>VSDK01025218.1:285213-365884 GCA_009767595.1 Symbiodinium kawagutii
CGAATCGCTGGATCGGCAGGTTCCACTGTGGCGCCAACGGCCGATGAGTCGCCTCTGTCGCCGGGCCTGGGACTCGGAAACGCGTCGCCGTGTTGAAGCGCCTGTGGGGGTGGACCTTGGCCATGTTTTATTGGGTGAATGATGGTTGTTTACAGGGATTAGTAGGGGTTAGTAGGGATTAATGATAGGGATTAGTAGGGGTTGATAGGGATTTATGATAGGGATTAGTAGGGGTTGATAGGGATTACTGATAGGGATTAGTAGGGGTTAATAGGGATTAATTGATAGAGGGTAATACAAATTGATACTAGGGGTAGGGATTGATAGGGATTTCGATTGGGATCAATGATAGGGATTAGAAGGGCTCAATAGGGGGTGATTAACACGGGTTAATAGGGATCAATACTAGGGATCAATCGGTAGGGATCAATCGGTAGGGGCTAATTCGAAATACATATTAGGGATAAATCGGGGCTATATAATAGGGATCAATAGGAATTAATAGCCAACAATATTGGTTAGACAACTAATGGGTGATCATAAATGTCGATGGTGAAGTTGTTTTTGGGTATAACCATTTATCATGGTTGAGTTTGCAGGGGAATGACCAATGTCAAACAGTTATGAATGTCCGAATGTCAATGGTTCAATAATGATGAACGGTTCTTCAAGCTCATATATCGGATATGGTCAAAGGGGCACGCTTTCAGTTGATGTCAGTGTTCAATGTTAAAAGGGGAGCATTCAATGTTTTTGGTTCTATATGTTCTATATTTATGCTCGTGAATGTTCAGTGACACTGTGACACTGTTTGTTGCGGAAGAGGCCTTATTTGAGATTTGTCTCATTTGTGCAGGCAAGATTTGTCTCATCTTTGCACGCGGAACTTGGTACGTTGTAGTACTTTGTAGTGCCTTGTAGTACTTTGTAATACTTGGTAGTACCTTGTAATACCTGCTTAGTACTTGTAGTATTTGTAGTACTTTGTAGTGCGCCGCAGTGCATTGCTGTACCGTGCAATATGTTGTAGTATCTTCCAGTACCTTGTAGTACCTTGTAGTGCGTCGCGGTACTTTGCTGTACCTTGTAATATCTTGTAGTACCCTCGATTACCTTGTATTACCACTCCCATGTGTTGCTGTGATGTTGCAGTCAACACGAATGTCATCAGCCCCACCCACCCACCCCACCCGACCCATTCCATGTGTTCATGAGTCATGCCTGTGTGCGCAGATGAGGTAAAATCCAGGTGATTTCCTGTGTGTGCGGATGAGATAAATCTGTGTGCGCAGATGGGGCCTCTACCAATTGGTTACTACCCTAGGGCAATTTTTGATTCCTGTTACACGGACATGGTTTCATAATAGTTTTGATCAATTCAATTCCGTAAAATCTGGATTATTGCTGCGCGCTGTCCTTTTCACACAAAACCCTTGTTGCGCAGATGGGGGTTCCCTTTTCAACGCTGGCTATGAACTTGGATGGTCCTCGTATGTAGCACCATCGCTGACAAACCAGTCATGATGATTATTAACCCCTGGAACCACTATTAACCAGCAAATTTAACCACTACTTGCCATTATCAACCACTATTGAGCAGCCAAGTACCGAGCTAAACCACCAGCAATCCTCATAGCCCCTAGTAACCAGCTAATTGTCCACTACGAAGCATGATCACCACTACTCACCAGCTAAATTCAACCACCATTCAACCACTGGTTAGTCGCCACCACGGCGACGCGACGCGACGCGCCCAGCAGCGAGGTTTCAGCAGTCCAAGTCCGAGATCCCGAAGGTACCGAGTCTTGGGAGGTTGAGCAGTTGTCCCGATGATTAGTCGTTAGTAATAGATTTTACTAGACCAATGTTAGTTAATTAGTAATAGATGATAGGTTTGTTGCTAGTTAGATTAGTAGTACTATCATGATTTGTTGTTATTTTTACTCAATTTAACAGATTAGTAGTAGTAATAGATTAGTAATAGATTTGTCCCAAGGATCTATTGGATAGTAGTAGATAAGCAGAAGGTATTCTACTAGGCCAACTAAGATGATAGGTTTGTTTACTCGATTTTTGTGAATTAAGATTAGCAATTGGTATAGAATAATGATCAAGATTAATTAATATTAACATAACTGATCAAGATTGACTACCAACCAAGTGTCCCATGATTTTCAGTTGACGGGATTGTCGTCCCAAGATTACCAATTGGTATAGAATAATGATCAAGATTCACATACACATAACAATCCCACGGATTTTCAATCTGTCCAGGTTAGATCAACAATAATCAACATATGGCTATGGGCTATGGTTCAACATCAAGCAACAAATTTCATGGGGGATAATAACCAACAATGATAGGGAAAGCAATGGTAAACGATCGGGGAAACAGGGGTACAGAGTTTTGACCCACAGCCATTTTTGGGACATGATTATGATAAGAGAGCAATGTCATTGTGACTAGTTGTAGACACATCATATACTCAAGATGATCATATTATGTCCCAACGATCATTTTCACTAGTCATAGTATGATTATTATTATCGCGATGATTATGATATAAGAGTACATTATGATATATAAATATACATATTTGACTGTGGTAGAGAAAAGTCAAAGTATTATGTTTATTGTTTTATGTGCATACCTATATATATCAATGTCTTGTTTTTGTTCAGTTGATTTTAGCAGTTTTTGTTTAATTGTGTTGTGTTAGTGTTGTTGATTTGTTTGTATTTGTTTTGTTGAATGATGTGTTTAGATTATACATAGACTTAGATCTATTTTTATTTCTAGACTGGTTCAATGATTTTGTGTTTGATTCTATTATTTTAATACATCTAAGATTGCTTTGGCAAACTTTTACTTTGGCCTGTGCATTGGATGTTCTGAGCTTTCAAGAGATCCGAAAGTCAGTTAGTTGTACTTGCATGCCTTTGCCATGACATAAAGCCGAAGAGTGACACATGTGGATTTAATGGTCTACCTCGAAAATTGCCAGGTCCTCTACAGCTGGAGATGATTTTGGTGATTACTCATCATTTACATGTTTGCTCACGTGTTCGTAGTTTTTTCAAAGTGCGAACACTGGCGTGCCGCAGACCTCCGCTCCCGCGGCTTTACCAAGCCTACCTTTCAACCATCCTGAAGCCCGAAGCTTTCAAAATATAACATTTTGCGAGATTCATTATTATGGTTTATTACTATGCTTATGGATTATTTATGTACTTATGGATTATTATGGTTTATCATTAAAATACTGATTTGTCATGCACGTGTATGGCTCTCTTGACATCTCTTCTCTCACCAAGATGCTATGCGACTGGTACAGCTATTCCGCGACTGTAGGGGTAGACGTGGGCATGTCGTGCCCAGTGGTGCCCAGTGGTGCCCTTGAAACATGGCTGGAGTCTTTTCCTGGTAAAAGAAACATGTTCATTTCACATCATTCACTGGCTCCTTAAAAGAAGCATGTTCATTTTTCGTTCACAGATACCTGGCAACTACCAGGTAGATCAGGTAGTTGCCTATGTGAAGAACAGTAATAGTTCACCAAGTAAGTGACTGATTTCACAAGCAGAGAAGCAGGTAGTTCCTTGGTGCCTGGAGCTGCTACCAGGCCCTCAGTGGACCTTCGTGAATTGGAGCCCAAGACGTTGGAAGATCACGCACCCAGCGCAGGCATGGCAGCCATGGTGTTCCGGTGATGGGTCACGGAAGGATCTCTTGGGATGCTTGGGGGTGGTCCATTTATGGATAATGTTGGTTTCTGATTAGTGTAACCCCCCCTAAAGTAATGAAAATAGATGAAACCAACAGGTAGATACTAATCAGAAACCAACATTACACCTATGGATACATCCATGTGATACCATGGCGTTTGATGTTGTCTTCAAGCGCGAGCGTTTCCTTTTCCGACAAGATCATTGTTTCTTGGAGTGGTGCAAGAATTTGGGACACACATTCTCGCACAAACACCACCGTTTTAGGCATCACGTTGTGGTTAATCACAAGACACAGAGACATGTGATGTGTTTTGTTTAACAACTAGGTAACTATTGCATGATATATTTCTGTGTATGTGCAATATTGTTTTATGAATATACTGCATATGATGTGAATATGCTTGCACAGAGATCATAGAGATGCACAGTTGCAGAAACCTCCTGGGTCCTGGTCAATATCCACATGCTTTCACTGATAGGCCCTTGGGGATGGTCCAGTTACTCAAACATTGACAGAGTTTTGCTGAATGCACCGTAGATCAGATCAACATGTAAAGATGTGTTTCTGAGATGTGTTTCCAGAGTATACGGTATACAGTATGCAGTGTGTATGCGTTTGTTTGTTTACAGAGTATACGGTGTACACTTGCGACTTTGTGGTTTTACATATGCAGAGGTTCGTTGGTAATGGCCATTCCCATCTCACACCTGAATTTGTATGACAATGATAGGTCATGGAGGAAATGGACTGAATGAATGTTCAGTGTCGCTGAATGCTTCTACCTGAGCCGCCTCGTGGCTTCTATATTTGGTTGCGGGAGGGTGGTCATTCAATTGTTTCTGAAAAGGATGGCTCACTGATTTACCAACTATACTCACTACTGTACTGTAGCTGTTGTGAATACCAGTAAACAATAATCATTAGTCATTAGCCAGTACAATCATCAACCATCAGCCATCAGACCATGAATTCATCAAGCATTAGTCACCAACCATTAGTCAGTCATCAACCTTCACTAACCATTAGTCACGTCACAAACCATTAGTCATTAACCAGTAGTATGATTGGTAGTTTCTCAAAATAGAGAACCCTGAAATCATCCAAACTATGTGAACCCTTTATAGTAATAAACCATAAACCCTTATAAACCATAATAGACCATGATAAACCATAAATAGTAACAAACAACTGCAATAAAATCCATATGTACAGTAAAATACCATAAATATGTAATGATAAACCATAATAATCCATAAGTATGCTAATAAAGCATAATAAACCATCCATACCTCTTCCAAATCCAGTTTGTTTTGTTGCCCAAGTCGCCGCATGGTGAGATGAGGAGACGAAGCCTCGACTGTGGGAAGCACCGATTTCGAGGACTCGAACCAAGCGACAAAAGCCGATCTGTGTTCTATGAATGGCTTAACAGGGATATATAGGGATTGACTATGGTATATAGGGATATATGGGGATGTTACTATGCTGTTGATGGTTCATATGGGGACTTATTGATCAGTGTGCGTATTAATTCACCGTGATAGCCGGCGACAACCATTTTCAACCCCTAAGATTTGATGGGTAATGTAAATTTCTAACTGTCGCAAGCACAGAAAGGGCTGTTTCTTCTTTGCGGGAGCGGAACAGGAACTGCACATCAAGTCTGGGAAAAGGGTGGATCCTTTGGAACCAGTGTCTTTTGCACACGTTGGATCTTGGTAGTGATTTTCCTTAGCTGAACAAGAGCCATTGGTTTGTAACACGTGCCTGTCTCACGATCAAATGGGATGGTCAGTGCTCGCATCCCAAGAACTTGGTGGTGAAAAAATGGTCCACCATTGATGGATCCTTCAAAAATCTTGGCGATCTGAGTGGTTTCCAGTGGTCCCCATTTATCTACCGTTGATCAATCATATCTACGTTGATCATCCATATTATCCGCTTTTCAATTGATCAACCGCCAGTAAGATCTACTCGTATCTAATCATTGAAAAGCACCACCATGAAGCATGTGTTTTCATCAGTCCCTGCGGCCAGGACCAGACCCTGCACGATGCTCTTCAGGAGTCATTGGCCAGCAAAGAGTCGTGGGTAGTGGTGGTTCATGATGGTTCATCATGGTCAACTGCCAGTCATGGTTCATGATGATTTTGATGGTTTACGGTGGTAAATGATTGCTAACCATGGTTCATGATGGTTAATCATGGTTAATGATGTTGATATGAAGTGATGATGGTTAAGGTTCATGATGCTCAATGATGGTCACAGGTGGTTCAGGATGGTCAATGATGATGAATGATGCGCAATATTGGGCAATGATGTTTGATAAGGGATGATGAGCAACAAACAACTGACCAGCCATGTTGGAATCTCCAGCTCACCACCCTCCAACATGTCGAAATTGTTTGATGGATAGTTTCCAGGGAACTTCGGATCAGCATATCTAAGACCAGTATGTAGAAACAGGGTGTAAAGTTGTGTGGTGCATTGCTTGTTTGATGATATGGCAGTGGGTCAAAACCCTGTACCCCTGGTTCCCCCCATCATTAGCCATTGTTTCCCTATAGTTTTGTTGATTATTATCCACCATTATTGATGGTTAAGAGATTGACCCATAGCCATATATTGCCCTCAGTGACACACAATGGTTGCCTCACTCAGCTTCCCCGGAATGTTTCATGTGAGCATTCGCAGAAGCTTATGGTCAATGGTAGGCAATCGATTAGTTATACTAGCTTTGATTTATGTACAAATGATCATAGATAGTAACGATTTCTATAACTACTGGTTATTTTCCGAACTAATCATTGGCAGTTATATAGTTATTTTCCATTTCCAAACTACTATAGTTATACTATTAGGTCGACCTTGAATTTCTCACTCCACTGCCCTCCGTAGAAGCAGCCTGGAGTCGCTGCGCGTCGCACTGGCGGGTCGGACTCGTGTGGGTCCGCCCCCATGTCGGCCACGAACCAACTGAGGTCCTTAGATTCCATGACCGGCGCGTGCACTCGTCTGCGAGGGGATGACATGGTCAGCGTGTCTGGCCGCAAGAAACTGAGTGGCTGAATGGCTTGCCAGTAAAACTGAAACTGTCTGGGAACACCCCACTGATGACAGTAAACAATACCATGTCATGCAATGATAAGCATCTTCATCACTAATATGTTTGTCAAAATGATGGTATTTCATCATTCCTATCGTCAATGACGCTGCTTTGCAATGGTTCGTTATCTAAAGTTGAGGGTTATAAGTATGTGGAACACTGTGAAGTGTTTAACTAATGTGATGTGGGTTGCTTTGTTTGCGGTGTCAGTGATACAGGAGCAATCGGCTGCGATTGACTTTCTGGCTACCTTGTTTATAGAGGTTTGCAGCACCCAGTTGTTGTTGCTGCAGTTGCTGTACGAAATAATTCTACTCCGTGTATAGGACCCCTGCTAGAGGTACAGTGCATGGCTGAAGCGGGGTGTCGCAAAAGAATGTACAACATAGTAACAGCTGACATTGCATCAGGGACTAGCAATTTACCGCGGGAGTCGCAAGGGTGGTAAAACTCAAGAAATCAATGCAATTAAAGTTGATAAAGAGTAGAGGGAGGGTGCATGAGTGATGAAGGATCCAAAAGCAAACATAGAAACCATAATCCAGTTACAGTAAACTTCAGCCAACAGTAATTACTCAACACAGAAGTTACAGTACCAAAATCCAAACAAAACATCATACTGTTTGTAGGCCTTCAGCAGTGGATGTACGACAACCAACGCTTTTTTTGCCAGGAAATGGGTCTGTAAGTCGGTTTCAAATCTGAAGGCAAAACATGGCATGGCCAAAAAAATCTTTGTTGAAGAGAAAACTGAGGATTTCACTGGCTGGTTGTTGAAGAAAATACTGACTCTACTTTGTGCAGTTGGGGAATATGATTCGAGACATTCCGGGAAATCCACTCAAAAAGAGATGTTGTAGAATGTTTGTTGATGTGTCATGAGGCGTGATTTTGCTGTGATCAAATTTGTGTAGCCGTTCGGTATCAACCCAGCAAACCCTTGGCGTGACAGTTCATGTTAAACTGGTTGCTGGTTTGGGAAAACGCAGCCATCTTATGGATGATTTAATGGTCACCGATACTCTCTTGGAACGGAATCACAGTATATCACGGTACAACTCCTTGGAGGAAAGATTCAGAAGTGGCCTGTGATCAAGCAGCAGGTGTCACCTTTAGTCATCACTTGGCAGCCAACTGGTTCCCAACTGGGATTCCCAGGTATCAACTGCTACTGTGACTCCTGTTGTTACCTGTTGCTGAGCTGAGGAGAACCCTGGGACCCTGCTTGACAACAGGGCACATTGTATCCAACCCGGCAGCACGACTCAGCCCACCTGGCAACTGCAGGTGATTGAAGATGGGGAAATGACCGTGCCTTGCCAACATTTTGGTGTTGTTACTGACGTCGCGTTGCGTCGAGTTGCAGCAATGATTGCGGCCATGAAGCATCGCAGCAGATTGATCGATGATCGCCCCAGTCATCACTTGATTCCCGTAATATGAAGAGCTATAAGTAGCTGCCATCCAATGCCATCCCATTTCCAGAGCATTGACAGGATCTCCAAACACAGCTACCTTTCCAGCAGCCCAGCAGGTCCTTGCCTTTGCACCACCAATGAGATTGGAAGAGCAAGAAATTGTTGGAGGCTCAGGTTGAACAAGATGCAGTTCTGAAAAAAGGTGGATGGGGCTCAGTCAAGTTTTTTGTGTTTTGCTATTTGTTCAACTATACATGAAATAATTAAGAATATCAGAATTATCAGAATCACAAGCAATCCCAGCCACAGAGATAGTACATGGTAAAACGTTCGGTTACAGTAAGAGATGGTAGGAATGCCAACAAGCATAGCGACCATTGAGATCCATTGATGTTTTGCCGTCTCCTAAGCAGTAGAAGTTGAAGCAACCTTGGCATATCCCAACCCCAAACGAAAAGTCAAAGTTTGGACCCAAGCACTCTCTGTGACAACCTGACGACCAACGGATGATTCCGGCTGGGGGGTCACCATGGGACTATGCTCCCAGACGTCTCGAGCATGGGAAATGGAGTTTGGGAGTTTCACGTCGTGGATCTTATCAACCAAATAATGGTGCTTTGTTTGTTTTCCGGAAACTGTAGGGTAGGCCACTCTCAGAGCAGGATCTCAGGGATATAGTGAGAATGGTAGATGATGGTCAAACAAGAAATGGTGGTTTATGATCAAACCACATGTATTGGAACTGCAGGGTGGAAATTATGATGGGTATACGGTATATGATGGTCAGTCTGAAGACATTAATCAGAACATCACATTCATAGCAAATGAAATCGAGAACCGCCAGTATTGGATGGCATAGGATCAACAACTCTTGAAACTCAGCCCATGGTTTACAAATGGCTGTGGGTCAAAACCCTGTACCCCTGGTTCCCCATCATTAACCATCGTTTTCCCTTGTATTGTTGGTGGAAATCCCCCATTAGTTGGTTGATTAATATTGACCCATAGCCAAATGTTTACAACATGTTTGTGTAATTACAACATCCATCCTGCCTGGTTTGTTGCTGCGTTGTAGCCACACTCATGCTGCTGGCATCATTGGGGATTCGCAAGACAACTGTAAGGCCAGGACCTGTACAATTGTTACAGGATGTTTGAATACTAGCCAGAGAACGCGCATACATGCAAGTGCTAAGATACTTGACTATATTTTGAAAGAATAGAAACAAACAACTTGACACATTTTGTCAACTAAGAGAATCCGAGCGATTGAAAGTTCACGATTTGTAGATGATCTACTAATCTTACAAATTACGAAGTGCCATTGCTAGGTTGGACCATCGCTGAGTACATGTTTCGTGTGTGCATTCATATGGTGAGGTTCATTCGTCCTGACTTTTGCGGTTTGTGTTCCCATTGCTTAAGTTAGGTTAGAGAAATGCAATGCTTAAGTATGGTTGTGAATGATGGTTCCTCGTGGTAAATGGTGCTTCGGTAATGGTTAGTCCTGGAGTCCTGGTGCTTAGTGCTATTTGCAATCATGCTGGCAGAGCCATTGGGCTCTTCAGGCATAACATGCAAAGACTGCTGCACTGCGCTGCGTTGGATACTTGAGAGACCAAGACGGCATCCTTTTTTCAAGGTCCTGGCAAAACAATGTGTATCTATATGCGGGGATGTGTGGAACACTGCGTTTTGTGATGTTTCAAAACGTATGAATTTCTCATTTTTCATTGATAAGAGTTCAACCAAGGGCTACTTAGCTGTTCAACAACCAAGGGCTACTGAGCTGTTCCAAGAGATACTTAGCTGTTCAACAACCAACGTCCTTTAAGCCACACGAAACATCAGCAACGGTGCGGTATCCCTTGGAACATCAGCGCCTGCTACCAAGGCCAAGTCCTTCCAAAGGAGCGAAAAGTTGGCGCAGGAGATTCTATGCATGGACGCCCCCAAGGTGTCGGGCAAGGGGCAAGGGTGGTGATGGGTCGATGAACCGCTTGGTGATGGGTTAATGACTGGGTGGCTGATGATTGACAATGCTTATGGTTAATGATGCTGAGACAATCTTAGACATGGTTCCAATGTCAGTATTGACATAGAATAAGACAGGTCAGGATTAAACCACTTGATCGTGGTAAAACTATTTTGGTAGTGTAGTTATTCTTCCTTATTGTGAAGTAGAGCCTGGTAGTGCCGTTTTGTGATGGTTATCGTGAAAGAGAATTGACGTATCTGAGAGTATACAATCTCACTGGCTTATGAAGGAATGATCTCATCCGGATGCTCCAGTGACAGGGAACCATGTTCAACCCTCACAAGAATTCAAGGCGTTAAACTTTTGCTTTTTTTTTCAATAAAGCATAGTCGTCATATTTGGTAAATGTTTGTAACTAAACATTTGGTACGGTGAACCATGTATAGAAATCAGTCACCATCATAAACCAAAAGCGCTGGGGGCAAGCAGTGACTCAAAGTGTGCACCATCACCAACCATAATCAATCATCCGATGTTTGATTTGCAGGCGAGAGGATTCATCATCAGTAGCTCTATCAAGGGGGTTTTAGTGGTTTCAAGCATGCTTACGGGGATTATAGTGGTTCATGGGATGGGACAATAAGCAATAACATTGAATTGTCTAAGTTCAACTACTAGTTAAGTTGGTGTCTTGATTGACAGACATTTGCGGAACCGAGATCAAGCATTATTAATTACCCATCAAATCCATTTCATGACTATGAGCAATGCCAAACCATTATCACAAGTCAGTCAGCCATCAATTGGCATCAACCGATCATTGCTGATCAAGTTTGGAACCACCATCAAGCATCCAAAATTCAGCCATCATTCTATCAAATCAGCCCTTGCCAACCAGAATTAACCATCCCTCTTGAGCCACCACGCCACAAGAGTTGTGACCGCTGCTTTGAGGTGAGCAACTCATCCGAGAGCAACAGGACGCCGCAGCACAGGGACTGAGGATGGTTGACCATCAGCTGGTGATTTGGTTAATAGTAGGGGATGATAGTTAGCAACTATAGGGGAGATAGCAGCTATATATGGCTATGGGTCAAGCAGTTCACCAGCCAATTTCACTGGGGATAATGACCAATAACTACAGGGAAAAGAATAGTTGACAATAGGGGAACCAGGGGTATGGGGTTTTGACCCTGAGCGATATAAAGGCTATTCAGAGTCTTCCACGTCGATTGAGTTTACAAGGCTGCAACGTGCATAACCAGCAATTACCCACATTTGGGCAGCGTAACTAACAATATAAGTCAATGGTTATGACATGGATTGCCTGTGAATGGTTTCACTAACAATGATAGCCAACCATAAACTGCTGGTGGTGTCAGGTGTCGAGTGTTTGGTCAGCCCTGTGATCTATGAGCCAGTAAGCTACGGCGCAACTTGTAGATGGCGAAGTTGACCACAGAATTCAACCAGCAATTTGCAGTATCCATTTTTTTTGGGTTGATTTCAAGTGGGTTGTCAATGGTAGGGACGCAACTTCGTCGTCTTAACCTTTTTATTTCTCTGGGTACGCGAGCCTCTCAAACAGCCCGCATGATTTGCTTTACCTTGCGCCCAATTTTGCTGCTGTCTACAAGTGGGCAAGCCAAGAAAATATGTCCAGGTTAGATCAACGATAACCAACACATGTCTTTGAATATGAAGGTCCTCAGAAGGGTCGCAATTCTGTGCTCATGTGTGGGATGTGAAAACCATGAAGTGTATTGGGATTTGACACATTCAGTCACATTCGCATAGAGATATTTGGGCATGAGTCCTTCCAGTCGAACAATTCGCACCAGCATCAGTGAACTCAGTGCACGAAGTGAACATTCACACTAAGTCACAAAGACCAATTCTTCAAAAATTGTGGAGATGCGTTGAATGTTGGTCTTGTTCTTGGGGATCAATATACCAAAATCCCAGTGTATTTATCACCAAGACCAATATTCAACCCATCTTGTGCATTCAATTATCATCCCAATGTATTGATTCAGTGAATATCCCAACTAGATCCCATAGAGATCAACATCCCACGTATGTGGATAGCATGTCCACAGAGCGTTGATCTTTGCAGATCGCACCGGCTCCACGAGAGGCTCTGCGAAGTTCAGCAGCAGCTCATCGACAAGGACAACCCATGCGGACCGCGAAGCAGTCGTGCAGCCACGACCCACCTGGCTATGGGTCAAGCAGCTAACCAGCCAATTTCATGGGGGATGATGACCAACAAAACTATAGGGAAGCAATGGTTGATGATAAGGGGAACCAGGGGGACTAAGGGTTTTGACCCACAGCCGCCTCTCGTTTGAGAACAAGAGGGGTATAAGCATGGTACAAGCATCCAATGACACGTGGAATGACCATCAACTTGACCATCAAACGACAGGGCAGCCACAAAAATGGGAGGAATGAACATAAGATAACATTTGAATCATAAGTATCAAAGCATGGAGGAGAAGCACCCTACGTTCAACATGTTCAAAGCTCTCCTATGCTTCCAGTTACCATCATGGTAGGTAACCAACCCCAGTTTCAACAATGGTAGAAACCAGCTGGCTACCTACCATTTCATGGTTACTGGAAGCATAGGGTCTCAAAAAATGCATCGCTCAAAATGTTCTCATGGTGAACAGTTGGCGTGCAGCTCAAAGCTCGCTGCTATGCTGCGGTGATTTCCGTGCCCCATGTTCCGCACCTTGGTGTTGTCTTTGTGAGGTGATGCAGCCTTTGGGTTTTCAATGTTAATGTTGCTGTCTTCACCAAGTGGTTACTGTTGCCATGGCTCCAGCCCAAGTGAGTGTTGAGTGGCTGCGTTGCTGAGTTGTTCCCAAGCTTTGCAGATTGACAGCAAACTGGGTGATATCACTCTTATCCCACTCTTGTAGGTCATCAAGCATGAGGTTACCACCCACTTATAAAGGTTATAGCATGCTTTTGAGGAACCACGCTTATAGCTTGCAAATGGATCATAAGCCATTTGCGCGTGTTGACGAAGATGACTATCATCGAATTAATGTAGTGTACTTATGATAAAGTAGCAACCATATGTACCTTGAGGTAAGTTGCCATTTATAAGACTCCCCATGTGTTCCCGAATCCTGGTTGTAGCTTACTCATAGATCTTGGTAGCCATGATTATCCTGGCTGTTGGTTGGGAAGGCGCGATTCGGAGCCAGGGATATCCAGGCTACAAACCCGACCAAAATGGGTGAGCCCAAGAGCCACCAGGAGCGCCGGTTCACAAAAATGGTAGCATCACCCAAATGGTGGTTTCTCAAAATAGGGGTCCCAAAAAATGGTTGGTTTATTACTATAAATGAACAATCAATCATTGAATATGATTGTGAATATCAACACTGTAATCATTAGCATTAGTTATAGCTTATCATTAAGTATCATTCCCTCTTATTCATCGATCTTAGACTCCCCAAAAGTGACAACATGACATTCGGAACTGACCTCATGGTATCCCCATTATTAACCGTTAGAATGACCATCATTTGACATTGTTTCCCCTGAATATCGAGGACCTTTACTCACCATCATCAACCAACCATCAATCAACCATTGACCAACCAGTAACCATTGACCACGACTCACCATTGTCAATCATTAATCGTCATTGACTCACCATCATTATCAATGGTTGAACTCCTTTTGAACCATTTCCTAGCTAACCATGAACTCACCATTGACCATTCACTCGTTACCCTCCGGTAAACTAACACAGCAACGGAAAATCCACCATAAATGGATCATTTCCCAGTGTTCATTCTTTCAAATCTGGTGATTTTCCCTTGCCATGTTAAATTACCGGAGTGTATTAAATTCACCAACCATGAACTCATTATTACCACCATCAGTATCAACCATCACCTAGGCAACCCCGTACCATCCTTTCCCCATGGCGAGACAGACCACAGCACCGCCGCCGCACCGCTGCAGGACATGGAAATCCACTCCCTGCGTCGGCAGCTGCACGAAGCGCGGCACCAAACTGCGCAGACGCAGGAGCCCAGCGGCGCTCGCTGGCGGGTGGTAGAAACCAGCTACAACCAGCTATGGTTGCTGATTAGCTACATGGCTATGGGTCAATATTAACCAACCAACTAATGGAGGATCTACCAACAATAATAAAGTAAAACAAAGATTAATGATAGGGGAACCAGGGGTACGGGATTTTGACCCACTGCCACATATATGGCTGGTTATAGCCGGCTAGAGTTGGCTGGTAGCTGGTTCTAGCCGGCTCGAGTTTTCTTAGCCAGCTACATGTATAGCTGGTTATAGCCGGTTATAGTTGGGATGACTGGTGGGTGGTAGAAAGCAGCTACAAAGCGGTTGGTATGTGCCAAGCGGTGACGGGTATAACCAATGGGCCCCACCCAAAAATCATCAAAAATCATCATTTTACGAATGGAAACCATTGGAGTTTTGAGGGTACAACAATTTTGGCACATACCCAGCTCTAAGCAGCTGTAACCCGGTGGAAACCAGCTATAACCCGGTCTTGTATTGCCGCCAACATCGTTCGCTTCATTTTGTAGTGGTTGGTAGATGAATGAGCTACAGATGGCGAGTGAAACCCCGGGGAACCAGCTACAAATGGTGGATGTTTCATTGCTAGGATAGTTCACCAGAATGGATCCAACCATGTTTATCACTTTATGGCATGCGTTAATATTTTTTAGTAAATTCACACGCAGAATGATTGATGATTGGTTAAATGTACATAGGAGGCCTCAAATGCTTGACCTGCAAACACGTTTCCGTTGATTGATGCTACTCATTTTTACAGATTGTGATGACTATGCTTACTACAGCTGGTATCACTGTACAGCCCAGAGGACTGCAAACGAAAATATTTTGAATATAGATACAACATGTATACTGTATACAAATATATATACAGTGGAAGTCCTGGATAAGAATCCCAAATCAGTGGTCCAGGGTCCCTCAAATTCTTAATTTAGATTGCTCAAGATTTTCCACGTTCCCGGTCTGAGGGCCCCTCAATTTCTTAGCAGTTTCGTAAGTATGTGTTCCAATTATTCTTGTTATAGAAAACCGGATGATTTTTTTACGCCCTTGCTTTTCCTCAGTTTTGATTTTACCATTGCAAATTTGCAAGAAGCCGCCCTCACAACACTTTCCAGTCCTTGAAAAGAATGCCGGTGGCGCCAATCTAGGCCGGCGAGCCCGCGAGACAAAAAAAAAATCGAGGCCCGAAAAGTTTGTTTTGTTCCACGGTTCGAAAACTGATTGACACCGGCTTCAAAACATTATCCAGGCCCTGAAAGAATGCCGGGGGCGCCAGTCTAGGCCGGCGAGCCCGCGAGACAAAAAAACTTTTCGAGGCCCGGATTTTTTTTTGTTCTACGGTTCGAAAACTGATTGAAACCGGCTTCAAAACACTTTCCAGGCCTTGGAAAGAATGCCGGGGGCGCCAGTCTAGGCCGGCGAGCCCGCGAGACAAAAAAAAAAAATCGAGGCCCGGAAAGTTTTTTTTGTTCTACGGTTCGAAAACTGATTGAAACCGGCTTCAAAGCCGGGGGCGCCAGTCGAGGCCGGCGGGCCCGCGAGACAAAAAAAAATTCGAGGACCGAAAAGTTTTTTTTGCCTTGCAGGCCGGAGGGGAAACATGCATGTTGGCAGGGACGTTTTAAAAGCGGGCTTTTGGCCAACTAGGCCGGGCTTGCTCGGTGCAGTTGGCAAAAAGGGCGGCTTTCAACAAAAAGTCGCAGGCTCAACCCCCCGCGCGGGACATTCATAACATGTTTTTTCATTTTTTGTTTGTGTCTTAGTTGTCTAGCAAGGAATGTTTGTCAAAAAATTTGTCTTAGTTTTTGGCCTGGGATATTGTCATCGTTACCCCGAACCATGGCTGCTAAGAATTTAATTTCCACGGTGAGGGTCCCTCAAATTCTTAACCGAAGAAGCAAGTTATAGCCAGGCCGAATAGGAGCGGAAACAAATCCGAGCACCTCAAATTCTTATACAAAACATTCTTGTGCAGTACCTTCGCTGTATATATATATATATATTTTTTTTTTACATGTTACATGTATGCATACAGTTTATACAAGTTATTGTGATAGTAACTAATAAGGCAATTACATAGTAAAAGTTCCCGCTATCCCGTCGACATAAGATCTCGTATCGGCCAGATGTAGCATCGGCTTGAAAATGTAGCGCCTCCCCAGCATTTTCCAGCCATTTGGACAGACGGGGTACGTCAAGTTCCTGTCGTTGAGATTTCCAGGCCAAGTTGTGCCGTGCGCAAGCCACGTTGAAAGTACGTGAAGAGATGCTGAAGACCAAGAACCAGGTGCAGTTTAGGGCCAGCGATGGTCTTGGTGGCGGCCACATTCAGCTGCCATGGCGTTGGGTTGATGTGGGGGGGTCCTGGGAACATGTTTGGGTTTGGCATGCAACATCATGCAATACCCATAGTTGTTTTGAGAATGGCCACGCTAGCACGGCTTGAACATTAAACACGCAAACTATTTGGTTCAGTCTCGAGGGGCTTTAGAATTCGCTGAGATGATAGGGTTGCACAACCTGGTGAGAGATGTTTACAAACGATTTTCGATGTGGATATGCCGGATATGCTTCTCAGTTGATGTGGGACTGGAGTGTGCTTGACCTATCCAATGACCTGCTTGGGTCTGAATCCCCCCAGTCTTTGCGATACTCTGACAATTGTTTATACTGTAATTACAATTAGTGATGATCCGCACGCCGAAACTCACTGCAAAGAACCAAGATGCTGTTCTTGTTTCATCCTGCCTTCCGTGTTATTTCTCATAGGTTCAGTATGGACTTCCTCAACATCGCTTCAATCAATTCTGTGCCAAGTACAGCAGGTATGTTTGAGAGCAGAATCTGTATGGCTTTGGATTCTCCTCGCCAGAACTACAGAAGAATTGGGAAGCAGCGCTTTTTGTCCTGGGTTCTCCCTTCAACTGCAAATACTGTACAGCAAGGTTGTGGTAGTCCAGATCCATCCCAGAAAGAACAATCCTTATGAAAGTATGACAATGTGTTTCCTTTCATCCAAGATGATCATCCCCATGGGGCTACTTTTTCTCTAGAAATCTGTGTGCCTTTGGCCAAGGCAGAAAGAGCGGTGGGAAGCCTTAACAGATTTCATGAGTGTTGTTGAAGTAACTGTGGCCCGGAGAGACTAAAAGTCCCAAGGCACAGAGACATGAATATGTACTACACACATAAATATAGTTAGTTTAATGATATATGTTACACATAATCAATCACGTATATATATATATATGTATCTACATACACATGTATAAGATGATATAACATAATATAGTACAATTTAATTTAATATGATTTAATATGATACAATATGAGAAAATATAGTATAAGATAATATAGTATAATCTAACATAGTTTAATACAATATAATATAACATAAATTGATAAAATATAATAGAATAGAATAGAATATAATAAAATATGGTATAATGTAATATATCCCAATATAACATAATATAACATAATATAATATATCATATTAAATACTATGATATAACATAATATAATATGATATATCATATTACAATATAATATGATATGATATTATTTATTGAAGTATAATACAATGTAATACAATATAGTATAGTGAAGTATAATATGATAAAATATAAAATTGTATAATATGATTTAATTAACTAAAATATAATATAATGTAATGTATTCTTTTATAATTCAATCTAATAACATTTAATACAATATATTCTTATATAATATAGTATAGTATAATATAATTGAACATATTGTAAAAGATTCACATATAGTATAATATATATATATATGTATGTATGTATACACATATCTATCTCCTTCAGGTCGGACTTTGCCGTCCATGATGTCTGCAGGATATCTCAGATTTGCACCTGGAGTTGCACACTGCCGCGCGCGAAGCTGCAGCTCTCCAGACACGCTGTCGACGAGTGGAAGAGAGGCAGTCCCCAGCACGATTCTGCGATTGGAACATGCAACATGGTTTGTTACTTCACATGAGGAGAAGCATGGTTGAATTCGGATGATTTTGGGTCCGACAACTTGTTGGTGTTTGGTCGATGAATAATGCACAGCAGGCTAGAAACAAAGTGGGTGGTCGGGATTTTTTGAGACCGTTGTCCGACTAGACCTGTTGGGGGAATGCACCATGTATGGGAAGCCATAAATTGATTAGCGAAGCAGCAGCGACCAAAGCAAGCATTTCAGCACAGTTCATTGCGGAATGGCTTTTCTTGAACTGCTGAATGTCCATTTCTTGTTGCTCTACCTTAGCTGAATTGCATGTAAAGGATGCTAAGGGTATCTTAGTTCAATACACTTACAACGCCAACTATTAGCTGGAGGCTGGATATCCATTTTGGGATTCAATCAGTAATAAATAAATACATTTACAGTAACAACCTTTATGTGATGTACTGGTTTTAAGAGTTTTATATTCTTTGATCAAAGGGGTTGCCATATGTCTATGTTGTTTTGTTTGATTACATTTTATATCCAGTATATATATATATATGTACATATTTCTATTTTCTATATATAATATAGTACGTATATAAACGTACCTTTGTTGCAAGTAGTTTCAAGTAGTGAACAGTTGTCGAAACCTCCCAACAAAAATGAATAAACAAAACCAAACATAACATTGTCCCACGCGCTTCATATTTCGGGGACCACATCATCAAGGGACAACCCCCCAAAATCCTAGTTCCTAGGCTCTGAATTACATGAACGATGTAAAAACACGATGATTATGTGCTGCTACCCAGGGCAGAGATGGTCATGAATCCATCAGATTTTGGATCAGTGCGATCTTGGGACTTGGGACCTTCACTGAGTCGTCAGCACATGAGGCTCAAGATTCTGAAGATATGATTTACTTGCAAGGTTTGACCCTTCCAGAGACAAGATTGGATCTTGGGAAAGGTAGGTTTTCAGGGGGACGAGCATAGATCTATGTATCTTCATAGTTACATGAAACAAACCAACAAGCAAACATACATGCAGCCGCGCACATACTATACCAGTAGCAGTAGCAGTAGCAGTCCCAGTACCAGTAGCAGTAGCAGTACCACATCCACGGCACTTGTTGACCATGGCTGCCAATATCCTTGCCCTCGTGGTGAAACCCTTGTCAGGCGGCCTGAAGACAGCCATAATGTCACGATGGAGCTGGACTTTCTACGACGGCAGTGCAAGCTGCTGGAGGTGTGGACACCCTGGTTGGGTTGTTTGGCTACTTGGTTGCTGGGTTGCTTCAACTATTGGGTTGCTTGGCTGGTTGGTTGGGTGGTTGGTTGGGTGGTTGGTTGGGTGGTTGGTTGGTTGGAGAGCTCGGGTGGTTGGAGGGATGGTTGGTTGGATAGATGGGGCGTTTGACCACCTGGTGGTAGGGTATGTAAAGGGAATATGGTGATCTATAGGCCAGGATATGGAGGACCTATGTGCTCGATAGGCGAGAAACGGTGAACCATGTGCTTCCTTCTCAAAAAGTTGATATCAGTAGGTTTGGGCCATATCATCTGTGGAAATATGGTTTGATTCACAGAATCAGTCCAAAAAGAACGCAAAAGCCTTTTTTTATGACTTTCTTGTGGCTTTACATCATTATCCGAACCAACGCTTGGACCTTGGCAGGAGATGAATGAACACCTCCGACGCGTATCTTGGCAGCACTTCCAACCTGCTTGGTACATTTACAACGGATTGGAGTAGACCCGCGCAATGGAAACCCACAACATGTTGATATAATTTGTTGCGTGTGTTGATAATTCGTGGCAGTTTTCGATTGCTTGGTTAGTCTGCCAGACTGTCTACTAGCGACCAAACATTAGCGACAACTCAGCATGAGCACATTTCACATTGAGTACCAGCTGTTTCTTTGCATTCCCGGCATGTTGTTGCACCACCATGCGCTACTGAAGCCATTTTGCCGAGGATCAATGGCACCAGTCTGCGTCTCTTGGACCAGCAAGGGGGTTCGCGAAAGATATCAATTGCATATAAAGGGATTGAAGATACAATTGATTTATCTTTATGTATAAAGGGTATATACTTGAAGAATGTATATGTTATACATTGGTGTTTGGTTTTGTTTTTGGATTATCTTCAAATGGTGAAGCACCTTTTTGTTCATCAAATCTAGCAATGTGATCAACTTAGTGTACTGTTTTATTGGTTTACTGAAGCACGTATCTGTGTTTTTTGCTTTTCCTTGATTGTCATAAATGAACGTATTAATAGCTACGGTGCAAGGACAAACAGAGTACAACAACGAAGTGTGTCATGGAGTATATATGTTGCGGTTGATGAATGACAATCATGCTATGAACACTACTTCATAATCATCATTGCAGCAATACGCCGTCACTCTTTACTCTGATGACAATGCTTGAGAATTGATCACAAACAACACCAAACGAACACATACCTGGTGGTTGCTCAAAATAGGGGAACGCAAAAAAATGGTTACCAAACAGTGATTAATGATTTGGATGGTTTGGATGATTTGGGGGTACCCTTACTTGAGAAGTTACTAAGTGATGATGCGAATAGTTCGCTGATGTTGATGACGTTCTGCTTCATGATTTACAGCCCTGACCATTGGTCGCCACGGCCGCCTGGTTGGCCCTTCCCACGTGCAGGGCCGGATCTTCACAGAATTTCAGTGCTCCGGAGGCCAGGGCCATGAATGAGACATGGCGAGCTGGGTCAAGCAGTTAACCAACCAATTTCATGGGGGAAAATGACCAACAATAATAAGGGAAACAATGGGGTTTATGATAGGGGAACCAGGGGGACTAAACGTTTTGACCCACACGTGTATGGCGGTTTCTCAACTTCAAAAGCCGAACGATACATGTCTATTAATGGATGATTTTGGGGGTTCCCTATTTCGAGAAACCGTGGCTGAAGTGGGCGATCCCAACATCCACAGGATTTTTGGTGATGTTGCACATGCGTTCTTGAAACCATATTTACAACCAGAGTTTAATGGATACTAATACTACCGATGGTTGACGATGGTCAAAAGCGATATCAGCTGCGATCAGTGGTCATTAAGTAACTATTACAGTACAACTGATTATCACCATTGCGAACCATTGACATTATCAATTGTTGGCAATCAATCATATTACATCATATGATATTATTGATAATGAATGTATTATCAGTTATTATTTACATTGCTCAGTTATGATTGGCAAAAATCTGCAAAAATGGTGAATTGCTTTTGGCTGATAACTTTAGCAAAGCTTACGACGATGTTTCATAGTGACTTATGACTATGATGAATGATGGTTGGAAGTGGTTGCTCACGATTAATGACGGTAGATGATGATGAATTAATGGCTGATCATGGTTAGCGATGTTTCATGGTTGTTCTTAAACAGGTTCATTATGGTCAAGAAACTGTGGATAATACTGGCTGACGAGGGTTCATGATGGTTGATAGAATTCTGATCATTCCGTTTACAATTAACAGTGGTCCATCAGAAGGGTCGGAGTTGATTAACAAGCTGGTCAATCAGGGGACTGGTGCTTGAGAAGGTTTCAAGCTTAGGATTCTTAGGAGTGATTAATTATAGTTTAGCTGTTGGATAATTCTTTATTCTGCTAATCGCGGTCTTTAACTGGACCACGAAGGTTCATGGCTTATATGGCTTCCACAGGTAGCTTGTTGGCTTTCAAATCAACAATGTGCCGCAGATGACTGTGATTTGATTGCCAACTGGGGATGAGTTGATACGGATCCGAAGAAGGGGTAGAACTTCAAAACCCAACAGTTCGACTCAGAATTTGGAGGTTGCGAACAGCCAACAGGTGCGTTTTGCCCAACCAACTAATCATTTGGGCTACTCAAAGAACCCAAGCTGGGAAACAGCCTGGTTGGCATAGTTTCGTTGCTTCCAGCACTACGTCGTCGCAATAATGATCATTCCAAGCAATGCACCGGGTGTTGGAGCTCTCATGGTATATGGGTGTTTCTCAAGAGGAGGGACCCGTAGATCATCCAAGATTAGTCATTTGGAGTAATAAACCAACCATTTCTAGGGGTATCTTATTTTGAGAACCCCCTGATGGTGATAACGGACTAACGGTTTGTGAGCTGACCCTCCCAAGAGCTGGCTCACTGAAACACAACTCAGTTTCCAAACTGCGTTGTTTTGGGGGATACAAATGGGTGTTTCTCAAAAATAAGGGACTCTAGAAATAGTTGGTTTGTACTACAAATGGTTGGTTTATTACTCAGAAGAGTCAATATAATGGGTGATTTGGGGACCCCTATTGCTTGAGAAACCAGCAAATCTCACCCAGAATATTAGTTACCCAGTGGAAAAAGTACTCAGATTGCATTTTGGGCATCGCAACGACCCATCGGTGATGGTTGATTTTTAACATACGATGACGATCCCGCTTCTGCAGTTGGTTCTATGCCATTTCTCATTCCCGTCATAACCCTATGGATGTTGATCGGATACATTTTTTCGATCCATATGTTTTTACTTTGCCACCCAAATACTCTACCTGTGTTGTTTGTTCCTTGATATGGACCTCTAGCCATATGTGATTGCTTGTCATCCGCTATGATTAGCCAGCTCAACAACCGATGCTCAATTCGAGCGTACCAATGCACAAACGTCCTCAAATCCTCTCCAATCACGGCTGTGTGACCAACTGAGGGCTTGCTTGTTGGTTGATCATGTCGTTGATGTTGAGACCTTGGGCGAGCCACCTAATTCGTAGGCAAATGTGTATGGTACAACTGCAGATTGAAACCCTTGGATAGGACCATAAGCTTGGTTTTCTGTTTGGTAATTTGCTTGTTCACTATTTGTCACTCGCTGATTTTGGAAGTCCGGCGGCATCGAAGTGTTATTAGCCGTTGGTTTATCAGCTCTTAGCTGTTTCGGAATGGTGTATTAGCCATTTGTCAAAATTGATGGTGAATTGATGAAGTATGAACAGACTAATGATTAATGGTTCTAGACCATTAGAACTAGTGGTTGATTAGCCATTTGTCGGAATTGATAGTTAATTGAATGATTATTAATATCTTAGACTACTGGTTCTTAATAACCATGAGAACTAGTGGTTTATCAGCCATTTGGCGAAATCAAATGCATTGTTTTTGCTAGCTTACTCCACCACTCAGGTCGCTACCGGAAACAATGGTGCCAGCGCTGTAATCGCAGCCCAATCATAATGTGGTTCATTATCGAGATGGGAACCATAGTTAACGTGCCCTCAAATATTGAGCATTATCTTAGCGACCATGATGATTCATCAAGAACCATTGACCATCATGCACCATCAATCATTGATTATGCAATTTGATATTTGGTCGTTAGTGATGGTTAATGGACATGATTGTCCACTCATCAATTCTGACAAACATCATTGAACAATGATCCATCATCCTTAGCCATCATCATTAAGCTTCTTACTCAGGTGTATTCCACCTATTGGCGTGCCCTGCACAAGCGGGGGCATGTTGAAAGACAGACTCTGTCCGATCTGTGCGCACCATCATTAACCATCATTCACCATCATCATTAACCACCATCAACCCATCATCACTGGCCATCATTCAACAATGATGTTGGTTCCGAGTCAAATGTCTACTATCAGTGATCATCGCTGCCAGGTGTTACCTTCCGAACCCATGGCCATACCCAGCAAAGCACCAGAGAAGGCCAAGTGTTGCACGGGGAAAGCCATGAATAGGTTGATGGTGATGCGATGTAACACGGGTTAAACAGGTTAAATGTATCAGGTCATGTAGGTGGCGATGTCCACATGAGGAAGATGAATTGTAGGTTTGTGTGGGACAAAATACTTGTAGGTTAATTTCTGGAATGATGGATCATGCTGGTTTAAAAGGTTAGATTTACAACACAGATCATTCCAGAGATAGAAAACGTTCACAATGATCATTGTGACATAGAAAGGCGGATCCTTGCTACTCTTTGCGGGAAAGGGTTATACGTATCGGTTTGGTCTCTCTTATTGTTGGTTGATTTCGAGATACTGGGATAGGATGATCATGTCAATTTCTTGAAATGATAATGTATTCATCGATCTCTCACGAGATGGATCATTTTCATGTTCAATTCATCATTGATCAATTGAACACTTGAATCGACAAATCATTGTTGTCTTTGGTCCAGAAGTCTTACCTGACTATATATTATAACCAAATGTTGTGGATATGTATAGCTCGAATAGGTCGATGCCGATGTTTTCCTTTATTCAGTTTGATGACTAACGATCGCTATCAAATTTCTGTCAGCTTGCAAGTCTCTTGATGGTTAAGCCAATAGATAGGTCCGCACCCTCACTGAAACCCTATGGCTCGCCTTCATTGAGCCATGATGACACTCAATAGGGCCAACCAATAAGCCCAGAATACCAAGTAGATCAGATCCAACCGCTGAAATCGCAACGGTGATAACTTGAAACTGCTTTTGAGTGGATGGGAGGCATCCCTTCCCGTTTATAGATATGTTTGGCTAAAAGACTGCAGCTCAACAGGGCTCAATGACAGACAGTGGTTGATGATGCTTAACATGTGTAAGACTGTGTATGTCGTAATGTCATTATCAACCCCTTTTCTCAGAATCAGGGTGTATGTATCCAATTACATATGTGTTGTCAGTTTTGGGCAAAATTGCACACTCTTCATCGGGAAGGGAAACCTTTATAGATCTTTATAGACAGCCAGGTGTGTTCCATTACCACTATAGGACTGTGGATTGGATGCTGATGTCTTGGCGTTTTTGTACACTTCGAATGTCACGCAGGAGGTTGCGATGTAAGGGTGAGGCCAATCTGAGGCCTGACCTAGCCGTCCCAACGACGACAGGAGGTATGCTTCAATCGGATGACCAGTGCCATGGGGCTCCACAGGTCACCGCCCCATGGGGTCGCCAGGAGCCGGAAGTCAACAGCGGGCCTTTGCCCAGTTTTTCGACACCGAATGCGGCGGGTGGTCCCACTTGGTGAATGGCGAACCACTGGTGCTTAAAGGTTAGCCACTCATGGCTGGCTGTTGGGACTGAGCCAGGGTATCCTTGTAGCCCTTTAAAGGGCCAGTTGGAGCTGCCAGGAGTGCCCTATGGCCGTTGGTACCAATGGTCAACAATATGTCGGTGGTGAACGATTATACGATGTTGATGATGATTGGTAATGAAACCCTGGTGAAAGGTGACGGTCAATGATCAAAAGCAACAGAAGTGCTTATGATTATGTTGATCATGAGGGATTCGTAGCCAAGAATCTTGGTCATCGGCATGTCGGCGGCTTGTTACCAAGGAGCTAATTTGTGTTCGCTTCAGATCAATCCAATCTAATTACAACTGCTTGCAAGCGAACATTATTTTACTGGAGAAGCCATCGTAAAAGCCTTAGCCATGGTGAACATTACCAATACCGGAATACTATTCAACTCAACTGTGCAATTCACAACGATCGGTCTTCGCAACTGAACTCAGTCAGCCATGGGTTGATTGTTTCCCAACATAGCATGGACATACAACCAAACAAGGGCTGAGGTAGTTAGTATTAGTTGTATGATCATGTGTGCTCTGGGGAAGCATGTAGTAGTCATAGAACATCACTGTGCTTGATTGAAATGATTTCAATCAAACTGTCAACACTTCCTTTAATCGGGATGATAATTAGTTTTTTTCCAGATCATTGAGAAAGCAATTTGCAACCCAAAATTGTGGTCGGGTTTGCCTAGCCAAGCATATACAAACATACTTTATCATCGAACAACCAGTCTGGGTGATCATGATATTTGAGAGAGGGAGGAAAAATGAATGCCTGGTGTTGACAATCTCAAGCAATCTTAAGCGATACGGGGGTGAACCGTATTATCAAAAGCTGTTGTAGGTTGGTAAGTAGATGCAAGACTTGAGCGACCTCAACATCAACAAATGATTCCTGCGTGGAACAAACTCAACTTGAATTTGGCATTGTCCGTGTGTGTTCGTGTGTATGGTATCCCCAGGCCGTTCAAGCACTTTCTCGCATGTATAGTCAAACATTTTGGCGTTGGCCCAGTGTCATATTCGTTCACCACGCTAAGGCTTGCAACGGCTTAGTTTAGCAAGCATAGATCAATTCCTCGTCCAGTTGTTTTTTGATCAACATGCAACCCCGATTCTTGTCGACAATGTATCCCTTCCTGTAGCTTTTCTCAACCATTTATATCATTTATTGTGAAGAACCAGCCCCATCCATTCACTAACGGCCGGTTATGATACCGTTTGTTAGCCATTTGCCAGCTGCGAAAATGCACACTATCGTTGATCAATATCAATGGGTATCAACCACTACTTATCATATTCAACAGTTTGTTCAGTGCGTTTGATCCGTTGATCATTAACTATGCTGAGTAAACAATTGAATCACGGGTGATTCACTGCTTCAGAAACAGTTTATCATTATTCCATGTATATCGTTAACCCCAGTCAACAGTTATTCACCCACCGAAATAGTCATAGATGGATTCATGATAATTGGTTTATTCAGAAACATAAGCACTTAACTTATTCACCCATCAAGACTTTCTGCATGTTTCTGCTGAAACATGAGTGTTTTCAGTGCTGAGATCGTGCCGTGCCGCAACCTCCAAGGCATCAGCCGTGCTGCTGCAAAGGCCATGGTGTAGCAGGCGTTGCGTCGCAGCGTCGCCAACCAGCCATTGATGGTGAGACTTTATTATCCATCCATGGTCCATGGGTGATCTAAGGTGACATCCGCCAAATAAATGACTAAGCATGGGATGATGATGATGATGATGATGATGATGATGATGATGATGATGATGATGATGATGATGATGATGATGATGATGATGATGATGATGATGTGATGGTGATGGTGATGGTGATGGTGATGGTGATGGTGATGGTGATGGTGATGGTGGTTTGCAGGCGTTGTTTAAAGCATTCATTGTTGACGATACCCGGTTGTATTCATCAACACGCGTGGATCTTGATCAGGAGTTGATGGGTATGAAGGATCACCAAATCCAAGTAGGCCGTGCTTTGGAAGTTGTTGGAAGACAATCAGCAACGAATTCGGGGATCAATACCAAAGGGGGTTGCGAAGATCCGACCGAGCATTGCAACCATATCAACTGATAGAAGAACTACACGAACTGACACACGGCCACACGGACCGAGAAGACATCAAATGCTAACAATTCTTTGGTAAAACACTGCGCTAGTCCTGGGAATGCAGCTTTGGGCAATGGCAAGAGGCGGCGAGGCTTTAAGACATTTGCTTGTTGTAGCCACTTCTTTGCTGCAAAACACGTCACCCTCAAAACCTGAGGGTTGGGCAAGCCACTAAGCATGGTTCATACCAAGAAACGGTTTGTATAGATTCCCGCCCTACTAAACTTGTGTTTCAGAGAAGGTCAGCACATTTAGGGGACGCGATTCCTATGGTTGCTGTAGAGAGGCAAAGGCAGTAAGGATCACCAACCACGCTCCAGGCGCCGGTTTCTGGGCGCTGAGCACAGCTGTGAATTGCAGAGCAACTTCCTGCCTGTCCTTTGACCCGCACAGGTGGTGGACCCGCTGATCTTTCATGGTTTGCCACGGCTTTTTCACACACTGTGCCAGCATTGTTCGCAAACAAAAGGGTCGACAGGATTGAAAATGGATGTAGTATGAAGAATGGTTGAGCAGCGATCATGGATCATGATTTTGATATTGATTGAGTTCAGAAATCTTTGATGTTTAAGCATGAACTCGCTGGTGCTTCGCCACTTCACGGCTTGAAGAATTCTCATGCACCCCTCGCAGTTGACTTTAACGGATTGGTGGAACATGGATGACTCACGATCACTTTACTATTTGTACTCGAGATTTTGCTGACCTCTGCACAAAAATGCATGAAGCATACTGGTTATTTAGGGCCTTTAGGAAACATAGAATACATAGGGCCAGGTGGGGTATTAGCCACTGTTGCATCACTGGGATTGTTGGAGAACCAGACACCCAAATGCTAGCTGAAGGAAAGTTTCTGGCAGTGGTTCATCCATGTTCATCAGAGTTTATGTACAGCTGTGGAGTGAAGGGTAATTTGAAGTTTATGATCGAGTAGGAATCCCTTGCCCATAATTGTATACGTATATAATCATGTATTTACATATTATATTATATAAAAACTTCTCACGACCCACCCGAAGATGTATAGATTCACCACTAAAGCCGGGATTCCGGTAGGACTAATGTTGGTAGAAAGGAATTGATCAGCACCTTCGAAGATTGTTGTTGGGGAGCCGAAAGAGTGGAACTATGTATGGTGCAACAGGGTCAGTGATGATTCATAGAGGGGGTATATAGGCAAGCTATCAGCAGATCCCTTGGCCACATACCAAGCTATCACATCTTGCCTCTATGAACAGATCATCGGGCATATGAACATCAAGGCCAGATGTGAGCATTGGATACCCTTGGAACAGCATCAGCAGACCGGTTGTACTGTCTCCCTTGAGCACCCCCACACAATGTATACATTACAAATTCTCAAACAGGGGTTTCTAGGGGCCTGCATGAGGGAAGTATTAAAATGGGGCGAACTTCTGTGGCTCCATGACCACTGCAACACAACACTTGTATTTTTTCAGCGTGGTCCGCCGCCGTGCCCCGGTCCGTTCGACCTTGCTAACCTGCCAACGCATAGGTTTTTTCCACAAGGTCCCCACTTTCAACAGGGTGAGAATCGTGCGCCTGGAGCGTTGGTTGTTCTGTGGGGTTGCTTAAAATAGGGGTGCCCCCAAATCATCCCACATGGACCACTTGTAGGTATTTATGATTTATAGTTTTAAATAAACCAACAATAGGAGTACCCCCCAGATCATCCCATCCTAACCATTCGTAGATATTTAAGAGTAGTAAACCAACAAATTTCAGGGGG
Source organism: Symbiodinium kawagutii (assembly GCA_009767595.1). Classification (NCBI taxonomy): domain Eukaryota; class Dinophyceae; order Suessiales; family Symbiodiniaceae; genus Symbiodinium; species Symbiodinium kawagutii. The sequence continues at coordinate 314,472 of VSDK01025218.1, forward strand.
AGTTCCCTATTTTGAAAAGCCATATGAACCATTTATAGATATGTATGGTAAATATTTTTGGCAATCAACCAACAATTTTTTGGGGGGGTTCCTTTTGTGAAAAGCTCCTCCTATGGAGCTTCATGGCTACTAGCACTGGGGACCACCTACACTTCCCACAACTAGTTGGGCTCATGGCGCTTCTGAGCTTCGACGGCAGCGAATTCCAACGGGTGGTTAGGGAGCCGGTATTGGGGTGGCGGCCCTTGACACGGGGAGCGGTGCCGGGAACTACCAGCAGTGGACGAACCAAATGGAAGGTTTTCTCTGGTTAGTTTAGTAGTAGTCCATGGACGAACTATCCATTTTTTTCTTTAATCAAGGAATTCAGTACTGTATCAAAGCCTATTTCGGTCATTCATCCCGATTCCCGATCTCTTATCTCGACGGAAACAAACAACCCCTCAGCTGTTTTTCGTCAAACAGGATGCTAGAGGCAACCCAAAGATGCAATGATATGCAATGATCATTTTCTTGCATACCTTCGTTTTTGTTCTGCATTCTTTTTCCAACTCCGCCGCAAGACTGTACTGATTCGATTAGATTCCCAAATGGGTGAAAGGGCCAACTGCAAACAAATCCTTCAATGGTGCTGCCAGTATTGCCATGCAATATGAAATCAAATTTTGTCACACATCAGGCTGCTTGTTGGTCATAGTCTTGGATGATACTCGTTCGTTTGTGCGTGATATGCCAAGGTTTTTGTGAGAACCGGTGGACAGACTTTGGTGTTTGTTTTTGAAGTGCGGCTTGCAAAGTACCCCTGAATGTCGTGAGTGTGGGTTTGATTTTGCGACAGTCATGGTCAGAATCTGTATGAATATGTATATGTATCTTGTTTTGGTATCTTTACCATTGTAAACATGGAATTATGTTTATTCACACGCTGGGATGCTTGTACCAAGCAATTGATGATTTCCATCAGAAATGTGTGCGCCCGTTTCTCGCCCAGAATGCTTTCCATGTCGTGCACACTGCACGGACGGAAGGCTGTAGACAGATCAAGCTGTCATGCGGCCCAGGGTAGCGAGGGCACGGATTTGATCCGAGCAGCTGAAAAAGCGATGTTTCAGAGATAGCTAGTATTGGATAGCCATGTGACAACAAACACCGAACTGGTTGGTGGTTTCTCGAGAATTAGAGAACCCCCAACAAGGATGGTTCATGACTATAAATGGTCAATAAAAGGATAAGAACCAACAATAGCCGGTTGGTGGTTTGATGGACATGTTTTATGTTGACCAGTATTACTAAACGGTTGGTTGGTCCGCTAATGTTTTTTCAGGGGGGTTCTGGCCATAGCCACCAACCAGGAATTGACAACAAGAACAACAACAATCCAAACAACAAGCATTGAAAGATAAACTGCAACAGCCAAGAACCGACAATAGCCGACACCTTTCAACAAGCAAGACGTGGCCAAGAATGACCAGCAACAACCAACGCCAGCCACCATCCTACAACAGCAATTATATCAACACCAGCAGGTGAATCAGGTCCCGCGAAGCGCCGCTGACCTCACCAGCCAATGTTCCAGTGAGGTGATGTCAATATGCTTCATGGGTGAAATCTGAGGGAGGAACCACATCAATAGTCATGTCTCTGGATGTGAACCACCCGATTTGCAGGGCAAGGATTTGCTTTCACGTGCAAGGCATGATGTGTGTTTTTTCTTAGATTGACATTGAAGATGAAGAGCAGTTTGGATGCTGATGCCCGATACAAACAGAGACTTACCTCTTCGCTATTTCTGTACGTACATATGTATATATGTATATATATGCATGTACGTACAGATATGTATAGACACGTTATAATATATATATATATATTTATATATATATACACATGTGCACACGGTATATATCTATAGCATCTATATAGTAGTATACATCATGAGTATTGAAATTAGAACTCATAGTCCTTCTTGTGCAGTACACAGTACATAGATTGTGTGTGTGCATCATTATTCGATTTTATATGTTTTGATATATAGTACTTCGAAAACAACATATTCACTCTTTGAATGGTAAACAATGGACACTACATATTTTAGTTTCATTGACATTTCACAAGTGGAAAATATTTCAGAACAGCAACTACAACAGATGTTGTTGTTTGTTTAATCATGTTGGATCCATCCTAATGTCGGATCCATATCAAACTGGGATCATTCATTAGCAGCTGTAGAAGCATCACAGATGATTTTTGAGGGTTTTTCTTTCTAGCTGCCCTAATTTGATATGAATGTTTGGTTCTACAGCTGCTAACGAATCCATATCAAACTGGGATCTCTGTTTGTTTGTTTGATAATGTTGTTTTTCTTTCTACGACCCAGAGTCATAACTCGGAGATCCCCATCGCCCTGATTTTCCTGGGACGTGTGCGGTGACTTGCGACGCACGTGTATTACTACCTGACTACCGGTCGCTGGCCTCGAGACATGGAGAGGGGACCCTTCCAAGGTGCCGGGTGCACCCCTTAAGCAGGTTGGTTGGTCAAGCAGTTGATGCTCAGGGAATCATGTGGCTATGGGTCAGTATTAACCAACCAGTAATGGTGGATGATAACCAACAAACTACAGGGAAAACAATGGTTAATGATAGGGGAACCAGGGGGACTAAGGGTTTTGACCCACTGCCATGTCCCGCTGTCCCGAAACGGGAGATCATCTGACTTCATTGAGATCTCATTCGCAAGTACCGTTCTATGATCCTCATCAGCCAGCCTATGGTCATTTTAATCAACAGGACATTTGTTCGATGATTCCACCAGAAGTGGGTTCTTGCGTGCACTCGATGTTGTTACTCTACTCTAACGATTCTGAGGCATGTTTGCCACATTGCTATGTAGAAGAAGCCGCAGATTGATGAGATATCTGAAACTTGTGAGCAGATCATATGCTTTGGAAAGGTGCTGTCTCAGGACTTTGGTGAAAGAACCACTGTCCGTCCTGTCTTGAATGAGGCCCAGCGGGGGCCCCCGCCCCTGAATCATCTGGACATTTCTCGCTCTAGGCAGCTTGAGTCCGGGTTGTTGTGTGCCATGGGCACGTCTGAAGAGGTGTCGCAGCAGTCGCAAGCATTGGGGCCGCACCCACCAGAGATAAACGAGAGATCCAGCATTGGATGCATTCCCCAAAAAATGATGTAGATAGATCATTGGCTGTATTGAACTTGAGCCGTGTCAAGCCTCAGCAGCAACGCCTCCATCAGACTCTTTAGGCTTGCTTACTATTCTTCTGGGAATGTGGACTGCCAGAAAAGTACGAATTTGGTTGCCTCTACACAAGCTTGTGGTTTTTACTTGTCAAAAGTTGAAGTTGCTGCACGTTCCCGGCAGAGCATGATGTATACATCCTTTGACCACCAGCACCCAGCAACGAAGAATTCACCGATGTTCAGCCGAATCCTCAGTATTGGAGCCTTCCAGGCATCCTGTCTGTGTGCTTTTCAAAAAAATGTGTGGACACTCCGGGCAAGGTATGGAGAGGCTATACAGGATCTTCATGCCAGACCATTTGAACCACTGGAATTTGGGGCCAATAGTTGTGTCTTTCCGATCCCTTTGGGTTGTACAGTATTGATATGACATGGCCTTGGAGTATTGTAACTAGTTCTGTAACCATTGTTCCCCATTACCAGCCGTCATTGCCACTATTGTAGCAACCGATATTTACCACATTTTACTTCTATTAATCCACGCTTTTCTTCCATCTTTCTTTCAGGGATCTGCTGATTCTGAGCAGCTTTGAGTCATTGTCCAAGTCGTGTGGATTGAGACGGGGTTGCGTGCTGGACGGTCCTGAAAGGGCAAGGATAAGGCTTGCTTTGAAAAAAGACAACGCTGGCTATTGCGGAGTAATCTCGTCTTCTTATGGCGCGACAAGAAAAAAGCGAGACAGAGTTGGATGATCAGCTGGTTTGTTGGTTGGTTTGTTGGTTGGTTCGTTGGTTGGTCGCTATGGACAGATCCATGTAAACCATTACAAATCATTTAGAACCATTCAGTATCATTATAATCATTATAAACTATATTTGTATCCCGCATGATCCATTATTGGTCCATTGAAAACCATTATTCACCACGAGTATCCCCTATTGTTGACCATTATAAACCATCTTAAACACACATTAAATAACCATCTATTATCCACTACTACATATTTAATTGACAATTATTAACCATTATAACCGTCTATCATATATCCCCTAGTATTATCTATTATTGACCAACATTATTGAACCACCTGTTGCCGTTTGCTGACCACGACCGGTGGCAGGGGCTGCCCACGCTCGACTGCTCTGCCCCCCCTTCGCCTCCCACACCGGAGCGGCTGGAGCCTAGGGCGAGGGTCACTGCAGTTGGAGGGGTTAATGATAGGGTTGATGATGATATAAGGTTTTCAAGCGGGTTGATAATGTTAATATCAAAATTATATTTTGAAGGTAGATAATGGTCAATAAGATGGTAAAATAAGTGGCCAATGATGGTAAATAGTGGTTCGCTATCAGGTTACGTATAAGGTTAACCATAGGGTTGACGATAGGTTGACTGTAAGATTCACTGCGAGATCAACATCAAAATAATCATTGATAGGAGGTGAAAAATTAATCAGGCTTGATGATAGGTTGATATCAGGGTTGACGATAGGTTAACAACTAGGTACACGCCGGACAGACGGCCGTGTGATTTCGGGCTCTTTTTTGGTTTTGCACTTGTCTTGCTTTGTCACAAGTCTGTCGTGGCACAGTCCGCGCAAGTCACTTTTGACTCATTTTTTACAACGTTTTTCAGCAGACCTTGCAAAGACAAGAGGAACTCTTTTGGTGACATAGGTCCTTGGTGTTGTCTCCAAGTCCATTGAAACACCAGTTCCAAAACTATTGCCGAAAGAACAGTATGACGGTTCTGTTTCTGAGTGGCGTTCACACGAGCAGGAAACCATTCGTACTTTAACGAACTCCATGCCCCATCTATCATCTGAGTGCCTGCAAGGGAACGTTAACATGCCCCACCGCACCCCAACCTTTCCCTGACATAGCATCAACTTCATGACGCAAGTGCAAGCGAACGTTGGCATGCCCCACCCCACCCCAACCCAGGCCACCCCATGTGTGACGTAGCATCAAAAGAGTGAAAAATGCTAAAATAAGGTAAAAACGCCACGGCTGTCCATGCGGCGTGTGCCAACTACAATGATAATTATACGGTTGACAATAGGCTTAATAAGAATACATGGTTAATGGTAGAATTGATATCAACCTAACGGTTAATGATGGGATGATAATAGGTATTGGTTGCTAATGGCTTGGTTTTCGATGTATGTCAAACTACTAATGGATGTTGGAAGCTGTAGGAAACGCCAGTTTTGGGTCGTCATAAATGGTGCACCGTGCTACCTGCCAAATTTCATGCTTCCGCTGTCTGGAAAGTTCATTGGACCCCTGTGTATGGATACACCTGGGGCAACACCCTGGAACTTAATAGATAAACATCTCAAGAATGGACTCGACAGAATATGACAGAATAATCTTGAAATGATTTTGGCTGGTATTGACACCTTTGAAATCAGAGTCAATCGATCACACGCATTTACACATGTTACTTGTATCATCAATAATGTTTTCGGCTACCATTCGGTCTCCTAATTATCCTCAACCATCCATGATTTTCCCTTCATTGTTGGTATCTCCTTCTTGTCGGTCGCTATCCCCCCCAGTGTCAACCATAGTAAACCATCAGGAAGCCAAAGCTAACCATCATTGACCAGTTTGCTACCACAAAAAAACACTATGAAAACATGTTTTTCACCATCCTAAGCTGCCCAAAACCACCTGCTTCCATCCTGTTCACCAGCGAGGTGGTGGCCACGGCAGGTCGACGTGCTGAGGTGGAGGCCCGCTGAAGCCACCATCCTGGTAGTTTGGTTGGTTTGTTTTTTTATGGTTCACTATGGTTAAACAGTTAAACATTTCGGTGAAGAGTTGTTTAGACAACTACCGGCTGGTGGTTTGATTCACATTTTTTGGTAATGCATTAACAAGTGGTTGGTTGGTTGAGCGGAATATTGGTCATAGGGGCTGTTGAAACCATCAACCAGCGTGGATTATGAGTCGCCAGGAGGAAAGCCTACAACTAAGGCAGGATCACTGAGGGTCATCACTCATGAGCATCATGTTCCAACGGGTCTCAAATTCCACTCGGTGTCATGTTGGTAAGCTCCCAACAACTGTGCCCTTTCAGACTTGCAGGGTTTCTCTTTGGCACTGGCACCACCTATGGTCAGTGCTGCTTTCAACTTACGCTTCGCACCGCATGCGTCGCATGGTGAAAACTAAAAACCTTGAGGGTAGACTGTGCAGATGTGAACCCAGTGACTGCTGCAAGATCCAACGATTTACAGGCACCAGAACTCAGCATCTTACACCATAATCCATGACATGCCATGACCATGTTGGTGGGTGATTGGTTGGTTAATGGCTGTTTAGTGGCTGGTTATTCACCACTGAACTCATGGAACAATCACCAACCAACCACTAAACAACCAACCAACGATGACCAACCAACCACATGGACCACCAACCAACCGCGCCTCAGTTCGCAGCTCCTACGGGACCGAATCCCGTGTCCACGTCGCGACTTGGCTGGTTGGTGGGTGGTGGCTAGGGATGATGAGTTGTATGATGATAGAAACACTGGTGTTAATCATAGATAGTGGCTAATAATAGCTAGTCATAGTGGATAGAAATAATCCTAAATCCTAAATAGAAACGCTATTAACATGGTAATGATAGCTCATCATAGTGGAAAATGATACTTAATTGATGATAGAAACAATATTGTTGATAATAGTGGCTAATAGTAGCTAGTCATAGTGGATAGAAACAATCTTAATGATGACTTTAATGATTGTTAATGATAGTGGCTAATAATAGCTAATAAAAGTCACTAATGATGATTGGTAATTCTTGTTTAAGGATGATGGAAGCAATCTTTGGTAAGAATGGATGGACAGAGACATGAAATGATATGTTTAATCAAAATGTCGAAGAAAGACTATGATTTGTAGGAACGGCTGATGATGGTTCATACTGAAGAAAATGTTCGGGATATGTGGTTACAACTGCTGTTCATCATGGAGTAGCAGGTATAGGGCGGTCCATAAGTGCACAAGTGAGGATACACCCAACCATCCCAATACGTGATGATTTAAGCATGATAACAGCCAATGTTGGAGATGATCATTTCGGGCATACTGAGATAGTTCACAAGAATCATGCGGATATCATTGAAAATGGTAGGAATATAGACAATAACTACAACTACTTGGAATGTCACTATGCGACTATATGTAGCTGGGAGTTGAAGTATGCTAGTTGGCACGGAAAGCTCTCAGGGTGGGTGGTGGCCATTGCTTGGGAGAGCACGGGACAAGCTGCGTGGGTCATAGGTCCTTGGCTGTGGCTAACAGTTCCCAATAGTACCATGCTTGGTGGTGGTGGAAGTATCAAACCCATAGGAGTGGGAGGCTGGCTGAGATGCACGGATGAGACAGCGAGAGGCGGCCAGAACCAGTTTGTTAGTCTCTTTGTTTGTTTGTTTGTTTGTTTGTTTGTTTGTTTGTTTGACTGTCTATCTACTTCTGGAGACCATCCTGGCACTTCAGTTCTTGTTTGGTGCTGTGATTCAGTCCTCAAACATTCTTTTTTGACTTCAGTTCCAAAACATGCACCTTTTTTAAGCCACCAAGAATTCACAACATTCTTCTTGGTCAATCAAAGCGAGTTGGTTGACTCCCATGGCTGGAAAAGCAGCCAGGTGTTTGAGTAGAGGCGAATCATATTGGTAACAGCAAGCAAAACCAAAACCAGGTCATCCATGGCATACACCGAAGTCACGGTAATAGTTTGCCTATTGCTTCTTTTGTGCAGAACTTGATTTGCGAAGCTGGCAGTACTTGGCATTTCCACACATAGCCAAGCAATCATCCAACGATGATAGTTGTTGGTAGTAGACCCAACCTGGTAATGTATGGCTTCGCCATTTCGGAGATGCGCACAATTCTTTCAGTGTGGTCAAGCACTTGCAATCAGCCGGAATGGCGACATGTGATTATCTTTAGGCCTGTGGCCCAAACCCAGATTTCTCAAATCATAGGGGACCCCCCAAAGCATCCATCAATCATCATTTTTGTAATAAATCCTCCATAAATCATCCATTAGTCATCGATAAATTGCTCCATTTTTGGGGTACCTCTATTTTAAGAAGATATCCTCATAGGAAACAGCACCTAACACCACCGGATCCGAGGCAAAAAGCTTGGCCACATGTGGCTGCAGGACTCTGTGTCGGTACCTCAGCACTGCCGCTGGTGTCGCCGCAACATGTGCTGCCATCGTTTTGAATCTGGTGGGTGGTTTGATTGACATTTTTTATGTGCCCCAGTAGTTACTAACAATCGGTTGGTTGACTAATATTTGTCATAGGGTTGAAACCACCAACCAGATTTCCTTGAGAGATGAATGATGACTGCAATGAGAAACATGAAGCATCGATTGATGATAGCTTCTGAGTGATCGGTCAAAACATGTGCAGGTGATCTACGTTGATCTACTAGTGAAGGGCATCCCATGTCCAGTACCTGTTGAAAATATTGCCTACATAATTCATGTGGAGGCTTCCTAGAATGGGTATGCCACAAATCCACTCAGGTCATTCGAGTCATTCCAGCTGCATTCTCGATCAGGTGTCGTGCTCGTTTTTGGAGCTACGATTTTGTGTTTGATAAGCAGATCTTGTAATCCAGTTTTTTTTGAACCACAATGTCCCCAGTAGTTTAAACATCTAGGGTCTAGGGTTGTCTATCAAGAATGTACAGCCGAAATCCCTGGTTTCCACATCATTTTTGTCTGCAATTTTGGATGATTGGGGGGGGTATCCCTGATGGCGCCATGTTTGGCCCATGGGGATGCCAACCTTTTTGAGTGCAAGGGTGGTATTACCAAGGGCTTGAATTCGACCGGGCCTGTTCAATGGAGGAAAGGATGGTTCCCGAAACATATACCACTACCCGTGGCGCCTCAGCACCCTTTCACTTACCAGTAGAAGTAGAAAACATCCATTACCATGACTAAATCATCATCCAATCGTCATGAAACCATCAGAAATCATCGTCCAATTTCATTCAGAATTGAACATTGAAAACTATCACTAGTCAACCACTTGTTTACCCAAAGTGGTGATTCATGCTTAAGCTAGATACCACTTGTTTAAAAACAGCACAAGAAGCCAATAGCTTCGAATTTGGCATCATGAATCACCATCAAGATCCATCAAGATCCATCAAGGTCCATTTGCTTAAGCATTTGTTAAGCCCCCATCCTCCTGTCAGTTGCTTCACCGTTAAGGCACCCTTGCGACGCGACCCCTCATCAGTCTCCCCAGGTCTGGGACACCACGTGTCCTCGCAGCTCGTCGTTGATCGCGCATGACGGGGCTGAGGTGAAGCGCGCCCGGGTCCGTCTGGCGGTGGTGAGATTCCCGTGATGGAGCCCTACTGGTGGTTTCTCAAAATAGGGGACCCCCAAATCATCCATTATCAATGATTTATAGCATTAAACCAGCCATTTTTGGGGCTCCCTATTTTGAGAAACCCCGTACATGACCAACTCGGAACTATGAACTGTCGATGATCGATTGTTATTTTCCGTGGTGATGAACGTAGCGTTTTACTCGTGGTGAATCCATACCAGGACAATCAACGACCGCTGTTCACCATTCTCTTTCGTTATTGTTCCAGTTAATTACACGCTCCAACCAAGTGACCCTTCAAGCTAGTGGAGGAATTACTACCAACGGCACAGCATGTTCAGGCAGCATAGCTAGAAGTGGTTCATGATTTCATGGTGGTTCTTAAAGATGGTTATGACTGTTTTGAGTGGTTAATGATGGCTATTGCTATTTTCATCATGACTCTGCATCATTCACAATGAAATGAAGGTTACATGACAACTGATCAATCACTCTTGGGATCATGAACTACTATCGGCCATGATCAGCCATGGCCAACATACTAGCAACTGATGGTTCAATGATTCTGTGGCTACTAGTGGCTTTACCATGCTTTAGCCATCAAAATAACCATCATTCATAACCATCATTCAGAACCATCATGAACCACTACTGATCAGCATGAACTGGCAAATAACCACCATGAACTGGCAAATACTGCAACCACTATGAGCTTAACCAAGCTCATACAAACATCAATCATTCACCACTCATGGTGCTTCATTCCAGGCAGGCTATTTGGTGATTTCTCAAAATAGGGAGCCAACAAAAATGATTGGTTCATTACTATAAATGGTTAATAACTAGATGATTTGGGGGTACCCCTATTTTGATAAACACCCATCTAACCATTACAAACCATCATTAGTCACTAGTTAACCATATCTAAGCATTATTAGTCACTAGTTAAACAACCATTTCTTGACACTTCGGAAGCCACTACTGAGCCCCATTGCTGTGACCTTTGCTCCAGGCTTCTCTCAGCACCATGACGCCGGAGTATTGCTGCATGACTTGGGTGCCAGGGATTGGGAGAGGAAGCTGAACAGATAGATAGGATAGATAGAAACGATAGATAGAAAGAAAGGTAGAAACAATAGAAAAGACTGGTGGATAACAATGGACATCAAGCGATGATTAGCAATAGAGATCAATGTTTACATATATACATATATATATATATGTATATATACTTGATTAATAGATGTTGATGTTTTCTTGTGAAACAAAAGGGTATGGTTGTCGAGATACCTACCTTCTCCTTAATGTACGATATGCAAAATGATGTGTTTTTCCCTCACTCATCAACAGAAACACCTGGGTTTGACAGACGGCGGAGACTGGAGAATTGTAGACAAGAACAGCGATGGGCCATGGGTTGTTCTTCGGCAGATATTCAAAGAGGTTGGGCCGCCACTATTGACGCATCATTGGTACATGAATAGTTGGATCAGCTGAAGCAGGCCGAAACCCTTCACACGGGTAGTGCTTCCGAACCAAAACATGGATCTTAGTAGGACTCTCATGGCAAGTAATTGCATTGTGCAATGCACTTTTGAACAACTCGTGCTGTATTTACAACATTACGGCCTTGCAAGATAGCCGATGAATTATAGCTGCCTAAGACCAGCTACTGTCCGGCAACTCAACAGGCTGGCAACAAACAACCAAATGTTAGTCTAGACTGATGTCCATATAGAGTTTTATCTTCAAAATATTTTAACAGTGATTTGATGGTTCCATGTCGACCAGAAAGGTCATTCGTCCCGTTGGCGAGGAAGCCGCCCATTGATTTTGTTTCACTTCAAGGCATTTTGATCCTTGGCACTTTCAGTTGTCTTGAAGGGTAATCAAACATCTGTGGCAGTCGACACTTGGACTGAATTGAGCTTCAAATGGCCAACTCAGCCCATGTCAACAGGGCGCGATGTGTCCGTACGCGGCATGGTGTCCCAATCATTGGCAAACGAGCAAGTGGCTAGGTGGGAAGCCCACGCCTTTTATCAACAATCGCCACAAGAATCACACGATTAGCCGAGAGTAAATTGATTACGGTTCCCAGCAATCAACATCATCGATCAAGATTAGTTACGGAATGTTGCAATCCAAAATCAATCCTATCTTCGTTTTGCATATCTTCATTTTAAACATTATCAATCAACATTATCGATTAAAATTAAAACTTTTATCCAAACTGAATCAACCATATCTTCATTTTAAACATGATCATTTAAAATTATCCAAAATCAAGATTATTTGATCATATCCTCACTTCAAACATTATCAACACCAGATTCTTAACCCATGCCTTCATCGATGAAGGGCGCCCCAGATCTCTCGCCCAAATTGGGCCTCCAGGTGCCGAGCCAGCAGCGGATACTCTGCGGAACCAAGGTTCAGAGCGGGAAAGCATAGGGACGAAGGGGTCTGGGAGTACAGCCAACATGGGTAGCTTTGCCAAAAAGGAGCTTTGTTGGGAATGATAGCTCATAATCCAAGTGTTATTACTGGTATCACTTGATATCATTAATTGCTTAGTAATACAAGATTCTAAACTAATACTAATACGCACTAATCATCATTAGTTTTGATTGTAAAGTCAGAAAACTCAACAGTCTTTGAGGCCCACAAAATGGATCAGGGTCTACAGATCCTCCACCCGCGCGATAGCTCATGGCCTGGCCATTCCGCAAACGAACACCCATGGCTTTCTGGGTGCATGGCTTGTTGTGGACACGTTGATTCACGTGGCAGTGGGTCAAAACCATGTACCCCTGGTTCCCCTATCATTAACCATTGTTTCCTTATTATTGGTTGGTCATTATCCCCCCATTATTGGTTGGTTAATATTGACTCATAGCCACATGGGTTGTTGAAGCAGTACAAGATTCTTGACTAATGGAAGCATCAGCGAAGCTGAGAGCTGGGAAGATGACATGAAGGGAAGTCTTCTACCTGCACACTGGAGCCTGTGTTGCCTTCACCAGGTGACGTGTATGACTCATCCAGCAAAGCCATTTCGGTGATCCAAACTGCTGGCGATTGGGCAAATGACAGTTTGAATCTAAGAAGCCAGCTGATATTTGCGTGGACAATCAATGATTGAACCCATGAGTCACCATTGTGTGCTGCAATGATGCCCAACTATGCACTGCGTTTGTCCAACACTCCACTCTTGATTGGCTTTGGTTGGCTATCAGCTACCCATCATTAATCACCGTCATCATCATCATCATCATCATCATCATCATCATCATCATCATCATACAACTAGTGTGGCGGTGACCGGTTCAGGCGGCAAGGCCAGCCACTCACAAATGCTATCACCGGAGTGAACCGTCAAGAATTGATATCCATCATTCGCCACAATCATGCAACTCCAAGCATTCTAAACCCACAAAACGATAACTAATGATCATTGAATCCATCATCAACCATGAACTCACATACTGACCCACATATTGTCCATCACCATGCTTCAACTGATCATTCGTTGAAAATACCCATGGCCAATTATTAACCACCCATTCTTACATCCGAGTAAACCATTCACCCGAGGATCAACCATCATGTGGTTCTAATTCATTAGCCCATGATCAATTATTCGCAATCACCCGCTATTCACTATCATACGCAATCATTGACCATCACTTGGTTTAAACCAGATTATTCTGCCATCAGCCACTTGAACATCAGTATCAACCGCCAGCATCAACCGTCATTACATTTTGAACCCACAAACATGTTCTTCTACCAAAGACCATATCGCCATGATCCACCATGTTTCTAAACATAGACCATAATCATAGTTATCAATTTGCACCAGTAAATCATCATGATAGTTACTATTTAGCATCATCATAGTTTTCTGGCCTTTGGTCAGCCATCAATCAACTATTCACCCTTGTATAAACCATCATAGTTATCAATGATCATGATTGGCCAGATCACTGTTCGCTATCATTATTACATAGACTCTATTTTCCACCGTTCACTCGATTATTACTGTTGTCATCCCCTTTATTAATCATCAGAACTCTCATGATTGATAATTGTGATTATCAACGATATTAATCATCATCGTACCTGTCATTGTTAACCATGAAATGTTGATCCAACCATTCACCAACGTCCAACCTTATTCAACAAATACAAGAGATTAGGCGACGCTTAACCAGCCTTATCAACCATTATTACCAATACCAACCATTTATCAACCCTTCACCAACTACAGACCAACCAGTATGAACCATAGCATTCATTAATCAACCATCAACCAACCACTCACCAACCATCCACCAACCATCCACCAACCATCCACCAACCATCCACCAACCATCCACCAACCATCAACCAACCCTTCACCACCCCTTCACCAACCATTATCTCTTCATTCACCAAGCTTCCAACCACCCGTTGACCACGGTGATCCACGGCGCAGACGGGTGAGCTCCGTGCCTTCGACGTGCGCATGCAGCGCTGGGCGCAGCGCATGGAGGTGCCGGGAGTGGCCTGCTGCGCTCGTGGTGCCGTGGGCGGAGGGCGCCAGGGGAGGAAGGGGGGATTGGAAGGGTGGTTAGAGAGGTTAGGTTGGTGAATGGTTGGATCATGGTTGGTGAATGAGGTTGGTTAGTAAGGTTAGGTTGGTGGTGGTGAAGGGTTTGTTTGCAGGATTTTTTGTTCACATGTTTCACTTCAAAGTCATAATATGGTTGGTGAATGGTAGGTTGGTTAGTAAGGTTGGAGAATGGTTGGCGAATAGTTGGTGACTAGTATGTTTTGGGTGATTAATGATTGGTGTTGGTTGGTTACTTGTTGCTAAGGGGTTAGTATTGGCATTGGTTAGTGAATACGGTTGGATAGTGGTTGGTGCAGAGTTGGCATTTGTTGGTTAATGGTTGGTGAATCATGGTTACTAGTAAGGTTGGTTGGATGATAGTGGATGAATGGTTCCTGCACGGTTGCTAGTTGGTATTGGTTGGTAAGGTTGGTTACTTGTTGCTTAATGTTTGGGTTTGGTTTGTGATAAGGTTGGATAATGGTTGGTGAAGAGTTGGTGAATAGTTGGTATTGGTTGGTGACTGGTTGGTGGTCAAGAAGGCTTCATGATGGTTAAATGAGTGGCAAATGATGGAGTGCGATGGGGGTATTTGAAGGGTAATCAGTTCTTTGGTTGATGGTTACAGAATGTTCAAGATGATATTAACGTGGTTCTGCCACTGTCAATCATGGGTTGATATTTGTGGATTCGAAATGGCGACCCGCCTGACTGTACCCTGACAGGCGCACAGTCTCTCTCCAGTGAGATATTGCTTCGTGATGGAGTCGCCACTTGTACTGCTTAGATCATCCATGCTGTGGTGGGGCAGAGGATTGGCAACGAGAATCCTGAGTACTGGTAGAAACAAGGATTCTGGGCGTAAGTTCTGAGATGTTCTCAATCCATATAACAACTGTTGCAGTTGAAAGTTCGTCAATCATGATGATAGTCGTAGGGAATCACACTTCTTTGCTTTCGGGACCTATGCGGACTGTAATCCTTTCTGAGATGGTTTGCAAGCTTTGTTCATTAGATGCGGCACAGGAGGATTGCTGCTTCGAATGTTTTTTTTGGTTTGCCAGCATTTTTGATCATCAATGTTTTTCTCCCAACAACCTGAACGTGTTTTTGTTGAGCTCTTTAAAACCAGTAGATAGCTAGCTAGATAGATAGATGGATAGATAGACATGCAGATAGAAAGATGGATAGATAGCTAGATAGAAAGTGAGATCGTGCTGTTTCTTTCAATTTATGTCAATTCTAAATGATAAATGTATATATATATATATATTTATTTATTTATTTATTTACAAATGTAACATGTGACATGTGCTTCAGTGCTTGCCTCGGGGCTCAAGCCTCGGACCTTGGCATCGCACGCTGGAGGACCGGACAGGTGGCCACTGTGAGCGAGGCTGCAGAGGTCAAGTTGTGGAGCTTGAAACGTCAGCGAGCCGAGGGGGCTACCGTGGAGGTGGCTCCCAGGGGTGACATGGCGAGCTGGGTCACTATTAACCACCCAATTTCATGGGGGATAATAACCAGGGGAACGAGGGGGACCAATGGACCAAGGGTTTTGACCCACTGCCACATGTGTTGCCAAGAAGGAACCACCACGACGCCATGAGATGTTGATCTTCATTGGTTCAGACGTTTTGGTGAGTTCTATTTCTTAGTGGTGAGCAGAAGATCCGAAAGTTTGGCTCATGATTTCCATGGTGGGGGTAGCTACATAGCATGGGAGAAATCCTTGAGCCAAATGGTGATGGTATCGCTTGGGATGGTCATGACTAACTATTGGGAAATGTTTTCCAATTCCAGGTTACTGCCGGAGAGTAGCCCTCAGCCCTCAGCTTGTAGCCACCAAGCAGCTTGCAAGTCACCAAGTCTTCAGCTCAGCATTCAGATCACCTCACACCTCATGGTTATGAAGGAAGCGGCAACTTCACCCATTTCAGCATGGCTGCTGCCCTTGAGGCAAGCCAGCCAAGGGTTTAACGAAGCGTCATTCTACTATGATAAACCGGTAGTAAACTGTGCTTCATCATTGATTAATGATCATCAAGGTATCGACTTTATCAACCAGTAAACCCTTGTGAGTCATGCACTAATGATCTCAACCATCGATCGACCATCAATGAGCCATGAATCAACCATCAATAATTGACCATCAAAGTACCATCATTTGATCCACGAACCATGCAAAGGGACATCCATGGATCAATGATCAATCAACCGTTTGATCATTTTAACGATTGCCAATGAAGCATGAACATTTAATTCACCATGGTTAGTGTGATGGCTGATTCGTGGATCGTTAATCATCAACAAACCATGATGATTCACCATTGGTCATGGATCATGATCATTCATTGATCATGGATCAATAATCATGGATCAGTAATCATGATCATCAAGCATGAATTATCATTAATTAATCATGATCATTCATCATGGATCATAAATCATGATCACTAAGCATGATCATTAATCATGATCATTAATCATGGATCATTAATCATGATAATCAATTATGATCATTGAGTACGGATCATTAAGCATAAATCATGAAACATTCATCATGATCATCAATCATGGTTATGGATCATGAGCTCACCATGTTTTATCATGGATCACATGCCTCCGCTGAGATTTGGACCTTCTCGAGACCATCCCAGCACTTCACAAGCCCAGAGGGGTCTGCTCCTGCGGGGAGGATGGTGAAATCCCACGGATCGACATGGGGACGTTTTCGCTATCCTTCTATCAGTGGTGTTTGTTGTTGTTGAAGCATTTCGTATTACATGGTGGTTTATTAAGATAGGGGAACCCCCAAAAATGGTTTGGTTTTCACTATAAATGATAGGAATAGGATCATTTGGGGGTACCCGTATTCTGAGAAACACACATATATTCTAAAATGCTTTGGGGAACCAAAAGGCACCTTTGTTGCTTCGGCAAAAAACAAGGTGTTTTTTATTGTTGCTCAATTTGTTCTATTGTCCTTTTTCGGCCTTCTGGTCAAAGGTTTCTTCTGCACTGTACTTGTGGAGATATAACCACCATATAACCACTACATAACCACTATAGTTGTTTCTGCTGCTGGTACCAGATGCTGCTTTGACAGTTCTTAAGCCGCCAAGTCACTGCCATGGGCTGCTACGGTCCGGCTATGAAGCGACAAGTGTTGTGAAACACAAAT
Source organism: Symbiodinium kawagutii (assembly GCA_009767595.1). Lineage (NCBI taxonomy): Eukaryota > Dinophyceae > Suessiales > Symbiodiniaceae > Symbiodinium > Symbiodinium kawagutii. Next base: position 331,826 of record VSDK01025218.1, read on the forward strand.
GTCACAGATGTCATTATCATTGCTTAAGAAGTGACACCGATGAATCATTTTGGTTAAACAAAAAATGCATTGTGTTTATTAGATGTTATTTTTGTGTTGTTTTTTCCAGCATGTATTTGCATATTATATGTACACATATATACATATATATTTATATAAATATGTACATTTATGAACTTCTTTCTACGCCTATATTTGTCTTACGGGTTGTTTATCTATACGCCACCACTCATATGGGCATTGATGACATGCAATATCAGAATTGGCGAAAAAAAATATGTTCAACTATACCAATATGTTCACTATAAGTGGTATTTTCTTACCTATACGCCACCAGTCATCTATACAGGAGATTTCTCAAAATACGGTTACCCCCAGTTACCACTCTTTATACTAATAATTTAAAGTAATAAACCAACCATCCCTACTTCAAGAAACCACCACGTAGTAGTTGTTTAACCATTATCCCTTGGTGATGGTTCCATATTATCAACCAGAATAATAACCCCTTATGGTCCCCATAAATTCTACCATTATTCATCATTAATTCCCTGATGATTAAATCCCCGAAATTGCAATTCCCCTATAACCATTTGAACTCACTACAAACCTGATATGGTTGTGGGTCAAAACCCCGCAATCCTGGTGAACATCTCCCAATAGTATATAAGTCTTTCTCGAGACGTTCACCTACCCAGTTGTTGGATGGTTCATATTGATCCATAGCCAGGATATGGGTCAGTTCACCCTGTGCTCCTGGTTCCCCATCATCAACCAGCAGGTTTTCCCTATTAATTATCGGTTCACATTAGTAATATCCCAATTCGTTGGTTGATGAACTGCTTGACCCAACTCGCCATATGCAGTTGATTTAAGCATTGTTGTTTATTATTTCCTATTATTATTGATGATTATCGGGGAAATCCCCATAACTATTGCTTACTATCTATTGATTAATGTTGAAATAGTTGTAATTGTTAATCAATAAATAGTTGGTTAATTGTTGTTAGTTGGTTGATTAATAAGCCAGCTCGCCCTATGCTGCAACTCTCGCCACCGCTGCCAGGTGGCGACGAGCGTGGGCTTCAGCTCCAAAGCTTTGAGCTGCGCCGCGCTGCTGTCAGATCGCCAGCTGATTACTGGTGGCCAGGTACCGGGTGGTGCCGCGTGGTGCCGGGTGGTGCCGGGTGGTGCCGGGTGGTGGGACCTGGTGCCCATAGGATCAACGGTGGTTACAGTAGGGGATTATACTGTAATAATGGTTGACAATCCCCTATAGGGTGGTTAATAGTGGCTCATAATCGGGAATAACCACCTACAACTCCCAATAAACTAAACCATCATAATCAAGAATATGATCCAGGGATGGTTTATAGAGAGTTACGGTGGTTAATCATCAGGAACACTGTGAACCGAGCGGATCATAATGGTTAATAATAGGGGGTGATGATGGTTGTAGCTGTATATGAACCAAGAAGAAGATATACGGTGGCTTATAGGGAATTATGATGCTTAGTTATGGTCACAGTAGGGGAATTTAATGATTAATAATAAGGAAATTACAATTTAAAGGATTTACTAAGGAGGGAGATGATAATGAATAAACCTGGTGGAGACATGACATCCCATAGGATGAATACATGCAGAATGGATGATGACGGATGATGGAGACATCCCTGTATGATCTAATGTATGATGATTTAATCATACGAGGATGTGATGATGTGATCATATGTGATCTTGAGATCAATTTCTTTGTTGCATGGTGGTTGGTATGATGTGTGATATGTATCATAGATGATTGATGCACAAAGGGGAGCACATGGATGCTGACCAAGCAGTTCTCTACCGGATGGTTGACTGGACCATTGCGTAAAAAAAGGACAACCTGATAGCCTTGTTGTTAGCCTTGTTAAGCTGGAACACTAGCACCAGATCAGATCTGAAGGGTTGGGCAATCAAGAGTTGGGTAAAGAACATGTCTTGTTTCCAGGATTAACATTTGACTTCAGTGCACCATGCTTAGGTTAAGTGACTAACAACTGATTAGCATCGCCGTATCGCTTAGTCAGCTGCTGGACTTAAGTTGTGAGAAAAATATTATGATTCTTCACCAGCTGAACGAGCTCGTACCCTGATCTAAGCCCTATAGCGACCCTTTAGAGCCTCTTCCCCCTTTAGATCGGGGAGCACCGAAACACTCCCCACAAAGACCACCTGCCAAACATCAGAAACCTTTAATCAACGTTTGTTTTTGTGGTACATCATTGTCTCAAAATGTGTTGTACATCATCAGAGGTATCCAAGTATACACCTTCATATCCCTGTGGGCTTGATACACAGGTTGCTCATTGAGGACATTGAGGCTCATCAAGGCTTCTCAAGGCCTATCAAGGCTTAGTTTGTTTGCATAATAGTTCAAGTGAAAACCGTGCCCTGATGCAACCTAGAGCTGGTGTCCTGATGTGCAAGGAGGCGATTCCTCAAAACTACTCACAGTAATGCACCTTGATTGATTTGTTGATTTTGCACAACGGTTTGAAGCATACTTCTTTTCCATCTTGGGGCTACTTAAGGACCAAACCACTTAAACACTTCCGATGTGTTCGGTTTTGGTTCTGTTTTCTTTGGATTTGGTTGAAATAAAGCTAATTTCTGAGAATCGGGCACATGTGCAACTACACAACTGGTGTTGGTACCTTATGATCAAGACTACATGTGCGACTACCCAAGCTCCTGGCTGCTGATGTGATGCATGTTGTGCCTAGCAGATATCCGAAACGTACGAAATGTAACATGGCAATGCTTGTCCAGTTGGTGCTTTGAAACATGTGTGTTTTTTCATATTTTTCCTAGTAATCATTAACAAATGGTTGGTTGACAAGCATATTTTTCATAGGGGTGGTTCAACCACCAACCAGTTGTCAATCAATCATTCCAATCAGAAGGGATATGGTTTTCCTGATGGAGAACTATGCAGGTCACCTTGGAGACTCTCAAATCTCAGGGATGCATTCCGACAGACCCAACTGTTGATCAGGGTCGAAGTTGTGGATATAAATGGAGGTTATCCAGCATCATCCACCCGTATCCACCTGCTGGTTGCGGATGCTGAACGCATCGCCAGGATGGAACAGTGGTGCTCACTCGCTTGTAGCGCCGTTCAAAAACATTGGGACGAAGCGCTTCAGAACGGCCGTATCCGCTACGTTGCTGTGATGGACCACTGCATTTTTTCACAACGGCTCATCAACCCACCGGCTGCTACCTCTGGGGTAGCAATCTCGCCAGTGGAATCCGGACACGTGTTGCAGCCCAGTTGTCGTTGTTGATGCTGTTGATGTTTCTTGATTGGTGGTTGTTACAGGTTGATGAGTTATTGATGTCTTGTTGTTCGATGTTTGTTGGCTTTTCTGTGTGTTGTTTGTTTGTGGTTGTAGTTCTGATAGATCGACATCTGACTCAGGAGTACCGTGTGCTACATCAGGTGTGAGGCCATCCAAATCAGCCTGCCACGCTTGATTGGTACAGGAACATGTCACATTATGGCACAGACAGCGAGCTCGGACTGCACATGATGAACAATGGATTCCACGATGGCCAAGAGTGGTTTGGGTGGTGGTAAACTGTTGCTGGTCGATGGTTTTATATATTTTGTGTTTTCACGTGGTTTCCCTAGTAAACATTGACAACTGGTTGGTTTACAAATATTGTTCCATAGGGGCTCAAAAGACCAACCAGTGTTGATGCTGTTTGATAACGACTGAGAATGGTTCTGCATTCATAGCAAGAGTTCGGCAAGATGTGCTTACACGTTCGTCATCAGTTCATCATGATTGTCTCAACTCAAGATTGCTGCAAAAGGCAGCTTCTTCTTAGACCAGGATGTCAAGCCTGCGCTGCTACTGTTTGCACTGTGCATCAAGGAAGCCTTTTTCCTCACAGAAATAGAGGACGTGCACGTCATGAACGATGCAGATCACCATATTCAGCTTTCTGTGGAAGACTACATGATCAGTATGTATGAACACCATGTGGCCTTTTTAGATGATCATGGAAAGCTGTATGTGCCAGAGCTGGGGGTGGGAACGATTGTCCGCAAAGGATATTCTCTTGTAAACCAACCTGTTTGCGCAGAAACCATAGAAATAGCTGTTTCTCTAGCAGCAAAAATGGTGATAGCTTTTTGCTTTGGGGGGATCCTTAGTAACTGAACTCCCCATTGTGTTGGGGCCATCTCACTCTGCCCAGTTGCATGATGGTCCCAGCATCCACGGCCATGACGCCGGGATGTTGCGCTTGCTGTCATGGCTCCTGATTTGCCATGCACCGTGGCAGCAGATGTCGTCCATGACATGCATGCATCAACCACATCAGGAACCTACCATAATTGATGCTAAGACACTATGCCTCACCATAACGGTGCATCACCCTGCGCCAGGCAGGAGCACAAGAAGCTGAATTGAATGTTTGGCATGGCGACTTGGCTGTGCAACTGGGGGTTGGAAGATGGTTGGAAGGTGGTGAAGGACGGTGGATGATTCGATGATCAGATTCTGGTTGGTTGGTTGGCTGACTAGTTCACCCGGAGAGTCGGGGCTTTCCAGTGGTTGGCTGCCTCCAGGAAAATGCTGAGATGTGCTGATTGCTGGACTTCAGGCAAGCCATTGAGTAGCTAGGTGAACATTCATGAGGGGGCTGTAAGCCATTGTAGCATGGCAACGGGTCAATATTAAGCAACCACTAAGGGGGGATGAGAACCAACAATAATTGGGAAAACAATGGTTAATGATGTAAGCCAGTGTAACATGTTGTAATCCAACCTTCCCCAACATAATATGGTTTTAATGGGAATCCTACATTTGTTCAGCGCACTAGCACCACGCCATTGGTCACTTCAATGGTCAGCTGTTGATGGGCCAGACCAGCAGATTTCCACCTCTGGACAGTTAGTTAGTTGGATGAGAAAGGCCCTCAGCCCTGGGAAAATTTGCATACCTGGGCATCGCTGGAAATCTATAAACACTGCAGTTGCGGCCGAGGACGGTCATCCCAATGTTTGATGTGACATCAATTCATTGTGCCTATAGATGTTTTTCCACATTTCTTCTAACTAGCGATAATGCGTCATTTGTTTCCTGCCCTCGTTCAGCAAACATCCGCCCAAACCCATTTTCAAGAGGTGTTTTCAGTGAAATAGATCACAGCCGTCAGGCGCGCAGTATAGTTTGATGAGCACTTCCACGTCCCTAGAGAATTCCACAAGTTGAGTCGTAATAGGATCCATCCTAAGAGTCATGGCTTGAATTGGTAGTAGTGAAGCTGTGTCGATCCTGTGCATGTACCAATAAGCATGCATGGCATGTGTACGGCATGCATGAGTTAATTGCATGCAGCAAAATCATCATAGGTCACGAGGTGACCGGGAAGAAGAATTGCTGGAGCCTGACCTCCGGGTGAGCCGTGACCGCAAGCCCATCCATCCTTGTGATGGGTTCTAACAGCTCCTGGGCATCAGAAATCATAGGAATCTCGTCGCACCGTGGGAACAGCGGCCATGCGAGGTGTGGAGCTCTCCTCCAGTCGCTTCTTGCTATCCTTTGTTGTTCCTGACGCCGATGGCAGCGCCGCAACATCGCTTCAGCTGCAGTTCTACACGCAACAGGTGCGACTTGGGACGTGGAAGGAGAGATGATTCCTACTGGACTGGAGGGTATTTGCAGCTTGCATGTGAAGTCCTAGCATTGTTTGTTGAAGTGAGTTCCTATGTATTTGTTTGAAGCCTGAATTCAATCTGAGGGTATGATCAGGTGATAACTGTCTTGTTTTGTCATTGTGTTTTGTCAATGAGAGTAGTATGCCGGTCATGCATGGATATGTATTTATATACGTATAATTAGATATAGCATGTGTGCCCTATATTTATAATGTATATTGTCGAGGTCACTGTAATGTGCAAAAGAAGGAGTTTCTGGAACCCAGAGAAGATTATAGCAGGTTTGGAACAAGACATGCTGGGCTACATCGAACATGGATACTACCATCAACGTCCTGCATGTGGTTTACATAATGTGTACACATACATATGAACTCGCAACTGAATTAGCCAACTACTCACATTCGGCAAGGCACGCTTAGCAGCGGCAAACTGTTCTGCAGTGGCAGTGGCATCTTTCACAACGATCTCGAGCTGTGTGACCGATGAAGCTGGAAGCCGCTTGTCCAGGGAGAGGGTTAACTGCTTCATCAGTTGGAGATGAAGTTGGTGCATTTTTACGACTCATTGTGTTGTAGAAATCCTCAACCATTTAGTGATTGTCTTGTGTAAGTATTCAGGCATGAACCATAGCATTCCTGTGTTCTACATTTCCCATTCCTATGCGCTCTTGTGATAGTTGCAGATGTTCCATGGTTGCCTTATTCCTTCTATTGCTTGAAACAAGGTTGCCTGCCACCATGTCAAGACCAACCCATTGGAACACTCTTTGCTATAGAAAGTTAACAGGTGGTTATTCACCCTTGATCAAAGATGAATGGGCTGAAGTCACCTGCTCACTCGTCTACCCGGTCTGAGTCACTCTCTGTACAGGTTTAGATGTGGCTCTTTTGCCAGGTTGACTTTAGGCCTTTAGGCACCAACAAGAATGGTTGATAGGGTGATTCGCCCGCCTTGTTGCCTTAGTTTCAACCAATGCATGCGATATTTTGCCATGCTTTCCTGGTCGAAGCCACAATTTCATGGTTGATACCTGCAACTTTTGTTGAAAATTTCATCAATTTGCCTCATTGCCTGGTTTCTACCTGGTTTCATCAATTAACTTTCCAACAAAAGGTAATTGAGTTCGCCCCTGGCCAATCCTGGCCAGCTGTAAATCATCTATGAATCTGTCGAAACCCTAGGTTTCCCTACGAAATCTGGTGATTTCCAGTGATCCAGGGCAGCATCTACAGGGTCACCGGGGTACCAGCACGATCCAGCTGGCCATGAAGGGGCACCCGGCAGCTGGATCTCATCCGTCTCAGGTTCCATCCGGCTGAACCTCTTGGAGACTTTGCCGGCGAACTCGTCACACTGGCGGGGGGCGAGTTGTGTGACAGCTGGGTGGACCAGCGACAGGGGCTCCCCGGGGGACCAAGCTATTGATCAACAGCCATGGGAAGAAGTGAACCCATGGCAACAAATAGGTTTGAAAGGCCAAATGGATGTGAAAGGCCATGGGTACATGGGATGTGAAAGGCCAAATGCTAACTGGATGGAACTGCGTTTTTTATGGGATCTGAAAGGCCAGGGGTACATGAGCGATAGCTTTTGTTTTCAGATGATTAGTTCAGTATTTGGGTGAAACAGTCTTTTCCAGAGAGTGCCTAGTTAGTATGTAGAGAGAGTCAAGAACTTCCCGAGAGCGAGTTGGGAGTCTTCATGTAACCTTTCCTTGTGTACATTTACCAGGTTTCAAAGGTGTTTTGTATTTTCAGCCACTCCTGCGCATTGTTGTTTAATTGACATGCATGTTTCTGGGCAGGGGCAACTGACCAGCAGCCGGTTGTTGCTGCCGTTGTTCTTGTTTTTGTTTTTGTTCTTGTTGTTGTTGTTGTTGTTGTTGTTGTTGTTGTTGTTGTTGTTGTTGTTGTTGTTGACCACCACTATCAACCGTCCTCTCCTGCTCGTGGGGGTCGGATGACCGCTATGTAACCAACGTCAACCATTAGGAACCCTTATAAATTACCAATTATTAGTCCTTACTAACCATTATCGATAATTACCCATCCTTACTATTGGTCACTATTATTGACCATGAACATGCATTAGCCATTAACCACCAACTAACCTTCAGAACCATTGTATAACCATTGTTAACCATTGTTGACCACTATTAACCCACCAACTAACCATTAACCATTACTAACCCTTCACCACTATCAATCCTGGTACAAACCCATTAACCATTAACCATTAACCATTCACCACCCACCAACCATTAACCACCAACCCTTCCCAACCATTCGCCACCACCTGGTTGTTGTGCGACCAGGCTCGAGCTGCAAGCTGAGCACCTCACCGCACCAAGCCTTCGCCTGTGCCGTTTGCATCCGTCCCTGGGGACGTTCCTCAAGACCGGCGGCCGGCTGAATGAGTCGACGCCAGGTGCCGTGGCGTCCCGCGGTCCATGGGGGGAGGGGAAGGCTCGGGTAAGGCGCTGAAGGTGAGGAACTTGGAAGTTTAGGGGTGCCAAGTGGTGGACCTCGAGTTTGGAAACTGTTGTGCCAGGTGAAAGGGGTGGCAGATGCAATAAAGTTCATAAAGCGATAGATTCACAATATAAGATATGTGAATTAGTTAATGTTTGAGTGGTTAAATCTCACATTTGGAGATGTATACACCTATAAAGCACCCAAATCTTTGAGTTGGTACATCTCACGGTGACTGTGGCAAGCAGGTCTTGTTGGTAACAGCTCTCCCCTGATCTTTGTTTGAGCTCCTGGACCTGGATGCATCAAGAGCAGAGCTACCTGCGCACCTTTGCCTCTACTTGTGGAGGGAGCTGTAATCTTTTGCAACAGAATCACTATGGCATCCACCTCGGCTATAGCAAACACGGCAGGTGCGATCCATTGCGGATCTAGTACCTGGGAGAGTAGGTAGTTTGATTGGTGCGTGTGCTGTTGGAATCCATGGCACCATGTTCTGTTTTGACAAAGCGGTGTTGCCAAAAAAGAGATCCGAGCACGCTCAGACGCTAGAGTCACCGGATCATTAAGCAGAGTTGAGATCTCCCAACTGTTGAGGGCATGGCATCACTCTCCTAGGGGATGATCATAGTGCGAATCTCAATGAGCTGGAAAAGCAAGTTGACCTGCAGCTGTCAGGTTCTGCAAGCCAGTTGGACGTCAGCATCGACAAGTGCTGTCGCAAGGCGAAAGCAGCTGTTGATGGTAGTTCTGGTGACGATGTGCCCGTTGAGTGATGCTTAATGCCCGTTGCCAGGCTAGCCTCCAAGGTCCTAAAGGGGAATCATGCTTACGTTTTCGAATGTTTTCGAGCCCCTTGTCATTTTCCTGGGATTAGCACGGTGTGAAACACGGAACTAAGCCAACTTAGCATGAAATAGAACTATCCAAGATCAGACTTTGTCTATTCGAGTCATTCCAAAGACTTTCTATCAACCTAGTGATTCTGAAAGTGATTTCCCGCAATAATTTTGTGATGGATTGACCTAGTAATTTGATGATTGGTTGACCTTTCAATAACCATATCCCATATCCATAGCCCTTCTCTATCCTTGCGGCGAGTTGCTATGTTGCCCACCCCAGGATGCAGTCAACTGCCAGACTTTCGCTGACCTCTCCGCGTGCGAAGCCGCCAAAGCCAGCGTGGAATGTTGGAGCTGCCAGGCGAATGGCAGAACCCCATACTGTTGTTGAATGTGATTGATTTACCTTGGTATATTCTATATGGCATTAAATGGTAATTATGGGTGCTTCTGAAAATTTTGGACCCCAAATCATCCCTGGCCACAATTTAGATGATCAATACAGGTGATTTTAGGGTTCCTCCAACTGGAGATTGGAGGAGCCCCCATCGTTAGTCCGTGGGGCCCAATCTGCCTGTCAGGAGAGTAGTCGGGCCGTTGGATGTCCGGAGTTTGAGTCTTACGTGGAGGGCTACGAAATGAATGCGGAAGAGACGCTTGGAAGCTGCCCACTTGATTCCTCTGCCCGAAGCCTATGGTGACCAAGCAAGCAACCAACCAATGGGCTAGGCTTCTCAGCAGTTAATACATGTTAATACTATTTAGGAACCAACTATAGTTAATGATGGCTGGTTGATGATAGCTGGTTTTACCAACAGTTGAATAATTAGTTGAGATATGCCAACAATGGCGAGCTAGGTCCAGCCATTGAGCATCAATTTGATAAGGGATATCAGCCAACAAAATCATAGTTGGAATAGCTGATGATTAGTGATAGTAGACCAGAAGTAGAGGCTAATGACTACAGGCATTGACTACAGGCTATTGACCCACAGCCAACTACAGAAATATTACAGATGTTGGATGATGTTGGTTGGTAGGGACGGAAGTTCGGGGTCTTTGTGAGACCGGAAGGGCTAACGATTGGGAGCATCACCAAGCCCCGATTGCTTCGATCGTTTCACCTGCCGCCAGAAGGCATGGTTTCAGGATGTTTCCATGGAAGAGTTGTTCATTTGCAGTGCCAAGTTGTGCATTAATGTTTGAAGGGAAAAGTCAGAATCATCAATTTCAGTATGGTATCTGAATACTTGAAGGGAAAAGTCAGTATGCATCTGAATACTTCAGAATACTTCAGATGGTTCCAGTAAGTCATGTCAAGTCAAGGCTTCCTCAGACCGAGAAACATGCCTTGTTTGAGCAAATGTTTGCTCGGCCTCCGAATCTGGCAGCGGGTTGGGTTTGGTTATGCGGTACGCGTACCCCACCTCTGGGAGACACAGAATAGTAGATCATCAGATGTGAATTAGGATAGGGATCGGAAACAACATCGAATCCACTCAAAGGGCTGAGTAGTCCTGATCTCAGTAGGTTGGTACCTATTCTGTGCTCTTTTGCACCTGTTCACCTATATTTCATGGTGAATCACAAGCTATTTCAGCCAAACTGCGGGGGGTGGCCGACCACTGATTTCATGACCCATCGAGGAGCATTTGCAACAGCTCGGGGATAGCTCAAAGCTTCGCCACCGTTGCGGAATGTGTGACTTGGGCACTGCAGAAATCTTGCTGTGGTGATGCTGCCTATGGTGGGGGCAGGTTGCAATTAGCAGTGATTTGTGTTTCTGCCAATGGGGGGATCCATTTCAGATTTCATGGTCAGAATATGTCAGAATGATACTAGATTCATCTACTGTAGATAATATAAACTTGAAAATGTGATAACTGCACAGATGATAGAAAATCCAATCTACTCGACAATACTATAAATGATATATGAACATGAGTCACAAGATGTCACAAGTGATCGTGATTTTTACTGTGAGGACATCATGCTTCATCTCCCTTGGACTCATGCTCGGTGGTTCCAAGGTGGGCGCCGAGCTTTGGGGACATAGACGCAGCCATTAACTGTGGCACTTCCAAGGTATGTTCCCGCGGACATGTTCCGAATGAAGCGCCGTTGATGCTTTTTTGGGCACGTTGATATTGGGGAAGCTATCAAGAATGACCAAAATGCTGGACAGGATTGTTGCAACTCATCCGGATCATGAATACAGCAATGCATATCCGAAAATGTATGTGACAACAGTATCAGACACTATGCAGAGAGATGATCGATCCAGCCCGGAAACCTTGAACTCACCATGCAAGTTCCATCCATTGTCATCAACAATCATTCAACATGGTTAATGATGGTCAATGAACGGTCAGCCACTCACTGGAAACCTTCCACCATCCCCAAACGAAACGCTCAACAGTTGGTGGTTTCAAAGATCGCTGATTGACCATTCATTAACCATCATTAACCATCATCAATTAACCATCATGAACCATCATGAATTAACCACCATTAACCATACAGTTGGTGGTTCTCCCCACCAAATTTGTGATGGGTGCGGGTGCTTGATGAGCAGCAGGGCTTGCTGCGCCCAGGCGCAGCAGTGCGACGGCAACAGCAACTGCTTGGGCTTCAGCATCGAAAACGACGGCCTGTGTCGGCTGGCGGACGCTCCGTGTTGTCCAGGTGCAGCTGTAGTGCCGTACCCAGTGCTGGCGGGCCTTTAAAGGGCCTTTGAAGGGGGAGCGAGGTCACCGGGAGTGGTGTGACCAAATGGATCCAAATGGTAGATGAGGTGATGAATGAAGGGTTAGTTGATGGCTGATTGATGAATGGTTGAGTAATGGCTGATTCATGGCTGATCAGCGGTGGACTGATGGTTAGTAGCGGTTAATGAATGGTGAAGTTTAATCGCTGATCAGTGGTTAATCACTGGAGTTATTGTAAGATTAAGGATGTAACAAGGGTTGAATCAGCGTTTGCTAATAGGTGATTCCTGCTAATCAGTACTCAGTGGCTCGAATTTCGTTACTGTTCATAATTGTGCAAATGCTAGTGAAGACCGTAAGGACTCGAGCAATGATGTTTGGTTGATACTGGCTTACAGTATCATTTCTATTGTTGATCAAATGGGTTGGTTGCATAATTAGTTACGGTTATGGATACAACAAGCATGTCTAGCAGTTTTCAGGGTTGATTGGCTACGATCTCCCAGGAGTCGGCATTGTTCCTACCATTTCCATTTTTTGGGGCAGCATTTTGTCCACCCGCAGTTGCACCTCGGCAACTCTCATAACCACAGGGGAATTGAATTTGGTTTGTTGCAGGCTTGTGATCATCTATTGAATCTTGCAAGCATGAAGTCCATGCCAATGCAAGCCAGTCCTGGATTTGTTGAGCGATCATTTTCACTGCTGAGGGGTAGTGATTGATCACTACCCCTTTACTAAAAACCCATATTTATCACTACCCCTTTACTAATCCCTACCCCTCATTCCCAGCCTCACTCCGTTGCCTGGAAAGATGTACACGGCAGGCAGCCAGGTGGTGCAGACGGGCAGCCGCAGCTTCTACAAAGGCTGCCCGGATGCGCCCGTGCCCCCGGTGCTGCAGTTTGCCTTGTCGTTGCATTGGACTCTGCCAGGCTGGGGTGGTTGGAAGCAGCTTTTCAATCTGGCAGGATGGGTTCAATTTCATGGTCGTAGATGATTTAAGAAACAATATCATGATGAATCATCAAATCATTAACAACCAGGGGTTCTGAAACACGAAGTTAAAACTCCAATGATATTATCAAAGATAACCACCAGATCAATGATGAATGATTATTTGTGTGTCATTGTTGGTTCAAGATTGTTAACAGCTACGTGTTCTCCCTATGGATCAAGGGGTGAATGATACCCCAGCCAAGCTGACACCCGCAGCGTCCAGCTGTAGGGCGAAGATCGGTGGTTTGAAGGATTGGGTTCGAATAGATTTCTTGAGGGGGGAAGGAACTATGGGGTTTCATAGTGGTTGATAATGGTTATAATGTGGGATAATAAGTAACAACAATGGTTAAATCAACTGCAAATGGCTATGGGTCAATATGAACCAACCAATAACTAGCTGGTTTAATGATGGTTAATAGTAGGGGATGATGAGTAGCAACTATAGGGGATATACCAGCTATATATGGTTATGGGTCAATATTGACCAACCAATTTCATGGGGGCTAATCACCAACAAACTCATAGGGAAAACAATGGTTAATGATAGGGGAACCAGGGGGGCTAAGGGTCTTGACCCACTGCCACATGATGACACATGATGATACATGACCAATACTGACCAATCATGACCACATATGACCACATATGAACACATATAGAATAAGTGTATATACAGTATATTCACCTAGATATTCCTGTGGTAATATGAATTATGCAGCAAGAAAGGCCAAGTAGGACCACCAAAAAGTCTTCAGGGATATGGAGATGTTCACCTCCGTTGCCTCAGGAGGTGGAGAATCATCCTTCGATTTCCCAACCAAGGACAAGACGTGGCACCACCGGCCGCAACAGTCTTTGATAAGTGGTTACTGACCATGGTTGTAGGTGATTACATAGGGCTTATAAGCTACCTTAGAGATCTTAAAGGGTAATTTACTGCTTGATATTTTTGATTTGGCCCAATATCTAGGGATGGTTGGTTGATTCCTTTTGATTGATAATTTTTCAGAGGGGTTGAAACCAAAAACCAGGTTTCCAAAATTGAGAAAAACCCAAAAGTCGCTCCAAAGTGATTGATGCCAGTTGTAAGATGTACAGCAAACTTGGAGATCGGGTTTTTGGATGTTGCTGGAACACAATTCCTGTTTCAGCTACGGGCTGGGTGAAACTCCGATCTCCCGAAGGCATGCAGGAATCAGATCCAAGCAGTACAACGAACAATGGTTTTCCTAGTTGCAAATTCCCACGGGTTCATCATCATTCAGCTGAGTGGAATCTTCGGCGATGATGAAGATGGTTTTGATACTGATGACCTTGATGCCGATGACCTTGATGCTGATGACCTTGATGGTGACAATTCTTTAGCAGCCATTGATCAACTATTAGTTATTCAGCCATTGGCAGCTCCTCTCAGCCATTGTTCAATCGCTTGCCCGCCAGGATGCCATTGGAACTGGGGCATATCCACTGCTTCGAAGACGAGGTCTTGGTTGGGAAGCTGATCCTTGCACTGTGGAACTGTGAACCCCAAAGCCAGGTGAGTTGATGGGCTGATAAGTTGATACATCAACATGATGGGCTCATAATGTGTCACAATCGGATAAGTTCATCAACACTGGGAGAAGCCACCAACGCCTTTATTGGTCAACCATTGATTCGTTGATCCATGAGCTCCTGAGCAGTGAAGAGTTGATCTCATCCAGGATGCTGCTCAGGTGGCTTGCCCAACTTTGATGCCATCGTCACGCCCGACCTTGGTCTTACCGAACCAGGTTGGTCCCTCCTCGGATCGGAGAGTCTGGCTGGTATCCTCAGATGACTCATGAGGACTCCCCAAGGAAGATAGGAAAGACGGAAGTTGAACTGGTCTCGTTGTTGTCGTGTATGGCATTTTTAGGTTTTCCTGGGAAATGTTCTTGAGGTGATTCATACCGGAAGCATCCCGAAGCAAAATAGAGGGTGTGCATCAATGGTGAATCCATTTGAACACAAAATTGGCACATCTTAGCATATCGGGCTGATGTAATTTCATCCAGCTCTATCAAGGAATTTATGCTGCAATTATTATGGTCGGCCTAGCCAGGTATCAAAGTGCTGTTGTTTTGTCAACTGAGAGGTTTGCCTTCCCAATGTGATGAGATGTTTTGTTGATCGATACCAATTTGAAAGGTCTTCAAGCGGAAACGTTGATGTTTGATAGCGTGATTCTGAAGACGACCTTCACTTCTATGAAATGTTGGCGAAATGCACTGGTATGTGGGTGCAGGACAATACTTGCAACTTCCTTGGTTGTACATTCTGGCCCCACAACTTACAAACTAACCATACCGTTCCTTGCTATCCCTGGTGGGCCTTCCTCCACAAGTATGTGCAGACTTATGAGAAACATTTGAAGGGATCGTACCCGATCACAAGAGCGTTTTCCCTTCCGGAAAAATCGATGAGTGGAGTCACTGGCTAAACCTCAAAGTATTAACAAATGATAACAAATGGTTGGTTGGTTGACTAGTGTTGACTGCTATTTTTCATGACAGGCCTGGAATCAATAACCAGTAATGATCAATATTCACCATGAACCACTCTTTAAACACTAACCAGCAACTGACTACGCCAGTAACCACCAACCATTGAAGACTTCTCTCCTTGGAGACGTGCCTTGAAGACGTGCCTGGTTCGACGTTGGAGGCTCTTTGTTGACCCTGGAGATGACCTTCACCTTGGCATTTACGTCATCGCCGGGCGATGTGCCTCGGACTTTTGGTGTGGAAAGAAGGCGAATACCCGCGCGCATACAACATCAACAAGCCAAACAGCCCACAGTTATCAACAGCAACAGCAGGAAGGTGTCAGTTTCAGATGAATTGATCAGTGCAGAAGATTTGTTGTTTGATGGAAGATGAGCTTCAACGTTGACAAGTGGTGGAGTCTTCGAACTCATTAAGGACATTCAAATGAGTGCGTGAAAAGGTTTCTCTGATCGATGCGAGGTGCTGATGTACAGAAGGTGTTGATGTGGGTGTTGCTAAAAAGCTCGTTGTTTGTTTTGTTTTGTAATTGCCCCTTTTGTCGTTCTTGGCGCTATTGTCTCCATAGTTGCCGCTGCAGTTTCTTTCTGTTCGTGTTCAGGACCAACTGATCAGGTTGAATTCGCTATGGACATCCACCAACCTCAAAAGAAACCACCTCTTTTGCCGGGGCCTTAAGCCTTAAGTTGGACCAGATGAGGTATTCGAAGTTGATAAATTCTGCACCTTTGCGGTAAGAATCCACCACGATCCACCACGAATGTTTTGACGCTGCACCCGTTGGTTCGAGGTGTGAATCCCCAGCAACAGCTGGCCATCCAGCTTCATCAGGATGCCACTTGTACCCTATTGTCGCTTACTACCCACAGATATTGCTTGTAGCTCAGTCCACTAGTTGATAAATCCCTGGTGTTGTTTTTTAAAGGGTCATCATGAGTCGCTTTGAATCAGTCAGTATTCATCATTATCATACCATCGAGCACTATTCCATAGCAATCATTTACCATGATTGACAGACTTCCCATTCGTAAGCTATCTGAATCATTGTTGATTGTTATAAACCCTCATGAATCACTAATGTAGCAATGGCTGTTGGTGACCCCCCTTGCTGCTAGGCTCTCACCTTTACGCCACTTCCTTTGGCACCTTTCAACTTTGGCATCCCTGACGGGTCAGACATTGGAGGCACTAGTAGCCGGGCATGACCAACAGGGAGGTGAGCATTGTAAAATTGCGATGGTGAAGGGTTCACCATGGTGACCATTTTCTATTATACTGCCTGGTTGATGCGTTTGATGACAAAAGGTTCTACTGAAAAGATATGCCTTGAATCTAAATATTGTCTAATGATGGTGAAGGATTACCTTTTAGGAAAACCGAGCCCCTCAAAGTCACAAATCGTTAGTTTCAATTGGTAAAACAGCTATTTCTATGCTGATTTTCCCAGCAACCAGGTCAACTTACTACAGAATAATTATGATGGCATATGATGACTATAGAATGAATACAGATTATTTGTGGTGTTTGCCATTATCGATGGGTTGCGAAAGTGCTGAATGATAAGTATGCTGGATCATATTGATGGTCAAGGATAGATCATGGTGACTAATGAAAACCGATTCCTTGTTGTACTTACCATTATCAATTGGTTGTATAAGATAACAATAAAAAAGCATACTAGATGAGAATGATGGTGCAGCATGAATGAGGGTGACTAATGACAAATGAATGATGGCTTATAGTTATATTGGTGGTGAATGATTCAAAATTGATATTGCAAATGACGGCGGATGATTACTCAGTATGTACAGGTGGCTATATAATGGTGGACGATTCAAACAAGTAGTAATAGTTCAGTGGTATGATAAATCCATCAACATTCCATAAACAATAGTTGGATTTCGGGTAGCAGTTGAGGAAAGCAAGAAGACAACTTCTAATTGGACAGTTAGCTGGAGAATAAAATCCATTAGAGGATGGGTCATTTTAAGCCACACCCAGTTTGTTTATTTTTAGGGGATTTGAGCAGTAGACTGAGTGCACATGTAGTTGCATACCAATAGGGGCCAAGATGAAAAAGGAAAAGACTAGGGTTAAGCCAAACCCATGGTTGGCTTTTGTATTTTTGGTGAGATCACAACAAACTCGAATGCATGTTCTAATAACCAACGGTTTGATGCTGATATCGAGTCGCGAGCCAGTAGTGGTAGAGCTAGACAACAGAGTACCCAAGGTTCGCCAAGATACCGCCAGAGTTTGCCATGCTGGGTTGAGTCATTATCAAAACACCTCCGGTTTGTTTGACAATTAGTAACAACTTGCCACTAGAAACGTGCACCGGGTCCGATGCAAAGTGGTGTGATCCCAGGCAGGACGGGGAGTCATCGTTATTGCCATTGATTCCCTGCTGGTTGGATCGGAGGAACTCGATGGAGTTTCCAAGTTGTGATGGATATTGGCTTCCCCAACAGCTGTTCAGCAAGCTGTGATGGCTAAGCAGAGTGTCAGGGCTATACATGCAACCTGAAGATTTGCCAAATGTTATCATAGGGAAACCGCCACTGATTGTTTGGATAGCTGATTTATGAGCAACGCCCCATGTGATCACGAGCCGAGAATATTTTGGAAGGACAAGACCATGAAGCATCCATGGCTTCCAAGAATATAATGAAGAAGCTGATGGATATTCCATTGACGGAACGCTAAATGGAACGAGATGTTGTTTTTGTTATCGCCGTAGGTTCTAAACTATCATCAGTCAGGACTAGTTAGTTCTTGATCGCAATGTCATGTATTTCAAGTTTGTTGATTTTCGTGTGATTGGTTTAGGTGTCGTTCACACAAACTATTCGAGAACGTTTGTATGAGAGCTCTTGCCACTTTATTTCGTGACTTTTGGATGTTAAAGTGGAGTTGTTCGCTGGATGTTGATATCTATCATTGGCTATGCATGTGATGGCAAGTATGACAATGTATGACACCATGTATGATCTGACACGAGATTGCTGTGACCACAACTTTTGCATCAAAGATTTCCCATCTGCACTGGCTCCAGTCGATGGTTACGACGCCAAGCTGCTGTTCACGAACCTTCCCGGGAAGCTTGGCGTGTCAAAGCGCTATATTTGAGCTTTGTTGGGGGTTGCATGACCTCGTTGCTTAGATTGATGGTGATCTTTTGTAGAAATCCCCAGCCATCACTTGTGACTTGTGATAAGATAGTATAGTATGAAGGAAATATCAAGGCGGTTTGGTGCGGCTACAGTATGTCTCGCTACCATGGTTTCTATGAGCCTTAAAAGATCTCAATGATCCATCGGTGATTAACCTTTCTTGTTGGTGATCACCTCATTGACGCCATGTTTGAGCGCGAAGTGGTGCCAAACCAATCTCATGTCCACATACTTAAATGGGGTGACCCTGCACTATGCAGTTGGAACAGATGAGAACTGGTTCCTACTCCATTGAGATTTGTTCATGCTTCTCTTGCTTCAGCAAATGTGCTGACCCAAAAGCCTCAACAAGATTTGAACAATTGATTGTTTGGTGATACTTTCAGCATATTTTGGCATGTTGCATCCGCCAAACTTCCATGAATTGAACCTCGAATTTACCTTTGACTGGCGAGGATGAGACTAGACTTCCGCACCTAAGGAATTGCCGCTGGCAGAAAGTGGGAGGCCTAGTCGTCAACGGATCCTTAGCTCAAAGGTGGCGCGATTCCAGTTCTTGTCCGCTGGTTCTGCTGCTAGCATGGCCATGTCTATAGTGGGATGTTCACCCATGCGTTTTTGGGATCATAAGTGGTTCCATATCCATAGGTGATCTCAAAACCTTTGCTTTCCCTAAAGTATATGGTGGTTTAGGGGTTCAATCACGACCAGCTACTCATGAGCCAGTTGAATTTTCAGTCGGACGAAGATTCAATAGCGCCCCTTGACAAACAACTATGGAGCGAATATAGTTTGAACTATGGAATCACCAACTCATCACATAATTAGTTTGAAACTAATTTCAAATTCATCACGTAGTTTGAATCACCAACTATGGAGCGCGACATCCCATTACTCAGCACTATGGGAGTGTCCTGGACAGCTTGTCCGTTGGACAGGCAGAGTCACCTGGCAGAAGTAGTTTCTTTTTGTGGGGCCATTCATGCTACAACTCTCAAGGTGGGTTGTTTTACCATGTTTTGCCTATGAAAAGTGTGATTTCTGCGTTGTTTGAGGATGTTATTGAAGGACAAATTCGTATCTGTTGAGATTGTTTCAAGCCACTTGGCAGCTGCTTTAGAACTTTGTCAAGGGTTACGGTAGCTGATGAGTGCAGTACATGGCCTAGTGCGCTATTCAATGCCGCCGTGGTTTAAAGTGATACACACTCGAGATAGATCAACATGAATGGGTAATTACTGAAGATCGGCAAACTCATGATTCCCAGTATTTTTGTCACCTTCAATTTTCCACAATTCTTATTATTTTTCAGCAAATGGACCCTTCCCATAGACACAACGTGCTCGTGCGGATAGTGGCAGACAGGTTCCTGGTGGTTCGTGTCACCAGTACATCATGGTGATGATAAGCTTGGAACGATGTGAGCGATGATGATGGTACTGTATAAATTAAATATGAACCTATTACAAATGGGCTGACACCACGGGATGATGACCAACATCAATACAGATGAAGGTTGGTTTCCATGTCACACTCGCATTGAGTTTGATCACCATGCCAACAAGAGCTACACATCCAAATTGACCTAAATCAGGCAGATCTTCTGTTTTGTTGTTGTTGTTGTTGTTGTTGCACTTGAAGCCAAGCAGCAGTGTGGTGTTTTTGATCTAAGGGCTGCGGTGCGTGGCAAGCACAGATGCCTGGAGACCTAAGACATACAGCCACCTGGACGTGAAAAACAGAAAACCGGCTGCTCCATGCACGATGTCGGGTTCGACTATGCTAGGTGCGAATTTTGGTCATCACGAACCATACATCGGTGTTGTACACCTGCTACCCTTCGGGCGGTGTCCCAGACTCTAAGAATTTGAGCTGATTCGGTGAACCCATGTGTTGTAATATATTATATAACCAGTTGTCATCATAGGAAATCATCAGCTTTTCATGGTTCATAGGTTATGTAACGGTTAAAAGCCAAGCAAATTCGTCATATAGCCTAGTTGCCTAGTTATCAATACTGTTCCATTAGCTGGTGAATGGCCAACTCATCGTCCACTCACCAACCATTGGTCACTAATGGTTGGTAATGAGCAGCAATAACCAACTCATTGATTGATAATGATGATTGATCACTTTTCAACCATTTGTTGGTGAATGATAAACCATGATGGTTGGTTAATAAGCAGCCAATACCCAACTTACTGATCAATTATATAATCAATAACTATCACTATTTGGGTATCAACCATCTCAGAGTTGGTGATCAACCATCATAGTTGCTAAATAGTGATGCTTAATAACCATCAGAGTATATCAACAATCATCACTATTTGGGCAGCTGGACCTATTAACCATCATAGTTGGTTGCTAAGCCAACCAACTGGCAATTCATCGTCCATCGCCACGCAGGTTTGCGATTGCTGCTGCCGATGCCCGATGTCGGTCTCTCTTGCAGCTGGGCATTGCTTCTGGAACGCTCCGCTGCATCGAAAGGTCGGCACTGCTGCTCCAAGCTGTGGGATGGTTCCACATGACTACACCATGGCTGCGAGCCATACCAGGTACCTATAAACTCAGCCTTTGACACTGGCGGAACATGTTCCTATGGCAGGATTCCAATGGATTCCATGTTCAATTTGGGCATCTGAAACATGTTCATGTTCATGATTTTGTCACCCAAATTGTTTGTCTATACAGTCATAGCCAGTATGTGAATAGCGAAGCAGGAACACCTGCAACTTCGAGCTGACTATGCAGCTCCCAACTTGATCCTTCATGAGATACATTGCAATGTGCACTTTCAAAAGAATATGCTTTCTGAAGCACTTTGCATTCACTGCGTATACTACGTAGGTGTTCCCAGGCCAGAACTACATGATATTGAAATGCTGGTTTGATCTTTTTGATGCTTGCATTCTATCAAGTCACCCCTGCCTCCTCCTTTTAAGTGATTAGTTAATTGATTGGTTCGGATGTCATTATTTTAGGTTTGTTATATCATTTTTAAGGTTTGTTAAACAATCTATGCCGTTTACTTTGATGTCCACACCCGTTGGTCCTTTGCTCGGCTCCATTCGCGGCTTGATCGACTTTTTGGTGAGTGAGCACCATGAATAGCCCTGAATCATAATTCGCAACATTCGGCGGCCGCATCATTTTACACCAAGCATTCTTTTTTGCATCAGTGGGAGCCAGGTTCTGAAGCCATGATCAATGATAGTATCAGCGACAATCACCAACTTGCAGGATTGTTGCTGATCAGCAGTTGATGATAGGTTTTGAAGCCGTGTCAATCACCAACCATCAGCTGATTCCCGTGGTTCCCCTCTGTTTAACCATTGTTTTCCCTAATGTTGGTTGGTTAAAGTTAACATTGACCCATAGTCACATATCTTCACATACAATTTCATATCATATATATATATATCTAATTATTGATATATATATATATATAAATCTTCCAAATTCTTAACATATATATCATATATATCCTATCTTCACCAAATTCAGCATGAAACTTCCAGGATCTCGCGGTTGGGCCGAGCTGGCAGGTGCCCATCTGGCGCTGGCCGAGGACGTGTTGGCGCTGAGGCCAATGGCACAGCTGCGACTCATGAACTCAGCTGTACAGGTGGGGGCGCAGGGGGGGAGGTGGAGAGGGGGGTCATTGATGATCTGATTGGTGCTTCAAATTGCCCTTAATAGTTGTTCAATGTTTGTTTTACCCAGTAATTTTGATGGTTGGCTCACATTTTGTAATTTTACCCAGTAATTTCAATCTTTGTTTTACCTGGTGATTATTAACAATTTGTTGGTTGACTAACATGTTTCATAGGAGTTGAAACCACCAACCAGTGATGGTTATTGCATATTATTACATGTTATTGCCATGTGTAGTGGTTGATTATTAATGGCACCAACTATTCATGAATAGTTCACAATTGATTATTAGTACTGGTAATAGTTGATGAACAGTCGTTAATTATGGTTATGAATAGTAGTGAGAAATTATGACTACGATCACCAAATCTGGTGAAGATGGAAAGAATTCCGACGTTCCCAAAAACCCGCTTTTGATGAACACCCAGAACTTGATTCACTTTGGCTAATCATGCTTAATCAATGGTTCACCTTGCCTTTAGTTATAAAATATCATTGATTAGCCAATCATTGCTCACCAAGTGAAACATTGATTAATTAAGCATTATTAACCATTGGTCAACTGGTCAACCACCTTGCTATGGATTACTGGTGTTGAAACCTGTGGTTAATAGCGACGGTCAGTGCTGATCAGCCGCAGCCACCAGCGGAGGCACCATTGACCAGCACAGTCTTTCAGCCGCTTGGCAACTGTTCAGCTTCTGCGACAACAAACCATGTTGGGATGGGCAATGATGATTGATGGTCAAGTGAATGATCGTTCATAGTGGTGCTTGATTTGGTTAGTGACGTTCAATGACCATTATTGACGGTTGCCGATTGTCAGTTTTGCCAATTGTTTGTGATAGTTTTACGGTCATGGTGAAAGATGGTATAGTTCACTAATTAATGATGGTTTATTTGTAACTGTGGTTGGTACCCTACGTGTTCCTCCACCTTGTGTCTTGAATAGATTAGCATAATACGTAGAGCTGTCCCGTGTGCCTCGAACGGACTAATTACGTCAGGTGTTTCTTTTCTTTCTGGCTGTTATATCATCATTCCTTTGCTCTCCACCTGGGTTTGCATCTACAGTCGGTTTTGCCTGCTTTTATATATTTACTTATATTTATTTATTTATTCATTTATTTATTTATTGAAATACATATACATATATATATATATATATATATATATGTCCTAGGATACTAGGACCATGCTATCGCTCTTGTTCGTGCAGATGTGTCACTCAAAAAAAGGTGCCACTGTTGCTCTTGGAATTCATTTCCGCAATGGCTTTTGCATCCTGGAAGTCTGCAGCGTCCAAGCACTTCGTTGCTCGGTTATGGTAGAGAGTCATACTCCCCAACACGTTTGGCATTATCAACATCCATTACCAAAATTCCTATGACACGTCTATAAGGTGTTTCTTGCCAACTCATTTGGAACACCAAAATTTCTGATCCCATGTGAAGCGGTGCAGATGGAACAGCCTCGCTTGGACACAACTAAGTTCCGGGTGAGTTGAGTGATACATGGTGAGATGATTCGCAGTGGATGCCTTGTTTTGCGCCTCTGGGGGGTGAAACCTGTCAGCTCTTCCGCTAGGGTTTCTGTCCACTGCTAGTGTTCCATTGCGGAGATATCCGTTAGGGGTTGATGGTTTCAGCAGCTGGCTGTCAAACAGATCACTGAGATCCTTCTGGATTGTTTGGGAAAGGATCATGCCTTGCAGATCATCCATAGGTCAAGATACATGATGGTCAAGACATATATGATCATCAAGCACTGCCTATCGGTTGGCTGGTGGCCATCAGCAACCACTGGTAACCAGCACTTACGTGTCATCAATTAATTAAGCATCGCCAGTACGGACCATGGTTGACCATTAGCACTAGCCATGTTTATCATGTTTTTAGAAATTTATTAGCTGTGATCAAGTCTCATATACCAAGACTAACCAGGATGAACCACCATCAGTAACCATCCGGAACCGCTATTCGCCACCGCCATTAACCACCATCAGCAACCATCATCAAGCATAGATAGCCATCATGAACCTCACTAACAATCTTAATTACCCTTGATTAACAAACATTGATGACCATCATCAACCATCATTCACCATCATTAAGCAGCGTTTAACATCGTTCACCATCATTTACCAACGTTAGCCATGATTAACCATCCTTAACAATCATCAAGCAGCGTTTGCCATCATGACCCACGACGCAATATCCCTGCCGAGAGGGTTGCCTTCATTCTGGGCCTTTGGAGCAGCGAGGCAGGGTCGGTCTTGCGGCGGACTTCATTGTTGGAATTCATGGCTGGGGCTGATCCAAGTTTACTATGTTGGTTGGGATGGTTGGGTCGGGATGGTTTATCAATTTTTGATCGAAATGGTTTGGGATGGTTGTAAATCTTTGATCCAACATCTCTTTGTAGGGTTTCTCATCTCGTTTTGCGTGGGATGGTTGTGACATCGATGATGAATTGATGATCAATTACTACTTCATGGTGAAGTAGCGCTTCATGGTGCATGATCAATCGCCATGTTTGATGGTCACTCGGTCGGCCGCAGGTGCTGTTTCAAGCGGTTGCTCCTGGCTGTAGCTGGGATACCAACCCTCCGGTTGAGGTGAGTCAACATTGGTGACTCAATGCTCTTCATTCTGGGGGTCAAGAAACTCGGAACTTCGATGTTCAACCAATCCCTTCAACGGGTTCTTTTCGTTGAAGGTCCCAGCAATATCCCGGGGTGCAAGTGAACATGGTGGAGATTTCGCCAACGGCACAAACCTGTCGGGCTGAGTCAGGTCAACCAATTGCCACCTGCTTAGATCAGCTTACGTCCTACCAACAGCCAAGAAATGAACCATGGTCCACCACTTTTTGGCAATGTTCTTTGTTGATCATTCCTAGCAAGTATCAACCGTTGTTAGCCGTCATTATCCATTTTCCAATGACTATGAACACTGATTAACTGTTAGCCATTATCACTAACGAGCTATTTCCCATGATTGGCCATGATAAACCATTTAGCAACCCTCATTGACCGTTGTCAACTGACAATTAACCACTAGGAGCCATCATGGATCAGTTTATTGTCCATTATCCACCCTTAACAGCCATTATTAATCAGCTTAATCATTATCTACCACCCTTGTGAGCAAACCATTGAGAATCATTCTCAGGCATTGCGAATCTATCAATATCAGCCATTAACTGATAGCTAACCAGTATGAACCATGATTCATCAGCTCTCTAGCATTTGTTATCCATTCTCAAGCACATTAGCCATTTACATTTTTCAATCATCCTTTCTCTACGGTCTCTCAAAATATATTAAATATACAGGGAACCTCCCAAAAATGGTCGGTTTATAAATGTTTGCTATTTTGAGGTACTGGTACCTCTATTTTGAGAAACAACCATGTCAACTGGCAATGAACCACTATGAATCATGAACCAGTTTATTATCTCAAGCATTCAACCATCATTTCTATATTAGCCATTCGTGGGATATAAGCCATTCATCTTCAACCATTATTTCTATATCCATCCACGCGTCCAGGCGGAGGCCATCATCATTCCCCCGGAGGACACGAGTCGCGACATCAGCGGTTGCGCCGCGGTGCCAGGCTTGCGGTTTCCTCCCTGCGAGGCGCGGCGGATTCGTAGGTGGTGAGCTGCCTTTGAGGATGGTGGGGAATGGTGGTTGGTTATCACAGATATGGCGAGCTGGGTCAAGCAGTTAACCAACCAATAACTAGCTGGTTTTATGATGGTTAATAGTAGGGGATGATAACTAACAACTATAGGGGATAGATTGATAATGATAGTTGATGGTAGGGATTGTTTAACCATAGTGGTCAGTAAGATTAATAGTTGAGATGAGACTAGCAACAAGAACAGGGACCAACTACATGGCCGTTGGTCATGACTGATAATGATTCATCCATGGTGGTCAATGAGGAAAACATCGGAATCTCACCATCTACAACCAGCGCAGGGTTTCAGATGTGAACAGCTTGGGAGCGTCGGGTGGGAGCGTCGGGTATGAGCGGCTGACGTGGCTGACCCCAAAGGCCAAACTGACCCAGAGCCAATGTGTTGGCGGCCCATAGATCTACCATTTTCCAGCTCAGGTGGCTCCCCATGGCGCTGGTATTCATGGGAACCCGTGACAAGCTGGATGATTTGAGGAGTTCCAAAGGAATCATAGCAGCGTCACAGGAATCATGAAGACCTGTAGTCTGTCGTTCTTTCGATGCAACGGAACTATAGCAGCGATTTTGGTGACAGACATTTTTGGTCCTTGTATTTGCTGTGCCCAAGCAATCTTTTGCTGCCCTTCGACCATCAGGTCGTTGAGTCCATATGTCTCTTGCAACAGTTTGGTTCGTTCCAGTACCTCTAGCAGATGAGTCGATGTGCCCAGATCAGTGTGCAGTTCGCGACATCCCATTGGATCGGAGCTAGAACTTGTACCTACGACTCCTATGACTCATGTTCGTACACAATTGATTTAACAGTGGTCAAGGGGTCAATTCAAATGTCGGAGAAACTACAACTGGCTACCTGATGGTCCTGGTTGGTAGACCGGAATGAATTGTCGCACAGGGCATTACCAGCAGCAACTTATTGGCGGGGGGGGGAAGTGTGAGCCCCTTCGGATCTTCTAATGACTAGACCATCTAGTTAAAGCAAAGTAGTTGGTTCATCACACGTAGGATGCATAATCCGACAATCCGTTTCGCCTAATATTAACCTTCCCCCAAAACCCTGGTTTCGTAGGGAATCTATATATAACCTATGGGGTTTTCGAGAAGGAGCTATGAATCTCACAAACGTGGTCATTTGAAACTTGTATAAACTGTTATTTGCTCTTATTTGCCAGTAATTTAATGTTTGCAATTGTCACTACCGCTAGCAAGCAATATCAACTGTGTTTATTAACTCGTTATACCAGCATAACCCATGTTGTAGCCATTAAAAGCCGTGAGTTAGCTATTCTAAACCATCATTTAGATGCCTTAACATCAGCTAGTCTCATGGGAAAAAGGCTTGCCCTTCGCTGCAGGTCAGCATCTTTGAGAGCCGCGGCTGCCGATTGAGCAAGGCGTACTGGGCAGTTGCAATGTGGGGGAGCACCAAATCCATCAGGAATGAGCATGTTCTGTTGGTGCTGGTACAAGAAGATGATTTGGTAATAGATTTGATTTGATTGATGCTCTAATAGAGAATGATTCCTTCAGCCCCACTCACAAATACACCATTGTTGGAAATAGATGGTGCAGATAGAAGTCCAGCAAAACAGAGGATGATCCATTGTGTTGGTAATATTTGCAAGAGATATCAGACCAGCTGGATAAAAGAAACTATATTTATGATACAGAATTGCCAATATCATATCCAGATTTTATCCCAAGATAATGGTGTATCAGAATAGAAATCCAGCAATCATGGTCGAGAGAAGACCTGAACTGTTTATATTGGTGAGGGTGCGATGTCTACACTGGGATAATACTTGATAGCCGTCAAAAGTAACAGATGATTCCCCCCGATGGGAAAGCGATGAAGTTCGAGCCCAGGCAACCTCCTCAAGCCCTGATGAGCACTGATGAGCACTGACAAGTGATACCCCCAAAGGAGTATGTCCGATTCCTGGTCTACCCCTAACCGTTCTTGGGCATGATCATTTTAGTTTTCAGGAAAGGCCCTTGGCAAGACAAGCCACGACAGGAGACCGATACCACACGAGATCTTTGGGTCATCAATCATGCCTGCAGCTGGTTGGCACTGAACTTTGGAATTCCTAATCAGTACACTGTATCTATGTGATCATGTTATCTCATCTGATTTATATCTCACACAATTTCCCAATGTCAAGCGCATGAAATAGATTTTGTAACCAACAATACAATGAATTGAGTCGTTCGATATGATTGGCTACAAATGTATGCATATGGCAAGAAATCACTTCCTTGGGTGTTGCAGGATCGTTTAGGCAACTTATTATTCACTCAGTTCCTACGGATAAACGGGTACTTTGATTGCTTTTCTACAAACTGGTGGCCATTGCGTGACTTTGTAGACCTTTTCATTGGGTGTTTGGGTGACAACAAGTCTCAGTTTGCGACAGCCATCACCCCTTCCCCGGATCGTCTCTGCAGAAGGTTCTGTTTCCCATTTTGCCCATGCCAAGTGTCAATGGTCACAAACCCCAGGCATGCCAGTTTCAGCGGCTTTGCCAGATGCACATCTCAGGCGTCTCATTTGGTCAATTTCAAGTTTTGTTTCCTGTTTAATGGTTGTTGGTTTTATAATTGTATCTTCCTAACTGATGATGAAAGACCTTACAGATTAGCAAGAACATCCAGTAAATTACAGAGCCATTTCAATCCAGTGAAATACTTTAATTGTGAGAGAGAATCCAGTAAACACGTGCAAATGGCTGATCCACCATGGCCAAACCATCATCAACCACTGATCTTGCTCATTATCCACTACCATTCACCATTGTTAATCATATGTATCCACCATCAATTGTAAAGATTGTTAACTATATAATATGTGTATATATATATATTTATCAACCATTGTTAAGCATTGCTTATTCTCTACTATCATTAGCCATTGTTATCCGTATATATCATCAACCATATATATATATATATCATCAACCATATATATCATCAACCATATATATCATCAACCATGTATATCATCAACCATGTATATCATCAACCATATATACCATCAACCATGTATATCATCAACCATACATATTATCAACCATGTATATCAACCATGTATTATCCATATATATTATCTACTATCATCAACCATGCATATCCACCATTTCATACTGACAACTTGTAACCCTACGGGGGTTTAGCTTCACCGCGGACAGTAGCCAGGTGAGTGGCGCTCATCCCTCCACGGAGTTCCACCTCCGATTTCGGGCAGAGAATCGCGCCACTCTACCAGGCGTGGAACCCGCGAGCGTGGTGCACCCGGCAACGACACGACGGGGTTGTGATGTGTATCAAGACAGGCAAGGAACCAACCAGACTAGGTATGTAGATGTTGTATGATGTTGTAAGATTTATGATTATAAGGAACCATACTTGTTCCTTTGGCCTCCGTGTGAGTCTATGAACCTTTCAAGACATGACCCATCCAAATATCGTGGTGGGGAAGTGGCTGCCCGATAAACAGTATGATCATATGGAGCCATGCGGGTGAAAGATAGAACACAAATAGCTAGCTTAAAGTTGGTCAACTACGGAAGGTAGCTCCTTGGTTTTCCCAAGCTCAGTGTTCCTAAGTAGATGAAATGTAGTTTGAAGGTGATTTCTTACGATATTTTGGTGAAATAGAGTATTCATTGAACTGGTGGTCACCTTTATTCACATACTGATTCTGAGCAAAGCTGTAGAGTCATTGCAGGCCCAGACCGAGTCATGTGTTCAATAGAACTCCAGTTTTGTTCATCAACCAACACAATGCTCATCAGCAAATTCATGAGCAGATCCCAGATCAGTAGTTCTTGAGTTCACCAGCAGTCATGGCCCATTTCGTGACTTCAAACTGGCCATCCACCACCTGATCTGTGGGATTCTTGAAAGCTTCTGGCTTTTTTGATACACATGTGTCAACTCTGCAGCATTGAATCAATGGTGTTGGTCCTCTTCATTTGAAAAAACCTTCCCCTGTGATTAACAAATGGTTGGTTGACTTGCGCATATTTTTCATGACGGGGTGGTGACCAGGCACCACCAAGCAGATTCTGTTTACCTGAAAGAGTACCCCCTCAATGGTTCGCATGCCGCCCCGGTGAGGCACCAAGGGAACGCTAACGATGACCTTGAGCTGGGCCGGTCGAACCGAATTCGTGGCTGCTCCCTTCGCGTGCCTTGACGGGGCATCGTGGTCCATCTGGCAGATGGGCCGACTGGTTGCGATTGGTTGACCATGGGAGGATGTTCTCACTGAGGATGGTCATCAGGTGTTTGTTTACCAAATGTATTGCATTCTCAGCACTAGAAAGCGCCAACTTGAGTGTAAATAAGTAGCTCCAACTTTAGTTGTCATTAATTCACCCATTGATTGTCCTATGCAATGTTTGAATGAAGGACTTTGTAGTATCATGCATCGATGCACATAATAGTGCCAATCAAGCATATTAATTCCATTTAATTCCCAGCACTAGACATATTGTCTATATCAATCAGCAAGTGCCAGTTGCAGGTCCTTATGCAGCTCCCGAAAGCACGGTGTACTTTCGTGGTGCTGGCTCAGCGCGGCATGTTCTTGTTGTTTGTAGCGGTTATTTGTCAAGGGTAATGGTTGGTACCAGCAAATAGCTGTGATAAAGAATTGGCCAATGCTTGGAAATACCTAAGAGCTAACCCCAATACTGACTGGATCTAGAAAGAGCTCATACCGTAGCCAATAGCTAGAAATCTCCCGAAACGGCGCATGGCCTGTAAAGGGAATACAACACTTGGTTGCATCGGGTGATCAGGAATGATGAGGATAGCCATCGCACAACCTCTGTACGTGGGTGTTTTTTCCTCAAAAACTCTCCATCATTCCAAAATGCTTTGGTGGAAGAATGGCTATCCCCAAAGGGGTAAACGAAGCCTACACATACTTAATGGATGTCAACGGTTCAGTTTGCAGCTTGAAGTAGTTGTTGTTCCATCGATCAATGCGAGCAGATTCTGTTGAGATGGTCACCAGTGACCTCAGGCAGCACCAGGTTGGCACCATGGCGCAGCGATGGCACCAGGTACACCTTGGTTCAGCCCTTTGTCGCCAGTGGTGCCAGCCTGGGGCTCACTCTGCGCACTTCGGCCTGAGCCTGAGACGCCTAGCTGTTGATGAACACTACTTAACCTCTCCAAGGGAATACCATTGTGGTTGGCCATGGTGAATTCTGGTTGCAACAATGGGTTCCAATGCAGAAAGATGTTCAATTCTGATGTTCGTTATAGACAGTGGTTCCGGTTCAGAATGCTTGAAGCTTTGGTGTTTGTGGGATGCTTAAAGATGTTTGAGATTTGATAAATAGTGCTTGTACTGGTTCCGAATGCTTGATAGTGGTTTGTGTCTTGTAGCAGTTGTAGAAGGCACAAAGTTGTGGCGAAGTTTGTTTCGCAGTTGATGTTGTCCACCATAAAGTGCAAGGCGGGTCTTGGCATTTGAAAGTCCACATGGGCGTTTCTTGAAATAGGAAAGCCCCAACTCATCCAATAACAACCATGTACAGATATGTACAGTAATAAACAACCCATTTTTTGCGGTTCCGTATTTTGATAACCCCCCAAATAATGACAAGAAATGACAATAGTACACAAAGAAACGCAGGGCCTTGCCACTTTTGGGATGCTTGAATAGGGACAGGGCGCGATCGGCAGAGTTAGAGATGGATTCCGATAGAGATAGATATTGTAAGTATGTATAATATAGGTTGATAGATGGACAAATAGATGCATAAATGGATAGATGGTTGGGCATATAGGTAGATAACAGGCTGAAAGATAGCTACTTAGATAGACAGATGATAGATAGATCGATAGATAGAAAACTAGAAAGATAGAGAGATAAACAGTTAGAGAGCAAGATTGATAGATAGAGAGGCCGATAGATGGAAAGACAAATGGACAGTCAGAGGTATAGAGAACCAGACACGCAGATTCCAGCCTCTTCTTGGTCTTTCAGCCACTCTTTCAGTGGATCGCTTTGTCATCACTATAGCTGAGCCCCCCTTCCTTTCCTATGTTCTGTAGGCTTCCTAATCTGGAAACTTGTGCCACCGATTTGTGCGGTAGTACTGGTGAGGTTATCAGATTGTGAAGCCGCCTTTCCAAACAAAAATGCCCAGCAAAAGTTATGAAATGTCAATCAGGGAATGTTGTGAATTTGGTCGTACCAAGTTGCACTTCCATCGTGGTGTTTGGGACAGTTGATTCAGATCTTCAGATGATGTGGATATTCTCTTTGTTGATGGTACTCATTGGTGGTCATGGACTGCCGCAGCCTAGCAGTGGTTCTATTGCCAGTTATCTTTGCAGCCAAACATCGCTCCAGTTCGAAGATGCCGCCGTGCATCACCAGGTGTCCCCATTGACGGTGTACTTCACCACTGGCGATGCGTCGTTGTATTCGACCTGTCAGGATCCCGGAGCAGCAGATAGAGGGAGTGGAGCAGGGTCAAAGTGGCGTGGATGGAAAAATCCTGCACTACCCATGGACAGTTTCTATTGGTTTTGAGTTTTTATCAACCATCCCATCATTGATCATTCATTTTCTAGGCCCAATAGAATCGCCCTGTCTCAAACATCAGCTGAAGCATCGGTAGGCAGTCAACGACTCAGGCTCTGGCAATCAGCAGTTGCAGCTGTCCCTGATCAGGCTCCCGAGCTCAGCCGACATTTGTGGGTGAATGGACTGACGAATAAGCTGAGAAACATTGCTTCGTAGTGCATGATTCATGGACAGATAGTGAATGGTTGATAGATGGTGAATGGATGAATGAATCAGCTTCATAGTGCTTACAGTAATGGATGGTGAAAGGATGGTGAATGGATGATTCATGGACAGATACTCATGCTTGAGAACGTTTGATCAATGTTTGGCCCTGGACAACAAACCGGTTATCCTTTGTCAGGGAGCTGTCTATAGCAGGTATGATGATGGATGGCATGTTTTTTCTTTTTCCATCCAGCATAGGTCGTTAAATTCAAACTCAAACTATTCTAGAATTTTAAGTTTAGGACAGTCGATAGATAATTTCTTTGGATACTTCCATGTGTTGACGTTGAAATACACAAAGCTGTTTGGGTCAACTGGCATTTAGGCAGAGGATGTTCTGATTTCGATGATACATGCAGTTGCAGGTCAGATAATAAATTGCAAGGTTCTGTAGCTATGTTCGAACAAGAACATACATTGGGAATATCACCATTGGATACTGAGCATCATTTGTTGGTGCATGGATTGATCTTGGTGTTCGTTGTGGAAAGCTATCGTGCTCTGGAAACATGATGTCGTCTGTGACGGAAGCGTGGAGCGCCCACCCAGTCAGGAGGCGATTTTGATATAATTATTGTGATATCCGTTCCAACTCTTCCAACCCTTGCAAGGTCCACATAGCTATGGCAGCAGCTTATGAGTGGATCAACGTTTCGCAGGGAAAAATAGGTCGAAAGGTCCATCGCTACCCGCAATGTCTCCGGACGCGTGGGGGCAACCACCTGTTGACTGCAGCGGCGCCGTGGCTCAGATCCAAGATCCATGGTACAACAAGCTGACGCTGTGGACAGTTCGAGCATGGGATACCGGGCTCGACACTCCGATCTTGTGCATTGCTATAGGAAAAATGCGGAGGCTTTACCTCCAAAAGACTAACATAGTTTGGGCGGCGAATCATTCTCACTTGGGCCGTGGATTGTCTGTCAATCCAATAGTTGGGGATACCACCTAATGCAAGGCATCTGTAGAAAACAAGGATATTTGTCATGATTGTGTGGAATGGCAGTGGATTTCTTTCAGGTTGCGGGTCCCACTCCAAATGTGTCTCCCCTAGCGCTGCTTCGTAAACAATTTTGTTTGCAAGTACAGCTATTGACCATCAACCAGCGATTGACATTGACTGTCATTAAGATGAAGAGATTTCCCTCATGAAGCAACCATCATTGACCATCAACAGCCACCAGCAACCATCAACGTTGAAGATATTTAGATATATATATATACTGTTGAGCTCATTAGCCATCATCACAATCATCATCATCATCATCATCATCATCATCATCATCATCATCATCATCATCATCATCATCATCATCATCATCATCATCATCATCATCAATTAGCCTACAATAATCAACATTTGGCTACTAGATCATATACAACAGTGGCTACTCATTAGTCATGCATCATCGGTTCTTCAGCAGCTGAGTAGCCT
>VSDK01025218.1:365912-381519 GCA_009767595.1 Symbiodinium kawagutii
GCCCCCCCTGTCTTCCCCGCCATGTTCGGCGCCAACTCGGTGTCCTCGCTGGGCTCCGTTGCGAATGGCTTGCGACAGTACGGCATCCTCGGTATCATCGTGGGGGCATCCCAGGGGCGGGCCCGGCACCCCATGAAGTCATGGGGAAATCCTAGGGAAATCCTAGGGAAACCATAGGGAAACCATAGGGAAACCATAGAAACAAGCCATGATCCCCGGCTACGGATGAGACTTCATGACGGGGGCATGTGACTCGCATTCATGGGTCTGAAGCAAGTCCGAAGAACTCATTCAAATGATTTTTGTGAATATTCCAACGAAGATCTGACCTGTTCACTTCGGCGCTCAGTGTCCCGTCAAATCGGGGCGAGAAGGTAGCAGTAAAAAAAATGAGCTGTTCACTTCTCAGAATATGAACAGGAGGGGTACTGGATTTTGATCAACCGAGTAAAGACCCAATCAAGAAACCTAATTGTTGGGAGTGGACCTTCAAGGATACTTGGTTTGAGCAGAATGGAAGTTGTTTTGGCTTTGCTGTTGCTCTTCACAGGTCCATCAGGTCGTTTTGATGGTACTGACGTCACTACTTTTTCCCCCTCCAGAGTGCTACTCGTCATTGAGTTTGGGATTGTGACAATGTTGTATCCACACAGTGCTGCAGCAGTCATATGATCTCCCAAGCAGAGCATTTTATGAACTTGTTTACAATTCAGTGTTTGATGGTATGGTGTCAGATATGTTATCCCACAGATTTTCATGTGTTCCTTTTTTGTCCATACTCTTGGAATTGTGTGATATTATGTGTGCATTGTGTATGATTATGTTGGTATACTTCAAGGGGATTGTCTCAGCCTCCGGAGGGACAAGCTTTTAAAGAGATTGATATGGGTTCAAGACAACCATCAACCCTAGTCAACTGGTTATCAATTAAACCATCCAAAACTGGTGGTTCTGGCTGGTCATGATTCATGATCATTGCAGAGGTGCTGCCCCGTGTTCCATTGCTGATTGATGGGTTGTTGCCGGCATGACCGATTGGTGAGGCGTTGAAGACATCAACTGCCACTAGCTTTTTGACGTGGATTATCATAAAATTCCCCCATCATAGCAGAATTCAACCGATATAGTGGGAGGTCGGATAGCAATTTCAAGATCTTTCACTTCTGGAGGACTCACCTCCAAAACTATTGGGTGCTTTCTCAAAATAGGGGTACCCCAAATCATCCAGTTTACTTACCATGTATAGCGATAGAATGTAATAAATCGACCATGGCCATTGCTGAAAATCACCAACCAGATTTGACCGCTGGATTTCCATGGTGCGCTGGGCGGCACTTCGGCACTTCGATTGGCGGACGGTCACTTCGCATCGCTTCGCCACGCTCCCGAGGCCTCGGTGGCGGTGGTGAACTTGGCCACGGTGGGTCTCTTTTGGTACGACAAACATCAGGCCGCGCGGCGGCTCTACCAATGGATGATGGGATCTACATCTGCGACGCACAGCGATGTGGCACTTCGATGCCGATTCGTTGGGACCCAACGCAGGGGTCATGTGATGCGAGAAGGGTCCCATGTTTGAAGGCTAACCACCCTATGTATGGTAGACAAAAGTTAGCTTGGCAGTGGGCCGCAATGGATCGGTTTGATGATTTCCAGATTTCCAGATGGGCTTCCTTGTCTTCAAACACAGTATGAAAAAACAACCTACTAAACACTGGACTGTCCACACTGGACATAAACCACCATTATCAACGTTCATGTGTCATTATGAACCATACCTAAATGTATACCCAAACTCTGCACCCAAATTCTTGGTTCAAGTTGCAGGCCCTGTGTTGTCAGGGCTGCTGCAGGACTCGAAGTCGAGGATTTATATAGTCGAAGGGTGGTGGGTTCTCAAGCCATGGGGAACCCCAAAAATGAATGGTTGTTACTAGAAATGATTAAGATATATTAAGATTAGATGAGTTTGGGGTACCCCTATTTTGAGAAACCACCATTTATTGTTCAAGAAAAGTGGTATGTGACACGGTGTATATGAGACAAACGGATCAATTTCTCCGCGTATATCTTTTGTTTTTTTTCGACATGTGAAATCACCATTGCCATTTTTCCGCTCGAATCTGTTCCGGGTGCATGAATGCAAACCTCTTTGCACTCTCAGATTTTGACTCATTTGCTTGGATGGTTCCTTGAGGAGCATTTTGACTCGATACCATCATTGAAACAGCGACAGCGTTGGCTTGATTCTACCAATCATGTCATCCGAAAATGACTATTACCCTACGTGGAAAATGACCATGATGATGTATGACAATCCATTCTGTTTAGTCGGATGTGAATATGAATATATAGTCCATGCTGAAGGTGCAACGAGCCCTAATTTTGCCTTCAAGATTATCAATAAACCCTCATCAACCCACTTCAACCACCACTAACCATCGTCGACAATCACCAATGATCATCAGCCCTCATCAACCATCCTCAAGCCTCATGAAGCCTTATCAACCCAGAGTCCAGGGTCAACCCTTGGTGGATCCATGCCAGGCCAAAACTGGTGGCTGGCGTGTGCCCGAGAAGACTCTGCAGGGCACTGCTGCGCTGGGCGGTTGGCCCGCAGGGTGCCTGGGTAGAAAGCAATGGAGCGCAGGGATTTCCAAAGAAAACACACACACACATGATTTATTTATTGATAATTAGATAGGTATGGAGGGACAGGTAAATGGATACTTTTAAGAATCATAGAGTCATAGATAATGATAGATCCTAGGTAGATGGATGGATGGATGGATGGATAGATAGATTGATTGATCGGATACCAATCTTCACTCTTGTGGGTTAGGTCATAATTCCATTTCAGGAATTAGTTGTTTCTTGGCATTGATTACTTGAAAGTCATCATGGGCCACTTGTAGCTCATAATCGATTTGTGTCCTTCCTGTC
Organism: Symbiodinium kawagutii; assembly: GCA_009767595.1. Classification (NCBI taxonomy): domain Eukaryota; class Dinophyceae; order Suessiales; family Symbiodiniaceae; genus Symbiodinium; species Symbiodinium kawagutii. The sequence continues at coordinate 368,856 of VSDK01025218.1, forward strand.
GGTTTTCAAGAGGATCCCGTTGAGACCCTTGCCTGGACTGATACACTTTTCAGATTCAGTCTTTGTCTTAGGAACTTCATGGCACACATTAGCCTTCAAAGATTGGCGGGCTGAGGACAAAGCGATGTTGATTTGGTGGTTAATCAATGTAAAATGGCTAATGATTTTTCCTGGTACTGCAATAATGAAATTGCATTTAGCTGTTTTCTTGCCGATCAATGGTAACTACTACAGTAGTAGCTAGCAGCTATGCTAGTTAATTACTAGCAATGATCCTGGTTAACCAATGATAGTTACGATAGCTACCATGATTAGTGATACTCATCAGGCTCCATAGTTCCTGTCACCACAATCCAGGTCAAGCCATGGAAAACTGCGGTGTTTTCCTTTGCTGCTTGGTTGCTGGCTGGTTCCCAGCCAGACGTGGGGTTTTCTGAGTAGAGTAATTAATCTTAGTTGATCACATTCTGGTGGCTCAGTTTATGAGTTTATCATGTTCACCTCAAACAGAATGATTGCAGCATTGTCATCGTTCACATTGTTCGTCATTTCTTTTCCCAGATTTTTCTCCGCCCGTATTCGACCCCGACACAAGTGATCTCTGGCCCCATCCCCCAACCCTCCTGAATTGGCAGCCTTCGAGCCTGAAATCACTAGGTATGTTGCCATGCAGATGTTTCACCACAAGACGAAGATACTGGGCAGCAGTGCAGTCGACATGAAAAACCATCAACCTAACCTTGGCTGAGGCTGGAATCAGGGGAAGCTTCGAACTGAGTATATACATGGTTGATAGCTAGGTTCATTGACAATCTCAGACACATAGATAGACCATAATATATTCCATATATAGACCATCTATAGGCCACATCTATAGGCCAGATGTAGACCATATAGAGACACATTACTCTACACATTTCAACATTGTTCCCATTTTGTTGTTATATTGGTCCTGCTTGCCTTTCACAGTGGACGAGCGCATCGAGTTGTTTAACATAGGGAAACGGGGTCAAATTCAAAAGTCCTAGATGCAAAAGATGTGGTCATTTCAGGGGAAACGTAAATCACAATAGATCCCAGTGATGCAAGAAACGAAGCCCATGCCCTCACAGCTGATTGTTGAACCCAAAAGGTTCCTCAGTGGCGAGAGGCTGCTTCATGGTGATGGTGAGATGAATGAGTGCCTCAGCAACAACAACAACAACAACAACAACAACAGCAACAACAACAACAACATCAACAAAAATCATACACGCAACACACAAATGACGGGTACTTTAGTAGGCTATATTATCAAACGCTGTGAGGTCATCAAGAAACATTGCTTGATTTTAGGTCATGACTAGTGATGGTTGGTCAGATGATGGTCGTCATGGTTCTACTGGCATTGGACGCATGAAACCAGTAGCGCAGGGTGCACATTTTGTGTATATATTTGCTTGGTCGATCTCCAATCATAGCAGTCTGCCCCCATGACCCTGAAAAATCTGTGCCAGCGGTTTGTGGCTGCGGCGTCAATATAGATGAGAGGCTTGAATGGAATATTCGTGGTTTGGGGAAGTAAACCATGTACAACTCACTTGCGCATGGTTTGCTAAACCCCTAAGATACCACCTAACCCGGAGCCAGTGGCAGTGGGTTCTGAGGAAAGAGAGCTTCCGTGGGAAGCCTCAGACTTGTCATGGCCAGGACTGCCAGCATTGGGAGTGGTTCAAGAAACCCAGGCCCTTGCTTTTGTTGTTGTTGGCAGTATGATGGCTGTGGTGGTTGTGGTGTGTTCGCTATTGCTATTCTTCTTCATGTTTTTGTTGTTCTCGTGCTTGCTGTTATTGTTGATATTGCCGCTGCTGTGTTTGTTTTTGCTTTTACTGTATTCTTCGTGCTGTTGTTTGAAATGAACGTTTCTGCGATGTGTGAACCGGCAACTGGTTTGTTTGCCTATGGGCTCTCTTGGACGCTCATCGTTTTAATAAGCCCCTCCTCTAGTCAACTGTGATAAAATGCGACTTGTGATCTCCTGGGCATTCCTAGCTCCAGGGACATTTCATAATACCTTAAACATCCTCAAACCCTAAACCCCAAGCTCAACAATCGCTGTGTATAGCCAGGGTTTCACATTTGCTCACACTTAAGACATGAGTGTTTATTTTGAGTATGGTTGCAGGCTGGGGCAATGCTGGGAGTTGCAGGTACGGTCATGTAGAGCTACAATGATAGGTGGGCACACTAAACAATTCATCTCGTGAAGGTGATCTCACGTTATCAAATTCGGAACTGTGGCTGCTTCAGAATCCCGTATGAAAGAATGGCAACAAATGAGTTGATCAATTCCCTGTCTTGGTTGATATGTTTTGTTAACGCAGTGTGTGTGTGTGTGCGAAACCGAATCTGATTCCATTTGAACAGGAAGGTAGTTGCCATAAAGCTAGTCTATCCATGTCTATCCGTGTTTCCCTCCTTGCTCTCAACTATTGTCCCTTCAAGGTATTTGCACGTTCATCATTTTCTTCATCATTCATCACTTTTGGTCATATCACTTCATCACCTTACTACATTGTTGCTCATGTACCACGCCCATCCACCCCCATCCCACCCCCATCCCACCCCCCCCACCCCCACCGTGGTCCTCCCACTCCCAGGTGTTGGATACCACGCGGCCACCGCTGCCAACGTCGGCCTTGCCTCCATGGGCGTAGCCTCCGTGGTGGGGAAACCTGCCAGCGCCGTTGGCACGCCGCCGCGGCGACCCAAGTCGCGGAGCCAGCGCCGCAGATGACCGGAAGCTAAGGGCTTCGAACCCTTGGGACACGGATGGACATGAGTTGAAGAAGACTGTGGATATGGATGATATGGCAATGGCAATGAAAAAATGTGGAACAAGTGTGAAGAGGAGCATTAAACCAGGGCTTAGAATCGCTTAGAAGTCAACAAAAAGTGTGGAGATGAGCAGAAAACAGGATTCACATGGGATGACTATGACCATGGATAGCTCGTGTTTAACCAAAGAGTGAACTGTGACCCTGGATGCAGCTGTATGTAGACCATGGATGTGGCAGCGGATGTCAATATATGACGTAGTCCATAGCTAGATTGGTCATTTCCCCATGGATCGTTGGGGCATCCATCATTGACTGACACGTCTAGTAGATCCTCTTGTGTTGTTTTCCTTCCATGGTCCCGGGAGTGTTCGTGCCCTTTGAATTGCCATCAAACCGCACACCTTTTGAAGTGCGGGGTGCAGAGATAGTTGCACATACCATCGTAGAACGGAGAGATTTGGCTTTGGGTACCCAGCATTCCACCTACTTTTTTGTTGGAACGTTAGGGTAGAATCTCAACCCACCCAACTGTTGCGATGCTGGGCATTGACCCACAACCATTTCTCAGATTTAATTTTACATCTCATTTGCCTGGAAGATCAGTCTGCAACTATTGCTGACATCCCAACTTGTATTGGTTGGTCAATCTCCCCCCACGACATCAACTTGCTGATGGGATTTCAGAAAGGGTGTGGGAAGCCCCACCAGGGAGTTCTTTCAGGATCAGCTTCCAAAGTGCGAAAAAAATGTGGGCCACTAGTGACACTAGTGGCCCATTTCCAGACCCGAACATGGCTTTGCTGCAGCAAAAAAGATGACTGGCATCTGTGGATGTAGCGGACCAAAGAAAACATACGGAAGCTGGTTTTCACTTTGCAACAGGTAGTTCCAGTCAATATGTGCAAATGGTTGTACATCCACAAGTATGTACGATATGGGTATCGACCAGCCATAAGAGGGAATATAGCAGTTAATTAATCATGGCTCACAATGACGATTGACAGTTTGAACAATCATGTGTTTGAAACCACCATTCTTAGCAGTAGGAAGAGCAGCGCCATGAATCTTTACCAACCCTCATTCCTATCTATTTACCATTGTGGTCAAACTATTAGCCGTTACGAACCATTTGTTAACGCTACTAGCCATTAACCTCACTGACTTCTAACTGCCTGTTGACCATTGTGAGCCATTGTTAACCACCCCTAACTCCTGACCATCCCCATGATCCAATACCAGTATTCCAAACCTGCCCGGTGCCAGGCCAGAAGTCCTGGTGCTCCGTTCGGCAAGGAACACGGCCTTGGAAAGGTGGGAACACCAGCTACGACTGGCGGGAGGGAGCGCGGCCAGGAGCAGCCTCCACGAGGGTTGGTTCACCAAGTGCTAGACAAGAGTATGCATAGCTCCTGCCAGGTCTGAAAATCTTATCATGTTCAAATGTCTCCTTCCTCGCTCCTTGCTCCTCTTTTCTCAGCATGGAAAGGCAGGGCGTACAGCGAGCTCGCAGTCTCTGTGGGACCGCGGCCCTCACTCTGTAGCTAGCGCCACATCAGTTGTAGCACTCCCGGACTGGACTGGTTAATGTGCAGATCAAGGTGGAACCCCTGGTTTCAGCATCAGTTCTGCTAGGCTTCCATTTCGTCACGAACCTGCGGGGGTCGTAAGTTCCTGAGATACTACTGGCCTGAACCATAAAGATATCACTCATGCTTCGTATTTGGTTAGACCCATTGCTGGGGATGTAAACAGAATGAACTTGTTAATCGCAGAACAGTTCCGAGCTGAGACGATTATGAAAGAGATAAAGGTCATCAACTGTGAGACGCGATCGATCAGTGTCACCAACCATGATTCATCAGCGATTTGATTTCAACTAAAAGCTAACCACGTGAATAATCGAACATGTTACACATTTTCAATCATCATTGGCCATGATTTTCATGATGAACCATCATTTACCAGAACCAATTTTGATCATTCCCAGCCATGATCATTACCAACCATGATCATTACCAACCATGATCATTACCAACCATGATTCACCACCACTAGCAAAAAATATCGGTCGTTGCTCCAACTATATGATTGACCACGATTGGTTGATCTCCACTATCAAAAAAAAAAACGACCATTACCAACCATGATTGACCATTATTATCAACATCTATCAGCCATTATTGACTGGTACGAAGCATGATTGACCATCTTGGTTGACCATGACCGCAAGCATTCTTCATGGTCACTGGTGCCTGGCGGCCTCACGAAATCCTCGTTGTACCTCTGCCAGGTCAACATTTGGCGAGTGCGGCGAGGCAAGCGATGAGAGCCATGCTGGTGGTGAGCCAGGAGTGTCCAGTGCTATGTGGTGGTTTTTCAAGTCATAGGGATGCCCCCAAATTATTCATGAATAGTCATTTATAGCAATTGACCATAATAAACCAGCCATTTTGAGGGTTCCCTGTTTTTAGAGACCCTCATGTTTTTGTTGGCTCGTTGGTGATCTTTTTGCAGGCAAGGGAATAGAACTTGCTGCTTTGTGGATGATCATGACTTAGTTTGGCTGCATTTCATGGGTATCCACAGATACTATTCGGGTGTACAGGGACACCACCGGGTCTGATTCGCTTCGATGTTCATCCTTCCTGAGGTAAGGGTACCCAGAGGTACGGATATACCTTCTTGACTAGACCTCCTTGATGCGGCATCATGAGTTGACCAACCAACCAGCTTGCTAAGTATGCGCTGCTTTTTTGTAGCCTCAGGCCACGAGCCAGGTTTCACACTTAATTACTCCTCAAGCCCGAGAAATATCTTTCAGCCAACTATGAGCAGATTCGTCGTTGCCAGAACCCTTTGAAGTCCCTTGCAACTGGGGGTCACCAAGTGGTTGTATTTTGGTCGTCTCACGGGTCGACCCTCACTAGAGGTTCCAAGCTTGGCATGATCAACTGGAAATCACAACATTTCATGGTCCAGCTTGTAAACATGTCGGTGCTGGTATTTATGTTATGAATTGAGCACTAGGATTGATATCTGACAGCTTGTTATTCTTAGTGAAAGTTTGACTAAATATGCCAGCAGGTTGGTACAAACTGCTGGTGGGTTGGTTGCTTTTTCTGGCTGGTGCTTCCTAACATTTTTCAGTTTCCCCAGTAATGACAAGTGGTTGGTTGGTTGACAAGCCTATATTTCATGGGGGTGGTTCAACCGCCAACCAGTTTTTGATGGTTTGTGCCGCTGCAGGTGTTTCTTGAGCTCTTTGGTTCCTCCGGGTTTCCGGTGCCCACTGGTTGCAGCTGGGATTCCATGACCACCACAGGCCAGTTAAGCAAAGGGGGGAGGTGGGAGGAAGCAAGCCCAGCCGAGCTAGCCGAGCTGGCAGTTGAGTTGGGGTCCATTGGTTGGTTGAATTGGGTTGAGGTCGGGTGGAGTGTGCTGGTGAAAAATGGTGGAGAGTAGGGTCGGAGTGTTGAAAAGTGTCCTACCAAGGTTTCTTGGAAAGATTGTCAATTGTCAACCATGCACTGGGAAATGCATCGAAGTAGCCAGCATAATAGATCCGCAGAAGGTGACGGTGACACTGCATCATCACTTCGTGTTGCTGTACCACTGTTGTTTTGCTTCTAGTCAAATTGGTATGTGCCAAAATAGGGCAATCAATAATCCACTGATTTTTTTTCATTTTACTAGGAAACCATCGGTTTCGAGGGTACCACTATTTTGGCACATACCCAAATGACTGTTCGTGGTTATGGCTTGAGTATATTGATCAGTATGGTATATTGGTGGACGACTGTTGACAATTGATGTTTGTACTGCTTTCATACCTATTTGACAACCCTAGCCAACTATACACCACTGACAACAATCCGACGTGGTTCATTTGTTATTGCAGGTATTACAGGTGATACACCAACTAAGAAAGCTGCTTAGCAAAATGGAGTGTAACTACTGGTCCTGACTAACATGAGCTAACGATATATCTAAATATTGCTCAACAGTACGGTGCTAATAAACTTAGTGCTGATGTTATTGGGGCTATAACTTACATGTAAAAACCTGCTCTTCATCCAGCAAAGCCTAACAGAGAGTTGCAACTGATCACTGCTACTGGGTGCCCACTTAGTGAATTATCAACCGTTACCAGCCGTTATCAGCCATTCTTATATTGATCATCTTATGGTGGTTTCTCAAAATGGGGGCCCCAAAAATCTGTGGTTTCTTCCTATAAATGACTATTGATGGATGATTGGGGGGTACCTCTATTCTGAGAAACCACCTTATGGTGAATTATCAGCCATTCTTATCACTGTCCATGAGCAGCCATTACTATCACTGGCTTCGCCGCCTTCGCTCACGTGGGTTTCCGATACGCAACGGTCGCTCCTCCCAAAAGGCGACCGGCTGAGCATCCACTTTGACAGCGGCCTCAGGACGGGAGACGTTGGAAGGAACGTGGAAGGTCTTGGTTTCCCAGCAGGGGCCGGTTGATGCTGGTTCATTTGCTGATCAAGCTGGTTGATTGCAGCAAGTCACTTGCTAATTGCTGGCTGATTGATGGTTGGCCATGGTCAATTGAGCATTTTGTGGATCCAACTTTGTCCTTGTTGAGTCATAGAGTAGTCTCAACCAATGGTGGTACCAGATGTCACCCATGTCACCAAAGATGGGTCCAGAATCTCAGTGACCCATCCTGGAATGGTCGCTGCGAGGCTGCCGACTTGGGGTTGGGCCCGAGCATTGAGCTAATTGTTGGGTTCCCCTCATGACCCAGCAGTATCATGTGATATCATGTCGTGTGCTATTCTAAACGATAACCAACACTAAGAATAACGTGTGCATCACATCAGTTGTAGGCGATCAAATCTGTCAATCCACATGGGGCATCACCAAGCATCCTATAAGTCGGCACCTCGGCTTCAGGGCGAACGAACAGTATGCCTTGGTGCTCCAGGCAGAGTTGGTCGGACTTGAGGCAGCGGGTGGACTGTTTTTGCTGGGCGTTTTCAGGGAGTTTGATTGAAGGAACTAACTCATCCCTTCCCCCTACTATTAAAACTCCCCTAAAGAACATTTTAGTATTTAGTATCAGGGTGAAGGGATCACCATGAACATCCATGAATTGCCTTTAGCAGTGAGACTGAGACTTATTTACCAGCTAGACAGCAGTTTTTTGGTTTTCACTGCTACTTCACGTGCTGTTTGATCAACTGAACGAACATACACCCCCAAAAAGAAATCAGCCTGGAAAACGAGTCATGGAGAGCGTTGGGGCAGTTTGATTGAGTGCAATGGGGCTTTTGAATTCTTTTTTGTCCAGGATCAAGAATGATGATTGAGAATGGTAAATGAGTCAGTCAATCTGGTTAAAAGTGGTTAAAACTGATTAAGTATATATAGTCAATAGTGATTAGTAGTAGCTGGTTGATTGCACGAGCACGCTTTGACCAACATACCCTGTCTATATCCCTGTCACGTCTCAGACATCGACTGGTTGGTGGTTTCAAACATGTTTTGTTTTTGGTATTATTTGGAATGATTGATTGATGGATGGATTGATTGATTGATCGATGGATTGATTGATTGATTGATTGATTGATATTTTTCAAACTGGTTGAAACAGGTTGAAAACACCAAGCAGCATTGTAGGATCAGAATCTTAGGTATCGAGAGAGCAGCTTGCAGAGAGCATCCACCCAGCTTGGCACCTCCGTATGTTTTGCTGCTGGGAGCACCGTTGGGTTTGGGCTACCAGAGCTATGGGATGCTATGGGTATGGTGAATCCACGTCAAATCTCACCATGGATGGATGAACACGTCGTGGGTTTTGTTGTTTCTGTTCTGGGGATTTCCATCAGTGCATAGGCTGTTGTTTTCTGATTTTCTGTTCAGGGGATGAGTGGTATAGGCTTTCGACCACATTCACTGATGGTCATCTCAGCTACTAAAGAAACATGTCAACAAAACTCCATAGACCGGCCTTGGTGCTGAAAATCTTCACAGCCAGCCACAACAAACTCCAAAGAGTCTAACAAACTATTGTGGCTGGATGAAGTATGCTTTATTGCCTTGAAATCTCAAAGTAAAGTACTAGGTTTAAGCTCAAGTTTAGAGACTTGTTTGCCAAATTTACTTGTTTAAATACTGATTCAAGTTTTATGACCTTAAAATCTCCACTGAAAACCATCACATCTCAGCAACCCACCGCCGTCAGGGCAGCTCCGGGGCAGCCCTGGGACTGCTGGTGGCCTGTGGCGAAGTCCTGGAATCCTCGGAACTGGTCGTGAAGGACGCCGTGCCAGCAACCCTCCACGACCGAAGGGATCCAAGGGGGCACGGGATGACATGGCATTGGTTTGGGTGGACTTTTTTCGGTTGAATGACCCTGGAATGAGCTATTCTATGCGGTTATGACATTGAATGACCCTAGATTTAGCGGATTTAGCTGCTTTATGCAATTTGATGTTATTTGAGTAAGCTATTTTATGTGATGTCATATTGGTTTATTTTGTTTTCTGTGCTGTTGTGACATGACATTGAATGACTCTAGATTTCGCTGTTGATAATCCTAGAATTAACAATTTTATATCATTTTGTGCTATTTGAGTATCAAGAATACACATCTCATCAATAATTGCATAAATTTACAAACATGAAATACCATGAATATCATTTAAGAGAAGCATTATCAACCATCACCATGAATCATGGAGAACCAGCCTGGCTCTTCAACCATCCACCTTTGCAGTTGTTGAATTTCAATCCCATCACAGAACCCTCCACGCTGAGATGTACAGCAGTTGCCATGGCAAACCATCCTCAATTATCCAGGTTCATCCATTTCGTTGCAAGGAGTTGTCCATAAATGAGCGTAACAATAATGATTGATCCCACAATTACGTGGGGAGAGCGTGATCGCTTGTGGCCAGGACTAGGTGAAACAGTACTTCAGAGACTCAAACAAGTACATAGAGAGCATTTGAGAATCCGACAGAAGTGTTTCAATTCATATCTAGTATTTGGGTGGACGTGTCGGTTTCCAACTTGTATGATACCTTCATAACCGATAGAGGACGACCCAGCACCGATACCCCCCAAACCTTCACAACCGATAACATTGTAACTACCAAATCTTCACAACCGATAGGGGACGACCCAGTTTACCACATGGTGGCGAGTCAGGTGCCTGGACTAAGACTTGTCGATATGGTGATGTGGCGTGGGGTTACCCAACCTTTTTTGTCGATTTGAAAACGCTGCTGTGGCAGTACCCGGACCCCAAATAATCCACTCAAATACTATGATCAACCAAATCACAATGTAATATAATGTGATATAATGATATATACATTCAGTTTATATATTATCCATAAACCAATTGACCATCAATATAATCATATCAATTTTGACCATCAATCAACCATCGATTAACCACTAATTAAGCATCAATTGAGCATCAATTTACCACTACTAAACCACTAAGCAACCATCAATTGACCGTGAAATATTCACTAAGTAACCATCAACTAAGTAACCATCAATGAACCACTACTAAACCATCAAGTAACCATCAATTGACCATCATGCCGAATGATTCGTTCCTCTCTCCCAGGAGAGCGATGGCTCGGATTTGCAGCCCGCCAGTGGATCCAGCGCCACGATGGAGCGACCCTGGGGGTACAGGGTGACCAACCACGTCATGGTGGTTAGTAGGTTGCTAATGGTGATAAATGGTTGGTTAATTGATTGATGGTTGGGTAATAGTTGGTTTATGGTGAGATAATAGTTGGTTAATTGATTGATGGAATAGTGATTAATGATTAATGGTTATAAACCAATGATAAATGGTTAGAGATGGCTAATGGTTTAGATGGCTGGTTAACTGATTAACGGTGATAAACCATTGATAAATGGTGAACTAATGGTGATGGTTCGTTGGCTAATGGTGATAAATCGTTGGTTAGTTGGCTAATGGTGATGAATGCTTGCTTATTTGATGGATGGTCGGTTAATTACTAGTTGGTTTATGACACCATGGGTGGTTGTAAATGGTCAGTAGGTGGTTGGTTGGCCATGAATTGATGGTTGACTAATAATTGATTGGTGGTGAACTGATGGTTAATGGACGGTTTGTAGGTTGTTAACAGGTGGTGCACAGGTGGTGAATGTTTTCATGGAGTAGGATGGTGGTGAAATGGAATGATAGAGCCACCCATGGTGGTGAACGATTGTGGATGGTCAATAATATATATAGTTACTGTAAGAAAATGGTCAAGGATCACTGTTGGAGGATACAGATCGTGATTGATGGGTCGAGAACGGCAAATCATGTGGTCACGAGGATTCAATGGTGAGAACCGACCGACATTGATGGCTATTGGATGGTGGATGATGTCGTCAATGGTGGATGATGCCGTCAATGAGTGGATAAGCACTGGAAAGGAGTTGGCCAACAAAACAAACCACAAGAACAGTTGGACCGATCGAAAAAAAATACATACAATGATTTGGCTGGTGGAATTTCATGTTGAGAAGATGATCACAGTGGAATGGGTTGCAACCACCGTTGCCAACAGCCAAGCAACAAATGGGTTATTCCTCAGCCATCGGGCCACCATGATCAAGTCTATACATTCGTCATATATGTTACCTTCGCAAGTTTATGAAGCGCCTCTGCTAGCTGGTAGCCATAGCGGTAGCCCGTGCTTCGCTTTCCCACACCCCGTTTTGGGATTTTGACGTACCATGAGAGTTGGAAAAGATTGGGATGCATTCCGTGGTTGGTTCACATCTCGCAAGCAAAGTTGGACATAACAAAGATGAAGAACAAACAATAGAGATCGAGATTGTGAGTGTAGAATAAATTGAGAAAAGGGATCGTTCTTCCCAAAAACTTGAGAAGGCTAGTGGAGTGGTTCTTGTCGGGGCAAATGAATGGGCCGACAAGAATCCAATCGCTGATCATCACTGATCATGAACCACTATTGGACTGTTAGTCTAATTGTCAACCATATATAACCATATCATCTAAACTATATTTGAACATATTCTAACCAACCTGTGAGTCCAGTTGTCAATCATATATCTAAACCATTTTAACCACTCTTAGCCTCTGAGACGCTTTCAACGTGACGTGAAGCAGCTTTCAGGAGCTGCTCTCTATGGAGCCCCTGCAGCTGAAGCTGAAAGATTTGTCCAACTTGGCTTCGCCCCAACGATTGCGTGCCTTGGAAGCGTCGCCACAGCTGGTGGTAGAAACTCACGATTGACATGGCTACTGCTATGGGTCAATATATGTCAATATTAACCAACCAACAATGGGGGATGACCACCAGGAATGATAAGGAAAACAATGGTTAATGATGGGGAACCAGGGGTACGGTGTTTTGACCCACAGCCACATAGCCATTGATTCAACCAGCTGTGATTGATGGTGATTGATGGTACTGGTCGTTTCCACTGGTTTGGCCTGGTGAGAACCATCACCCGAAACCAGTCAGCTGGTTGCTGCCGGAAAACCCGAGAGTTGAAGCAACCAGCTGGCTTTCCAGGGTTGAAGCTCAACCACCTGGGGGGGTGACGGCTTTAATGACAGCACCGCCCGGAAGTGGCTCCGCTTGTCGCACCCGTTACCTTCCAATTCAAAGTTACCGAAACTAGACGACGGTTGGCCCGAGAGCGAGAAAGGCAATGTTATAGCAGCCTCCAATATACTAATTCAAAAAGACTAACGTCATGATCCTTGAAATGGATGATGATGATGATGATGATGATGATGATGATGATGATGATGATGATGATGATGATGATGATGATGATGATGATGATGATGATGATGATGA
>VSDK01025218.1:393054-416107 GCA_009767595.1 Symbiodinium kawagutii
AGCAGCCGGTGGTTTATGATTCATACTTGTCAACGGTTCCTGAAGGCTGGGGACTGATTGACTCTTCATGATGGCCAATACTGGCTAAGAGTTGTCAAGAACAATCATCAACAATGGCACCATTGCACTCTGGCACACGTCGCTTGATCTCAGGATGAGAAGCCTGCAGATCGAGGTCACATTGTCTGCATCAGAGCTGAGCCCTAGCATGGCTTCAGGCACAGCGGAACTGGAGGGAAGTGCTTGCATAGTGGTCGCTTAGTGATGGTGAAATTGAAAACATCGCGGATTGTTTTCCGTACCAACCTGTTGTGAGAAGACCTCTTTGGCAGTCTTGACGATCAAAAGTCAAAAGTCCCGGTCCTATTTGAGCAGACTTTGGCATTGAATTTGGTTCGACATTGCAGAATGAGGTGTTGTCGCCGTTGATCATGGTCAGACTCCGATTCATCAGCATGCTTTGTGTGCGTGTCATCGTTTCATGTTATGTTTGTTCTACTTTCTATAGTTTATTCGACAGGCAATATTTTTTCATCTTGTGAATCCCAATTGCGCATTTGCCTGAGAGAAATTCTTTGGACCCACGAAACCTTTGCGCAGTCAGCAAATGATTTGGTTTCACGGCCTTGATCTCGCCGATGGCAATGCTCCATGGTATTATGGTATTCCCCTGGTGAGGTGAAGTTTCCAGGGGCTCTGGGGGAGATCCAGCGCTGTTGGCGACTAGATAAGTGGTCCCAAGTTGAGCAGCTGTTGGTGGTCATCTTCCTACAGCCTCCAACTGATTGGTACTTTCCCAGACTCAGAAATCATCAGAAGTTTACTTGGGATGCTTGGTGGTAGAATCATGGATCATTAGTGGTTTTGCTGGCTATCATTGGGGTTGGTGGTTACGTCCTGATTGTATACTTGCGGGAACAGTTCGCAAACTCCGTTTTCCGTTTGCAGGTTTGGAAGAGCCGAAAAGTGCATATATCCCATTGCTGTATATTGTAATGTTGTTGATCATTAAGCAGTGCAGATATGTAAGCATTGTGAGGTCCAACAGAGGTGAAAAAACAACTCAAGGTGATAATGAATCATGGGTTCTATGCTGTTCTCATTGTTGTTGCTCTTGTTGTTAGTTCTACCCTTCTTGTTGTGCTTGTTGGCCAAGACGGGTTAACTATCATGAACCAAGCGTCACGGAACCGGCTGACATTGCAGGCTTTGCTGGCCATAAGTACGTTTTTGCAGAAGTGCTGGCAGAGAATTCCAACGCAGCCTGACTCAAGATGTTCTGGTGCACTGGTCAGAAGCTGCTGGTGATCGACCAGATGTTTTTGAAAAGCAACTCTATGATCAGATGCTGAAGCAGGATTGATAGCGTACTTCAGATAATTTATCGGTACTAAGCACAACCGCCATATCATTTTTGTCAAGTTTGGCTCAGCACTGTGTTTTTGTTGTTGTGTGTCCAGAGTTTTGAGGAAAATCCTTTTTGAAAATGACACCAGCAAAAGAATTTGAATATCAGAAATCTATAGAAGATCTCCCCCTGCCGTTCCTTCTCCGGGGGCGACATCTCGCTGTCCTAGGCGTCCTTGTCGCTGTGACTGTTTTCTGGCAGCAGAACACCTATATGATGCTTATGAATTGCTTATGATGCATGATTGGATTGTTTGCCACAATTAAAAGTGCGATTATTTGGTGCTTCCCAGTGTCAGCATCAATCCTTGATATAAAGTTATTTGAGTGCAACTGCTACACCACCAAGCAACAATTGTTCGCTTGATATGTCCCTATGACTGTTGGTTATGATCCTTGAGAAGTACCCCAAGTAAGCAGTGTTTGTGAACCTTAGTTGGCTGGCTTTCATGGCTAATTATTTAGTTGATGCATTCGGTTTGAATGGGATATTGCTTTGCCAAAGCTATGAGACAATTTCCCATCGAACATCCAGTATCAGCTGGGTTTTCCATGGGCTTTGCAGTTCATCCCAACCGAGGACTTCGCGTCCTTGCAGCGGGGAGACTCAGAAAATCCTTGGAGAACTCGAAGTTCCTCGTGGATGTCGTTCTCCACGTCAAATTTGGGTTCCCTTCAGCTGTGAATGTCAAGGGTTACTGGTGCTTATTGGTGGCTAGTGATGCTTCCCAGTGCTTACCGTTGAGGTGCTTACCCTCTGCAAAAGGAAGCTTTCAAGCACAGTTTCTGTTCGAACGAAATCCTTTTGTAATTCTGAAACTTGTGCAACCCGGGTTGATCCAGAGACGAATCCCTACTTGGAGGTACAAATCGCTGAGAGGGACAAGGCTTTATGTTGTTTCCCTATGGCAATCATGGGGCTATTTGGATGATGCCAAATTCATGGAAGTTTGATGCGGCACAGCCTGGAAGCGATGACTCTGGATACCTGCTCAGCGTCTTGCCAGTAGAAGGCCTCCTTGTTTCAAAAGTCTGCAATCGGATAATGGGTTCCAGTCAAGTCAATCAGGCTTTCTAAAAAAGCAAGCAGAAGCCATCATCATGATAAATCACCTCAGTGGTGGCAACAACACTCACTCTCACCTGCTATCCGACATCTATGGCTTAGCGGTATCAATCAGGGCCCACCAGTGGTAGCTGCAATGAATTTTGAGTCGCCTTCGAAGCCTAGCAAATCAAATTCAGCTGGGTTTCATGGCTTCAAACCATGCAAGAGTCATAGGGTGGTTGTGGTTCAAAAGCCAGCGCTCCAACAAGTAATGCTGATGATACTCGGTATGGATCCATCGAAGCCGTCCAAGTTTCTCAATGCAACATCCAGACTGGCCAGACCTGTTTCCATGACCAGCTGGAGACCAAGGGTTTCAGCCATCAACCCTGAGCCAACCATTAGATCATGACCTGCAACCATCAGCCAGGCCTGCAACCATCAAGCATGAACTTTAAGATACTTCATCAACCACTCGCTAAAACATACTTTAAGCATCAATCACCCAACTTGAAACCATCAACCACCCAACTTCAACCAGGTGGTAGCCAATCAGTCACCATCATGAACCAACTCATGAATCATACTTTAAGCATCAACCACCTAACTTGAAACCATCAACCACCCAACTTCAACTGTCAACCACCCAACTTGAAACCATCAATCACCATCAATCCATGTGCATTATTGGCAACCAGGCTGACCCATGGGGGCGGAATCTCGCTGCAGGTCTGGGCACCTCGTGTCAGCACCCAACAGCTTGCAGCTAGTGAATTTGCAGTCGCTAACCTCAGCTGGGAGCGGGACATTGACACCACTGGGTTCGTTCCCGAACATGATATGTACTTGAGTGATTATCATGATGTAATATGTATCTACATGTAGAGATTATATAGATATATACATATTTATGTATTATTTGTTTACATACATATAGTTGTCCATTTACATATGAATATATTCATGTTTGTTTTTATTTTCATTATTTTTCATACATTCATAGATAGATATATATATATATATGTATATATATATATACATTGATTTCTTGATTTTTTGTATAATGTATTGACAATAGTGCTTTGAGTCTTCCATCACTTGTGGAACCCGGAACCAGCCCAAGATGATCACCAGGTACGGCAGTGCATGGCAGCCACCGCTCCCCACGGCCTTGTGGCCGCAAGAGATACACGTCATTTCATATCATGACATACGGGATGATCATACAATCAATATATATGTGTGTATATATTAATAATTATGTAACATTACAAGATTTTGATATGGCAAATACAATAGTATCTATATAGTATCATTATTTAATATCGTTCCAGAATCATTTACAATATTTTTACAATATAATATAACAAGAGAATAGATTGATATTTAAATATGTAAAAATAAATATATATATATATATATACATGCAGCATGCACATATACCTGTACAAAGATATAGCTATCTAATTTGTAGGGGGCATCCCACCTGAGGGTAGTTTCTGAACGCCATTGTGGTGCTCAAGGTTGGACCCCGTTCTGCAACTGCGGCAAGCCTCCATAGTTCTCAAGCATCACTACTCGGAAGCGAACCAACATCGAACTAAGGCCACGTGATTAGGTTGGTAAGGCATTTCATATCATAGGAACTAAGGCCACATGTTAGAACTAGGACCAGGTACACATCATGTCATATCATAACCAAAAAAACTAGGTTGGTTCCATCTTAGTTTTTGCAAAGGCGGAGGGCATTCCATGTAAGGCCGACTCGGTTTACTCAAAGATGTCCTTGTTTGACCATCATCAACCATTTCAACCATGAGTTTTTGACCATTATCCACCTTTCATCAACCATTTAGGCCAAGCTTCATGAAGCAGATTGTCAGTCCATCCTGTAGGCCCAGCTCTCTCATGGGTGGTGCTCAGCAACGCGCGGGTCCCGGGGATCGACAGTTGTTGCCCAGGCGATTTCTTGGATTTGAGCCATGACATTTAGTGGTTTCTCAAAATAGGGGACCCCCAAAATGGTTGGTTTACTACCATACATAATTACTAAAGGATGTTTTGGGGGTACCCCTATTTTGAGAAAGACCCATATGGATCATCCGCGAATGTATCTGCGAATGGTTTTTGTATTTCTTGTGTCGGAGATATCATCAAAATTTTGGGTTCATGAAACGTGGATGATCCACGATGATCCCAATTCATCAAGTTTGGGTTGTTTGTTTAGAAGCGTATGTCATCATGGATCATTGGTAGGTGAGACTAGCCGTTGCTGTTTGTCATTGAGATATGAGGCTCCGGAAGTGCTACGGATGGTATTTCTGTTTGGGACCAGTGTCAATAGGGAAAGCAAACGAGTCACGTGGATTGCAGTTTCGCAGTCATGGAACTCGGGCCTCTTGAACCTATATGGTTTGTTCAACCTAGTGCATATTCCCAAACAATCGGAACATCAGTTAGGGTCAGGGTCATTACCAGTTTTTGGGATGTGAACAGCCGGGAGTACAGGGTATAATATAGACCCACAACCACCGGTGGTGGAGGACCAATGCTGGAATCCACATGTTGAATGTCTGATCAACGATGCTGAAGGTTCACAGACTTGGCATTGGCATTTTGCGGAACCGCATTCATCTCCAACAGGGCGGTGGGAGTAGGACGTCAGGTTCTTATGAAACATCCATTGGGAATATGTCTCATTGATCATTTTGTTGTGCGTGCCTATCAGTCAGTCAATCCCATTCTGTGTTGATCCTGAAAGTGATCCTTTGCTTACACAGTCATTTTCAATTGCTCCCTTTTAAGATGAGAAACAACAACACATTTCATGTTGATTAGCAACGTGCCGATTCTGCCGTTGTGCTGGATCTTCCCTGGCTCAGATGCGTGTTTTCCAACCAAAAGTGAACCAACTGCACTGGGATTTCCATTGGCCTCCCAAATCATATTTTTTGTACAGGTTATAGCCAACTTTTTGGAGGCTAAAAACCTACCTCTTTAGAGTTTGGGGGCCCATTGTTTGTAGTAAATCTTCAGCTTTATTGGCTATAGATAGCTACAGTATTTAGTCATTCACAACCACCATCAAGCATTTTAGTTTTGTTGATGTTTGCTAAAGAGCTCGGCACCATCAAGGATGCGTTGAGGCATTCAGTCAAGTCCGCGACCACTGTCAACCATCACTAGTAGCCATTGTTGACCACCATCGACCACTATATAGCGATTATTCTAAATAATCACTTATCAGCCACTATCGATTCTTAGTTTTTCGTAAATTCCCAACTCCTCCAGATCTCGCGCTTGTTGCGCGCTAGGCGTAGATGTGCTGTTGAGTTTGGGTTTCGTGGCCCGTGGCCTTCAGATGAGCATCAGGACCGACCAGGGGCGCGGAGTCGGGGCAGATGCATGACGGTTGGTAGTGATTAATGATGCTTAATTGTCGTTAAGTTATGGTCGACACCAGTTCCAATGATGATTGGTGATGGTTAATGATGGTTAATGACACTACTGTTGTGGTGATTGATAGTGGTCAATAGCATTAATTATGGTTGATAGTTGTGAGTGATGGTTAGTCCTTGTAAATCAGGGCTCAGTGATGGTTCATAGTGGTTAGTAATAGTGGTCAATATCACTGGGAAATGGAATATTGTGATGGTCAATCGTGGCTAATTGATGGGTAGTGATGGTTAAATACCGGTTGATTGATGATTCAACGGTTCATAATTAGCAAAGGACGACAGCTATTTATAGATTCGTTGGTAGTGTCTATCTATGACTTATCATTTACAACGGCTAACAATCATCATAAGTAGACATCTTATATTATGATTGCCATCATTTGTAATTAATGTTTGATTTTCATCATTTATCATGGCTCACTGATGGTTCGTTTCTGGTTCGTGATGGTGAATGGGATGGTCAGATTCGTGATGGTGAATGGATGATTAATGATGCTTATGATAAAGAATGGTGAATGATTAATGGTGAATGGATGATTATTGGATGATTAATGATGATGTTCATCATCCAATTTTGGTGGTGAATGATGGCTATTACATGACGGCCACTGCATGGTGATTTCAATCATTGTTTTTGTAATTGTCCCAAATGTATTACCATGTATGGTTGGTTGGTTGACGAGAATATTTTTCATAGGTTGGAAACCACCAACCAGGCTAGTCAAAGGTTACTGTAATAAATTAGATGTGTGATGACTACCATCCAATGGTTGGCAATATGGTTTCATGATAATGATGGTTAATGTCGGGGGACGGTACTGGCGATGATCTGTCATGATGATTCGTACTGGCTTATCATGGTAATAATGGAGAATCAATGGTTAATATCTACTAATTGATAGTCATTATTGATTTATCCACAGTGCTTGTTCATGGTGGTCAGTACTGTCTAATCAATAGTTAAGAATTAGGAATGGTTGATGGTTGACAATTGATAACGCCTAAGAACCACTAAGAACCCAATAATATAAATCAACAATGGTTGTATAGTCATTGTAGCAAGGATAACAGGGTCTCACCAATGATTGATAATGGTGAAAATACTGCAAAGGAGTGGGCAATGCTTGAAAATGATAGATCCACGTAAAGAAAAACATCACTATAAGTTGCTTTCTGGGGGTTCAAGACACGGCATTGCATTCTGGTGGCAAAGGTGTTCGTTGTTGTACCAACTCGTGGCTGCGGACGCGCATCGTGCTGCCAAGTGTGTTTCCTGGCACAGACATTTCAATGTCTATGCCGCTGAAATACACTGAATATCACTGAATTTATATACATCAGTGGTTTTCGATATATGTGTATATGCTTGTTGATTTCTATTGTATATATATATATATTTTTTTTTAGTTATACATATATACACATCTATATCTATCTATTTTCAGTTTATGCATGTACATCTACAGTAGTGAATCACGGTTGAGGTTGCCTCTACAGCCACTGGAATCGCAGGTGGCACCTAGTTGCTAGAGATTTGTTCTACCGAAGATGCCTTGGAATTCCCCGAGAAATACCGGTCAACCCACGTGGCGCCGTTGAGGACTCCTGGGGATCTTCAGGTTCTGGGCCACGGTCCTACACCAGTTGCAGGCCAAGTCAGTGATCGATGGGGCAGCCACCCAACCAGCCAACCATCCAACCAGCCGAGCCCAGGGAGCCAAGAGTCAAGCAACTTAGCAACCAAGTAGCCAAACAACCAACCGACCAAGTAGCCAATGGGCGAGCCAGCTAACCAAGTAGTCAAACAACCAATCAACCCAACCGATCACATGTCCACAAGTTTTTTGACAAAGACGGCTCTTGAGAGATGCTCCGAATCATGGTTGGATCAGAAGTTGCCTTTTTCAAGATAGCAATTATAGTTTGATCAAGGTCTAGGGTGGTGCTTGCGAATCCACATTATGTCAGGTTATTGAAAATATATCGCCCAAAGTCGCCATCGCGGTGTTTCTTGGTTTGTTTTGCCAGCTCTTGGTGTTCCGCCTGATGAGGTCTGAGAATTCATCCATGGAGATGTGGATGAGTGCCACCCAGAAATTCATTGGTCAATGGGACATCTTTAATTTCTTAGGTAGTAACCAGTGATGTTAAGGTATCCCATATCCTCGTTTTCTGGGCACGTGACAGTGAACGAGTATTTGGCATGAGATGTGATTCCACTTTCGCCAATGCCTACTCAATATTCTTGTGATGTCTCCGACATATTCCCTAGCGGTAGCGCCCATTGAGAAGCCAGTAGATGCATCAATTCGAGTCCAACTTGGAATGGCTTGGGCATTTGTTGTAGGCACTTGCGAACCATAGTGAAAGCTATATGTATATAATGCATAAATCATACCAACCATGATTTGTCAACACATTTGTGGTTGCCGACCTTGATGGCTGGCATCAAATTGTGAAGGCCAATCTCAGGTGAAATAGAGGGTAGACAGATCGGCACAGGTGCTATAGATGCGCAGGCCCTGGGACTCCGGGATCGAATCTGGGCGATCGGAAATGGATCTGGGGACCCATGATTTATTTGCACACACACACATCTATTGAAAATCTTTTGTACATGGAGCACATCCAATATCATTGGTCAACATGTTCTTGTTGATATGATTGTGATTCATTATTTCCATCTTCAATGTTACCTTTCCTGACACAAATCATTTTGTCACATTAGTTTTTTTTTCTAGGTATGGCACGTCATTTTCTCAAAGCAAAGAGGGGTGGTAGCTCAGCAGGTGTAACATGCAATTACTTTGGTATTCCAAGTCCATTCCAGGTTTTCTTATGCTCAGAAATGGTTGGATTTTCTCCTATTGATGTGCTCTACTTGTTATTATCTAGCTCCAGTGACTCCAGTGTATGGTGTTACAATGTACGTTGGTCACCAACATACATTGGTCTGGTTTGCCGGTAACTATGCTGGTCACTTGAGACCATTTAGTGGTTGATGGTGGTCAAATACCCCACTCATGGACCACCTATCCCATTTGGTGAATGGCCATGCCACCATGAATTATCATGAGCCACAATTGATACGGTCACTCACCAACGATATGTGAATTTCTACCTGAAGGTAGTTGTACCTCAAGTTTTTGCCATAATTATTATTACTCATAGACAATGATCAACCATTTGTATTAACCCTCTTTTTTATTCATATTATCACAAACCCATCATTAGAAACCGTTCAAGTATTATCAAATTTTACCCAGCACTAACTAGCTAAAATGCGGTCGCACTAGGCAGTTATCAGTGATGATGGTTGCATCTTACTAACACTGCTTTAGGTTGATTAGCCATGGCCGTATTAACGTTTACTTATATATCACGAATGAATTAGTATCCATGATCAATTGAGCATTGTACATACCATTCATGTCCATTTAGAACCAGTAGCAACCATTGACAACCACTCATGGTTCATGAGCAACCATTAGCAACCATTAGCAACCCTTCATCAACCATTAGCAACCACTATCATCAACCATTAGCAGCCATTATCATCAACCATTAGCAACCATTATCATCAACCATTAGCAACCATTATCATCAACCATTTGCAATCATTATCATCAACCATTTGCCACCATCACCTTCAACCATTAGCAACCATTATCATCAACCATCAACAACCAGTACTGATCATCAGTGACCATGAATAAGCATTAGTCACCCTTGATCAATTACCATTAGTAGCCATGAGTAACCATTAGATAATCAGTCCTAACCCTTAATAACCATGACTAGCCATTCATTAGGATTAGGTAATCATAATAACCAGGTAACCATCATGGTTATTATATAATGCTACCAGGTTCCCTTAATAACCATTACTAGTAGCCATCAATAGTCATCAATGACCATTGTTTAACTTAACCATTAAGCCTCACCGCCAGGATGTTGCAGCCCTGCCCGCAGAGCCATCCAGCAACTGGGCACGTTCTGAAACGCGGGGAAAGCAGCTGAATCAATGGTCCAATGCCTGGTGAATCTACCAACGAGTAACGATTATTAGTGGATGCTGTTTAACGAGGGTTCATTTTCTGGTGATCAGTGATTGCTGGTGATTAGTGTTTGCTGATTTAACTCTAGACAATGCCTAGTTTCTGTTTCTGGTGATTAGTGGTTGCTATTACTTGTTTCCGCACTGGTTGTTGTTTACTGTACTGATAGATCCACGCAAACCACATGTTTTTGAAAATGGCAAGCTATTTATGCTTGACGTTCTGGTGGTTTACCAATCGGGTCTGTAATCATTTGGGAAAATACCAAGAATCGCAGCTTGCACCAGTGGTTAATGATGATCAATGCCAAAGTCATGGCCAATTAAAATGGTGGAAGATCCAGACCATTGACCAGCCACCAGCTTTAGCATAGATAGCTTGTGATTCGCCATCAAATAGTGATTGTTTATGAATTACAGACCTCTCATTAGTAACAGCGATGATGGAGCAATAATCAGCAATCATCGGGATATACTGTTTCCATATGTTGGGTATGATCAATAACGATGAAGATTGTTGATTATGAGCCATTTTCAAGATTGATTGTAGTAACTCGCTGGTTGGCTAATTATTATTAGAGATAAGTCATTCTTTGGGTGGTTGACCGTGATTCTTTGAAGATGCACTATGAATTCATGGCATTCGTCATGTGTGTGGAATGAGCTCATGTGCAACAGATGCATTCGTTCGCTCAGTGTGAGGATAACCACCGATAATCATGGATAATGATTCGTTGACCCACTTTCCAAGTCATTGCGTGGTTCTCAAGTAAAAGTTCATGAAAAATCAAGATGGGCTGGTCGATTTCAAAGACTTGCTTCAGCATTACGGCAACTAATCCTAGAATTGTTGAGAATGTGTCAGCCATTTGTAGTCCCTTTCAGATCCGTTTTTGAGTACAGCCACTTGATTTGGTTGAATTCCGTAGGCCCAACAGTGCACCAGCGCTGGATGTTCAAGAAATGTCCATCAGAGGATCGTGAAATGCGTCCCTTGCAACAGCAGATACAGGTATGCAGTATATATGTGGGTATGGGTCATTACTGGTTAGTGGTTTCACACATTTTTTATTTTCCCTAGTGTTACCAAATGGTTGGTTGGTTGTGACTCATATTCTTCCTTGGGGTTGAAACCACCAACCAGATTGACAATATCCCAAAAATGAGTGGATAAGCATCCCAGCAAAGACTACTTCCGTCATTTGTGGATAACCGCCACCACCACACACAACAAACAGAAAAACCAACAGCCAGCAACCAACAACAACAACAACAACAACCAACAACAACAACCAACAAGCAAATTGTCTATCAACCAGCACCCAACAACCAACAAAAACTACCAACAATCCATCAATGACAGATACCAACAATCAATCCCAACCAATACCAACAATATAACTGTAACTAAACTATGATAGATGATACTATAAACACTGAAATTCACCAGCTATCAACAATACTATTTGCCAGCTATCCTACTATTCCTACTGGTACTATAGCTCTAGTACCAACTATACCAACAATCGGAATGATACTGATTAGTATCCAATCGGAACTATCAACTATATCAACTATACCAACTAGTAACTAGTATCAACAGATCAATCGGAACAAAACTGTTCCTCCTGATCTCGGTAGCCACGCTCGAAAAGGCGCCATCATCAACGGTGGCAACTTGGTTTCACTGCTGGTGCCGAGTGCCCGACTGCTGTGGCAGGAGCCCCGACTGGGAGTGGATCCATGTGCATCCATGTGGGATGTATGTTTCATAGTGATCCACAAGAGATCACCAAGGAGATCAGTGAGATCACTAATGCCAAGGAGATCAGTGGATTCATGTGGATCCATGTGTGTTTCACCAAGGTGATTTGATGTTATTTGGGTTTAATAGGGATCAGTGAGATCACCCATGTTATCTAGCTTCCCAAGAATCATTCAGATATGGCTGCACAAATAGGCCACCAGTTTTGTCAATGGTGGCTGGCGTCAGGTCGTTGCTGTGTAGGTAGTGCTATCTTATATCCTCATGGTGATAGATTGTGATTTCAATGTAGTGTGCTTTTTGCCTTAAGCTCAACGCAGAAATTGCACCTTTATTTGTTTGTATGGGGTCAAGGCACCTGCAATTATTGTTTGTTGCTCTTGAGAGTGTTTTGCGTTCATACATACCGGTTGCAATTCAACCTAGAAAGTTTGTTCCCGGGCACCAAATCAAAACCCCCAAGGTTCCCTATGAATCTAGAGGGGGATACTTATACTGACTATTTATCCCCCTGATTGCCAGTAATCAACAACCAGGCTTAACCCCCAAGGTTCCTTATCCTGTTGACTATTGCGATTGCCAGTAGCGCCCCAACTGGGTTTACTGACTTCTTGGTTTAACTTTTTGGCCCTTCTGGGCGTGTTTTCTCCCATCCTCAGCATGATTGATTGGACTACCATGGACTACCTTTTGTTCGGCACATCTATTTATGTACTGTGCATTTTTTCATGCACAGAAATATGCAAACATTGATTCAGGTGAGGCTACTACTAGAGCATGTTCTGTCATTTATGTACATCTATTGTTTATCAACCGCACGTGATTATGCATCATGTTTTACATGTTCATTCACTGGATGGTACCTGATGGTTGCCTAGTGACTAGGCAACTGAGTGGATGGCCGACAACGCAGGCTGCGGTTTACACCCATTCCTTACATGCCCGGAGAGCCAAGAGTGATCGGCAGTGGGGGCGACTGCCGATGAGATTGATCAAAACATGCCAGTGGTTGTGGTGGTGGTTGATTCATCGTGACTATATGAGGATGAACATTGTTCTCGTGAAAACTATTCATGCCAACCACGCATTGGCTTTGAAAATCATCATGTTTCGAATAATTAGATTGTAAATGCAAAAATTGTCAGGACCGCTGGTCGATTCTGATGACTAATCTCGTACAGGTAGCTTAAGCAACCATACGCTCTTGATTGTTTACTGAAACAACCAATTATATGAATGAATGTAAATAGTCATATGCTGGAGCAGATAGAATATTTTAGAAAATGTTTGAATCCAAAGAAATCTGAGTCGATTTTCAATGAGACATATGAGCGCATCACCTTTTGAGGCTTGGGTGGTGTTGGTTTGTTTGTCTAGCAAGGCCCTAGATTCTGTAGCAATTGTCACTGAGCTCAGGCAGTTGAAGAACCTATGCTCAAGGTATTGACGGCTCCTACGGCTGTTGGCTTTGGCCACCAGAATCGTTTCATTTTTGGCTTGCGATTTCTAGGATAGAGCTCAGTGTTGGGGGGCAAGCCTGAAGTAGACTTTTGAGAACCCAAGGGAGCACGACGACCATCAACCATTGATCTTAATCATTGACACCCATGATCAACGACTAATTATTAGACATGATAAGCCGTTTTGAACATTTATCATGGTTGGCCATTTCTGTCGGTGGACCATCAACCGTCACTACTTATGGTTCCTGGTGGCCGGTGCCAATCTGCAGGTTCAGAATCCAGACTCTTTGACCGCTGGCATCGATTGGTGGCGCGTGCACGCTTGTGGTCCCACTACGGACGGTGAGAAGAAATGTTGTCTAAACGTTACTGTGAATTTTGGTTGCTGGTTGCTGCTTGCTACGGTGCTTGTTGGGGGGGTGATAGCTCTTGTTGCTGTTCTTTTTCTTGGCCTTGGCTGCAGGCGGTTGTTACGCGTGGTGCACGCAAGCTTACGAAGCCAAACAGTGGATGTAAATGTATGGTGAATCATGAAATTGATTGAAATTGCCAGTCACGACACGTCACTACTTTGGTTCAATTTTCTTCAATGGGTCCCTCAACCATGCAGAAAGGACCGTTCCTATATTTGGAAGGCCACTGCCGGGCAAGCTTCATGGTGCTGGCCAAGGGTCCGGTCCGAACAACGGCTCTTCACATCGCCTGCCATGACCCGAAAAAAACTTCTGTAGTCCAGTGCTGTTGCTATGGGTTCACCTCACCTACCTAAGGATAACTAAGGCTTTTGGGACGGTTGAAGACCCATAGCCATTTGGGATGGCGCCTTGGCCAGGCTTGTGACCGTGGAATTCTCCCAGAGCCTGCCCTCGAGCAACACGGAAGTCCTTGCCGTTGAGAAGGCGTGCCGGCGCCGCAGCTCGCAGCGTTGCCAAAGCAAGGGGTGAAGAGCTGGTCATGTCGCCACTTGGATGACAAAGCTGGCTGGAAGAAACCTACAGTGGATTATCCAGTCAGCTATGTTGGCAGAGGGTAAATGTCCAAGTTTGGCAGTCAACTCTGGCTTCGAGCCACAAACTGGTAACAAAAACTAAGCCAGATTTCGGTGCATGGATGGCCGATAAAATTCTGTCCCCAACTTTGAGGCACGCAACGCAGACCAAGGCGGCACAAATCCGGAAACAATCAGTTGACACGATGACTTTCTAGGCAAATGATCAAAAACAACATAAAAGACCTACGCAGTACCTTGCTCCAGGGGTGTAGACAAGCCCAGCATTTTCATTCATTCTCTCACCCTTGGACCTACCAATCGAAAATCACTAGTCTAGATCTGGTTGGTGGTTCCAAACATGTTTTATTTTCCTTAGTAGTTATTAACAATTAGTTGGTTGACAAGCATATTTTTCGTAGGGGTGGTTCAACCACCAACCAGTAGAT
This sequence comes from Symbiodinium kawagutii, assembly GCA_009767595.1. Taxonomy (NCBI): domain Eukaryota; class Dinophyceae; order Suessiales; family Symbiodiniaceae; genus Symbiodinium; species Symbiodinium kawagutii. Next base: position 407,690 of record VSDK01025218.1, read on the forward strand.
GGTTTCCCCCATTTTTTCCCATAGATTGGTGATCCTCGTTGATCTTCGTCACCAGATAAGCCTTGAACGCCGCTGCGCATCACCAGGAGATCACAGTGAGCGACGGAGCCTTCACCACGGTGCCAGCACTGGAGAATTGCTCGTGCCTGGGCTGCCTGGGGCGCGGTGCAGGCGTCAGCCCATGGTGAAGGGATGGCTATCCCAACACCTACCACCATGGGCCCCCAAAACCTTCAAAAAGGTAGGTTTTTGGTCCCCAAATATGGGTTATAATCTATGAAAATGATGGTTTTGGGGGCCAAGGCAACACCTACCAACATCTATCAACCCAGAAAATCCCATGGTGGAGGGATGGCTATCAATGAAATCCTGATGGACATCGACCATGTGGTGATCCTCAGGCGACCCCAAGAAATGGTTGGTTTAGCAGTACGGTTGGTTAACAATTGGATATAAATGATATAAACTGGATTATTCAGGGGTTACCTCCATTTTGAGAACCACCCATTAGATGAACCCCTGTTGGTTCACTGGTGGACCACAGCTGCAGCAAGTTCTCAGCAGGGCACCTGTGCAGTTTCTTGGAGATTGAAACTCGTTGTTCTCCCGGCGTTCCCAGATGCACAAACCAGTGGCGAATGGCGAGCTGGGTCATTCATGACTGATCATCCCAAAAAAGGATAGATGAACCCAGGAAAAACTAGTGTGATCTTTTGTGGAATTGGAATGTTGATTTTTGATTCATATTCCAAAGAATCGCCACTGAAGGAGAATCGAACTGCACCAGAGGTACTGGTGTGTGGTGGAAGTCAATAGCAGACAGTTTCTCAGGATACCAAGCTGTCCGAAAAGATTCTGTGCTGAAGAAAAGTTCCTGGGATGCTGAGCAATAAACACAGCGTTCAGCAGTGTTCAGCTGAAGAATTCTCGACAAAGGATATAGAAGAGCATCCGTCATTCACCCTCATGAACCATTCTTTAACCATTCATTAACCATTCGTTCACCATCATTAAGCATTCATCAATTAACCATTCATCAACCATTCATTAGCCATTTGTGATTGATCATTCAAATCTCCCGCCACCCAACGCTCTCTGACAAGGCTGGGCCCTGGATCAATGCTTTGGGGCAGGGGCACCAAGGATGCTCCGGTACCGTGGAAAGCTGGGGATGGAAGGACTGTGGTGATCAGCACACTATGTGGGGGTGTCTTAAAATGTGGGTACCCCAAAAACTGGTGGGATTATTTCTACAAAATGGTTTATAAACTGGATGACCTATGGGGTCCTGGAAGATAGTTCGAAATGATGATGAATGACGGTTAGTGATTATGACTTTTGATAAACGGCAATTGTCTAGGGGACATACCAACTGGAACACGGATTGACGAACCATGGTTGTAATTTGTGGTTGACTATTGTTAATGATGGTTGATGCCATGTTTGTGTGAAAGAATCGAAGTTGATGCGGAATGAACCTTGGAAATGGGTGGTTCAACGATAAGAAACAACAAGCAACTACCCAAGGTTACATGACCAGCAACCGGTCGTAAATGGCGAACAATCAGCAATCATACGCAACTAAGAACTGTTGATGATGAATGGCCCACCTTTGTATCAGCGACGATCAATTGAACCAGTTGCGCACGTGCTCGCCCTGGCAAGATGTCTCGTCTGACAGAAGGGAACAGGCCTTCATTGCTCAGGATTTCTGTTCCGGAATCATCTGTTTAGCTTAAAGGTCGCGATTCCTACCATAGTTACAGATTACTATTACTGCTATTCCAGATATAATGTCGCAACTAATTATCTGGACACTATACCCTATAGGCCTATAGTTGATTAATTACAGATATTTACAGATATGTATTCACATGCACTTAAAGACAGCATTGGCAGAGAGCCGATGCATATCACGCCAGCCCAACAGCAATGATAAATGACGCAGCATCAAGAGGTACGAACCGTTATCGCTGACTATGAAGCATTGTCAATCATTGTTCGAAAACCATGATTTACCATTACCCCGGGTATTTGCCATCACCAAGCATTAACATTTGTTGGAATCTTTTTATGCACCAGTCACACGTAAACGGCCAGACGCACTTGAGGCAAAGAGCAGCTTGTACAGGCCGCGGAATGTGGAAACTGGCGCATCTAGTCCGTATGGCAAGCTGGGTCATTACGAACCATCTAAGAATGAGTTCATCTTTATTACAATCACAGCTAGAATCATCGGTGATGATCTACCTGTAACTAGCAGTTGGGGTGATCACCTTGGTAAAGAGTTCCACTGCGAGCTGATCTCCCCACGAGCAGATGCAGAACCTGCGATGAGAGCAGCCCAATAGCATTTCAGATCTCCCAGGTCCGCGAGAATTATAAGGACTTGGCAAAGATATGGTGGTTTCTCAAAATGGGGGTACCCTCAAACTGCTGGGTATATGACTACACAAGGTTAACAAAGGATGATTTGGGGGGTCCCCTATTTTGACAAACACCCATATGGTGGTTTCTTACGAAAGGGAAGCCCCAAGAATGCTGGGTTTATACTGTACCCCCCGCTATTGAGAAGCACCCATGTAACTGGTTTATTGACCAGTGGTGACCAGTGTATACCAATGTCATTGAGTCATAGATCGACTTTAGAATTGAAACTAGAATATGTAGGTGGTTAAGTTGATACATGATCCACATAGTTTGTACACCAAAGGAGTGCATCATAGCGTATCACTCAGGCTTAGCAATCTGTACTTGGTGGATTCTTTTGAAGGTAAAAAATGACCTTGGGTCAGCGGAAAGCCAACCGCTTCCCGGGTCGCGGGACAAGTTTACCATGGGATCATTTCAACAACGTCAACCTACAGCAGCAGGGATGTACTCAGTTTGAATAATGCATACACAATTTTAAGAATAGAGAATTACAGCCATTCACACTCATTTACGGACAGGGCAAAGCCATATTTGTAGCTTCTGGGCAAGTCTTTCAACCAAGTCGCAACGATGGTCATGATTCGCACATGACCCCGCACCCCACATGACCCATCCTAAGCGATTTGCTGCAGGTGTTCTTTGACGTACCCCTTGGTTCACGCCTGAGCGCTGGAACTTGCAGAACACCAGTTGTCAAGGGAGAGGTGGGCGGTGTGCAACTAGCATGCAAGAGCTGACAACTGAGGTACTGGTTTAACTGATACAACTACCATGTGATTGTCAAAAAATATATGGAGCTGACAAATAATTTGCCTGATATTGAATAATGTATGGAATTCATTGGAACAGAGTCTTGTGTACATCTTATAAATCATAAATTATATATACACCTAGTACATGGGCGCAATACACCGACAAGCCAAAGAGTAGTTCAAGGCACCTATCAGTCAAGCGCAACAAGGAGAAATATAGTTGTGAACATCCGTATAGGGTAGGGTTACCGTTCGACAGCCATGTTTGTACTCATGAACCGACCATCATGTCATGAGAAAGGTTTGATCACCAAGAGAGTGTACAGTGGCTCGGGCAAATTCGTGAGGAAATCTCCAAAGAGACCAACTTGGGTCACCCATTGTGTTGTTCAAATCCAAGGACTGCTCTCTTACATTTGCGGCTCTTTGCTACGTATTGATCCACCCATGTTGAGTGCTGTTGAGTGTGTCCATTGACATTTTGCTTGCCAAACAGTGACTGTTCGAGAACACATGTGGACTACCATTGACAACCTGAGCCATGCTTTGGAAGCATTGAATGTTCAGCATGAATCATCTATGAGCAGCCGGTATGTCAGTCACCTTGGCATGGTATGATAGTAACTTGCGCATAAACGCGCTCATCTACAGCTTTGTGGCTATGAGCCATCAAGACCAGTGATGATCATCCAACTTTCATGATCCAATGACTGCTGGCGCTTACTGTACCGTTTGCAACCCATGTGATGTATCAGTTCAGGCGCAGGCGCACAATTCTTAAGCGCTGGTCACACTATCAACGCTGCCGGATTGAACCACGACAAGCCACCATCAACCACATTCAACCACCATCAGCTACCATTTTCGATCATCAAATACCATCAACCACCGTTCACAATTATTTAACCATCAATTAAGCACCATTTTTCCACCAGTAATCATCATGAACCAGCCATTAACCAGCCATTTTCCACCCTGACCCCGCACGAACCGCTCCACGAGCCCTATCCCTTTCAACCGCTGAACAGCCTCAGGCCTCACGACCACGGATGCTACACAGCCCTTGACGTTGAGACTTCGAAGCCCAAGGAGTTGGCGGCGGGGAAGCACAGCAGCCGAGCCCATCCCCAGGGTTTCCGCCCACGGTGCGGCGTTGTGAATGATGAGTCGCTAGTGTTTGTTTTTTCGACACTATCATGTGGCTGTACACATCTATGTTTGAGATTGTTTGAGTATAATTATTCTAATTTTGGTGTGTATTTATATACATGTACATTAACATATACATATCTTTGTGTGTTTATGTATGTGCATGCAAATATAATAATGTGTACCTCAACTTTGGTGTTACTATTTAGCACGAGGGGAACCAAATCGAAGAGAAACCGAGACTAACACACTTGGTTTAGACAATTTCCTGCGCGGTTAATGAGGCTACCTGCCTGAACAGATTTTTTCAGATGCAAAGCAAAGTCGGTGCAAGTTCGAACACTTAGGGTTTGTGGATCTTTTACGAGGAGGGACAGGTTGTTGCTGACGTTAGAGTGTCAGGACCGCAAAGGCAAAGGGGTCGTGGTTTATGCCACCCACCCCCGGCCCCACCCATGTGATGATGGTGATGAGGATCGTGAATCAGTGCAGGTGCAGGTAAAAAGTTGTTTTATAGTTGTGTGTGTGTGTGCATGTGATGTTTTTCTTGTACAAATGATGGGTCGGCCCTGTGATGGTGGGGCACAACTCATGATTTTATGGTTAACATCAGTACTTAACGATGTTTGAAGCACAATCATTCAGAATAAGGGTTCACTACTGCGGAACCGATTCAAAACCCAACAGGAGTTTTACTAGCTCAATAGCTGGTGATTCACCATCAAATACTGGGAGTTTATTGATAGTATATATCATGCATAATGGCTGATAGTGACTGGTCAAGGTGTTTGTAAATTGACGGTTGGTCATCCATGACATGATGGTCAATGGTGAATGTGACATGTTAGTCATGCGCACCACTATGGTTGATATTAATATTAGATTCATGCCCGCTTGGCAATTGTATGATTCACCATGAACAGATTGTTGATCGAGAAAGGGAGTCGAAAGCAAGTGAGGATATGACATCGAACATCAACGAGCATTAATATCAAAAGAGCTTATTTCAGATAACAAACATGTACGTAGACAGATGTGAAGTAGCCAAGGGCTGAAGTGTTTTGGCTTTGCAGCAGAAGCGGGGATACAGTGGCCCTCCTTCGTGCTCACAAGATGTTGCTGATCTTTTTGGTGTCAACGCTGTGCATCCCGGGGGCCAATGCTGTGGACAACACATCCGAGGCATCCTGCCTGATCCAAGGAAAGTTCCATGGCTCAGCCTCTCACGAAACCATGGCTCTCACAGTGAGGGAGGAGGATTCCTTTGATCGGTGGATTCAGAAATGGAAGGAACAGATTCCACTGAACTTGGGCAAGGAACTGACTGCCCTCATGGTGAAGACAGCCTTGGGAGGCCTTTTTGGAGATCTGGTCGGAGCCTTCATCAAGGCACTTTGGCCTCCGGGCTTTCAGAAGGAACAGAGAATGATGGAGATCATCATCCAGTGGACGATGGATTATGTTGATGTTCAATTTGCCAAAAGCCTACGGGAAACTGTGAAAGCTTTGCTTGACACATCCACCAGGGACATCTTGGAAGAGTACCAGAAATGCATCGGCCAGGTGAAAGAGAAAGCAGAACAAGCTTGGTTTTTCCCCAAGAAAGACTTGCAAGAATGTTTGGGGAAACTGGACAATGCAAGATATGGAGCCATCCTGGCCCGAAACACCGTGGTTGGTAGCAGTTGGAGAGGTGGCAACATCCCCATCTACTTGGCAGCGGCATCTTGCGTCGCGACCATGTGGCGAGAGTACTACTCTGCCATGGTTTTCTACGAGACCTGGACACCATGGGTTTCTGCGACAGAGGATGCCAAGGGTGACGGTGACAGTGATGATCCCCTTACTTTTACCTACACCTCAGAGGAGATTGTCAAGAAAATGGAGACCGACTACAAGAAAGTTTCACATGACCTGGACGAAATTGTGAAGGATTGGTGGGTGTGGCGACTTGACAAGATCGAAACTAAGTGGAAAACCAATTTCCATGCCATCCAGGACAAGCACTGGAGCTGGGTAGAGCTGACGGATCGGCAGCAGGGGAGGACACACATATACGAGAGCTCCAAAAGTGACCGCAGCGCTTGGATAGACAAGTACCAGCACGAGATGATCGAGCGCGTGCATGTGATGTACAATAGCACGTTGTTCGTGCTGGAGTTAATTCCCATGCTCAAACCCTTCACCATTCTGCACCGGCTCATCCCTGGTCGTGAAAAAGATTCGGTGCAGCAAGGAGGGTCCCTTCCAAAGGTCGTTTCACTGGGTCCACTGTCGCAGTGGTTCATGGAGAGCGCCAAGCTCTTCAAAGCAAACAGAGATCGCCAGACCATTGCAGACCACCTGGTGGGAGGAACAAGCTCCGTGGGAAAGATCGGCGGTCGAGCTGGTGCCATCTTGGATCAGTTGGTCCTGTACCAATGGGGCGGCACTACCGTGGAGCTGCCCCCAGGTGCTTCAGGCGGAGAAGAGATCGCCTTAGCACCGCTTCCTGCGTTCACTTGTGGGATGGAGGTGACATATTGGAAGGACAGAATGGTGGAGATAGCGCTCTTCAACATTAAGAATCAATCTCGTATCTTACATGGCTATGACACCACTAAGCAGAATCCCTATGCACGCATCACCATGGGACCTTCGCTGTGTAGCCTCTACACTCTCCATCAATTCAGCCCAGTTCGCTCTGACGTCACGTCGACAGGTGATGCTTTTGAAGTGACGTGGAAGTGGGAACCAAAGGAGGCTGATGAATTCTGAGACCCAAGAAACTTTTTGCAGCAAGGGCTTATAAATGTCCCATGGTTTGGAGGGTATTGAACACCCGTAGATGATATATACTTACAAAGGATTTTCATGGATTTTCCACATAGTTAGGTGACGTCCAAACCAGGGGCATGTAGTGATCTTTCCAAGTCTGGACTGTCGTGAAGCTCTACCAAGGGCGCGACGATGCAGGTTTTGCCGCGCTCCGTAAGAGGGTCCGGCCCCGACACACTACGGTAGATGCATCACTGGTGCCACCGGTTCCAAAAGTGCGGCCTGTGATAATGGGCAGCGATGGATAAGGGGATTTCTCAAGCCATAGGGGACCCCCAAAACAGGCGGTTTATTACAATGATATTTAATGTTAACCCAGCATGAATAAACAATATTTTTGTGAATTAGGCACCATTATAAATTGGGGTACCATTGTTGTGGTAAACGAAAGTTTTTGGGGAATACCCCCTATGAAGCAACCAGGAGTTTATGAATCAATTGGGTTGGCATTACGGCATTACATGGTGTGAAAGGAACTGAGTCACGCGCCAGGTTGTCATGTGTCATTTCTCACCCCCGCTGCAACATGGGGCTCAACAGGGCCCTTGAGTCATAGCGGCGCGCAAAACAATGGTGATTTGACTTCGGACTGTCACGATACCGGTCAGTTTCCATACTGGTAGCGGAGCGGTTAGCGACCCTCCGTGGTACGTGCAGATCCTTGAGGCCTTTGTGCCATTCCGCGTTGCGAGACTGGAAACCAAGAACAGTGTTCGAGAAATAGACCGATCTCAGTGACGGTCCTTTGCACGGCTGGCACCGTTGCCAGCGATTGCAGAATCGTTGAAATGTCCGTGGCGGGACTCAAATATGGAGCCGAGCGGACGGGGTTAGCCCCGTTGGAAACAAAATCAGGAAGCTACATCTTTGCAGGAGATGCAGCGAGTTTTCACGACTGGGAATTCCGGACAAAGCTGCGGATCCAGCTCTTCGAGCAAAAGACCGCAATCGTCGAAGAAGACGGCTTTGTTGCCCAACCACAAGCCGAAGAATTGCCGAACGGGTATCCGGACCAAGAGGAACCCGAAGCGGCTGAAGGAGTAGAGGAATTTCCCTTTCCAGGTGCCACGCAATCGCCTGCAGCAAGCCCCAAAGCTGCAGCAAAGGCTAGCGCGAGCCCAAGTGGAAGCCCAAAGCAAAAGCGCAAAAGCACCATCGACCGAAGCCCGCTCGTGAACAAGATCATCGAGGGGTTGCGCGGGGACGCCTTTTTAATTGCAAGAGACTTAGGTGCGGATACCCTGATCCGACCTGGAGGACTGGACTT
>VSDK01025218.1:431950-446455 GCA_009767595.1 Symbiodinium kawagutii
AACACTAGTTCGTATAAAATGCCAGGACGACATGACATGAATCAACACCAAATGATACTAAATGACCCAAATGAATTACGAATGGTCCTTTGTCATCCCCAATAAACATAATTCACGCCAATCAGCACCAAACGGCAACAGTTGGTGGTCAATGGCCCGAATTCGCACTCAGCAGCAGTAGTTGTTATTCAGTCACACTTAAGGGGCATTTAACCAAAAACATTGATACTAATGAGTCATGACACTACACAAGCATATATAGTTGACAATGAATTACAATAATTAACACTTAATGAAAGTAATTGCTATAAATGGGCCAGGAGTCAGAAAAAACAAGGTAGGGGGTCAAAAAAAGAAGGTGGGGGGGTCAAGAAAACAAGGTGCGGGGTCAGAAAAACAGGGTGCCCTTTGTCTTGGTGCGTTTTGTGTTGGTAGGTATTTATTCGCTGTGTTTTGTCTTGGTACTTTTTATTGTCGTACATTTTGCTTTGCCGAATAAAGAAGCAATGGCCAATGTTAGAAAAACAGGGCTCAGACGCCCAATGTCAGAAAAACAGGGCTCCCAAGACCCAATGTTAGAAAAGCAGGATCCAATGTTAGAAAAGCAGGATCCACTGTCAATTAAAAGGGCCGCTGTCAGAAAAAAAGGTTCCAATGTTGAAAAAAAGGGGTTCCCTGAGAAATCCTGGCCCCCTTCAACTGTGTCAAAGGTATCTCATTTTTCACTTGCTCCCCGTTGCAATTGATTTGGTGCAGACATATCTACGCAACCCTTACAGAACCCTCAATATGGTTCAGGTATGTTTAGGTTATTGGCTCAAACTATGGTCGACCACTACCATCCAATACCACTAATTGCAGAGACCTACAGATATACAAAGTCGTGTGGGAAATGATCGGACCAACCATCCGAATTGCTGGCAATTGTCGTCAACTACCATCAGATTTGCCTGCAATTGGTTATTAATTGCCATAATCAACTAGATCCCTGGTTTAAAAGATGCTGTATTTACCCAGTATTTGGGATGGTTGCTTTCCAAGTTGGATTTTTCTTTTTAAGGGGTTGTCTTTCTTGTTCAACTCTCTTGACTGTAGTTGTTTGATTGTGTGCGCTGCGTGCGTGCGCAATCCGGACCAAGCTGACTTTGTCCGATCGGAGGTGATGAGTAAGCAATATTTTGGGGATGGATTACACCTAGTCACAACCATCAGTTAATCATGTTTATAAGTGGTTTTATGTTCCAAGTTCCATCTCCTTTGACAGGTTGGCGCTATGCGGTACGAGCTGCAATGTATTTTGCCGCCAGAAGCCAAGAAGCGCTGTCGGGACATGGAGGTGTGTCAGGGTTTGGGCCATGTCTCGATAGTTGAATTTTACACTTAAACTTTTGGGGTGTAAAATTAACTTTTGAAAAATAAACTTTTGATTTTTGGGGTGTACTTAACTTTTATGTTTAAATTGTTGGCCCATTTTACACTTTAGTTTCAAAACATTTCTCATTCAGTGGTTTTTCAACATGGGGTATCCCCCAATCATCCAATATTAATACCTCTTATAGTGGTAAACCAGCTATTTATCCAATATTTGGGATGGTCGGTTGATTGAGTAATATGGTTATAGATCAAAACCCTGTACCCTTGGTGTACCATCATTAATCATTGTTTTCCAACTATTAATGTTGATGAACTTATCCCCATTCTTGATGGTTAGTATTGATGAGTAAGATCAAAAGGATATATTTGGATGTTGACAAGCAATATCCCTACAGTAATATCTTATCCCCATTATTGATGGTTAATCCTTATTGTTATTAGATATATTGAGAAATATATGGTTAATACCATCCCTCTGAAAAATACGTGGCTAATTATTATTGTTGGCTAATCCATTGAGCCACAGTCATATGGCTGTGGGTCAGTTCATCCTTAGTCCCCCTGGCTCCCCCATCATTAACAAGCACGTTTTCCTTCTGAAATTGTTGGTGGAAATACCCCATTGGTTGGTTGGTTGAGTAATATTGACCCACAGTCACATTTTTCATAGGGATTGAGACCACCAGCGAATTTTGGAAAACCTCCCAGACTTTCCGAACGCCGCGATGCCAGGATGGGTTTCCTGCTGCAGCCGGGCTCCACCTATGCCTTCGAGGTGAAACGTTGCGACGCTGGTGGAATCTTCTGTACATGGCAGGATGCCAAGTGAGTTCATATATGTTTGTGTTGTTTATTTCTATATAGATCTATTATTTACAATATATATATATATACATGTGTCCAAGATTTGCCGCATGTGTCGACATATTGTCATACATTGACGACATGGATCTACATAATTCTATTTACATATTGGCTATTGGGTTTCATATCGCATGCATTATGCTAACCTCTTTTGGGGAATATCATACTCGATTATGTGATTCCCCATTTGCCACTCTAGGGAGACTCTGGCAAGAAAGGGCATTGCTCACATGTCTATGAAATATGATTGTACTTTTGTTGTACACAACTGATAATCACATACTTAGACAGCATTGATGCCGTGTTTGTATTCCGAGGACATGTACATGTCCACATTGTGTGTGTGTTTGCCTAGGTTTATGGGTCGTCGTACATAGAGTTGTCATCGTCAATAAACCGGTGCATTTCCATGCATTTCCCACTGTTGTTGGTGAATATCTCCAATGACGAATCATCAGCAGAAGACGAAGTTCCGGATCTGACAGAGTTTGGGGAAGAGGAGGCCAAACTATTAGTTATGATTGCTGTTTAACCACCAACTAGTAGTTGTTTATCCCCTGTTACTAGCCATTATTAATGGTTATAACCACCATGTGGTCCCAGAGCTCGGTCCCAGAGCATGAACATGTTGCAATATCCAAAACTAGCGAGCCTATCAAAGACTCATCCTGCTTGGAACCACAAGAAACGAGTGAACTCGATCACAACCCTGGAATTCCACCGCCAAAACAACGGATGCTTTTCGGTAGATTGAACATGATTGAACACCTGATGCCAAAAACCATAAAGCAGCAAAATTGTTTGTATATATATATATATCCCAGGGACTTACTTGATCGATGGTTACCGATGGTGAATATATCGAACAACATTTCGAGAATTTGATAAGCCATCTAGTTATATCTACGAGAACGGGTAGTTACCCTAAACCAACTTCGCTAAGTAGGCAGGGGGTACCAGTCCGTATGACCAAATTCTGGTTGTTTTCCCATCCCATCAGACGATTCTGGACGGATGGCTTGACCGCTGCTATGCTGCAGGCTGGAGTCATCAATCCAGCGCTAGACACCTCAGAGGCCTGGGGCTCTCACTGGTTCAGCGGGTTGGGGAAAATCTACAGTGGGAAGCCTGGTTTTCACCAGCAATTGTAGGCTTGGCCTTTAGATTGTCCACGAAAAATCAGTTCTGGGATAGCTGAGTGTTGTGATAATGAGATATAATGAGTATATTCCCGGGCTCAACCAAATGTTTACCGTGTTTACCCAAAAATCACCGTATCACTGTAAGGTGGGGGGGTTTACCATCACTGGCTCGTTCAGGGATATCAATGGATAACCCGCTACCTGCAGTGGGTTCACTAAATCCCTTCCCCTGTCTAGGGAATGAATCCACTTGTTTGGCCAACATGTTTCGATGAGTATACATAAAGTCCACATTTCCAAGATTTGCTGGTGAGAGGTTTCAAATGGGTTCAACGCGTACTACTTTGGCAATATGACGATAGTTGGCAATAAACATCAAAGGCGGCAAACAATAACGAATATATTCGGATAAAACCAATCGATAGTGGGGCTATGGCGAACGAGCCACTTGCACAATGATTTTCTAAACGATCATCATCAACCAATTAAAAATTTATTATGATCAGCATCAACTAAGTCAATGGAATCATAGCCATTGCTTATGATCATCATCAACTAAGTGAACATTCCGTTGCAATGATTACAATGCCAAAGCGACCCACACCTAAGCCAGTGCTTCGAAGCCTAGAGCCATGTCGAGTCCAACGGCAACGCACTAACAGTGTGAGGGATGGATATGACAACACCTAACTGTTGATTACTGCTTATCAGCCAGCATCAGCCATCCTTTAGCAACAAGCTCAGGTTTGAAGAAATGGTCCTCTAGCTCCAACCCACTGGCAGGAGAGGTTGATTTGCCTGGTCATCATGAGGAAAGTCCTTGAAAGACAGCATGAAATCTCTCTTCAATTCACCAAGGAAACCATGAAATTTCTCCAGGAAAACATGAATTCTCGTGGTTTCACCGTTGTGCTTCTTGGTTGTCGTCCTCCAGCACCCTCTTGAACCATGGTGAACCATTGGGAAACCAATGACAGCCCTCCACTACCGGCCGCAGCGCTGTAAGGCCAGCCTTTCATTTGTGTCCGGCTGGGTGCAGGGACCCAGTGACTTGAAACTTCTTAGCGCAAGGGAACTGGTCAATGCCAAAAAAAGCATAAAAAAGGGCTATCCGTGGAGAGTTGTCCGTGAAATCCATGTTTTAATGAGCCTTACACTAATACGAGGGTTCTCAAAATTGGTGACCCCAATTATGCTTTGTGTATTATTGCAAACAATTTTTAAAAAAATAATGATTTGGGGATACTCCTATTGCAAGAAACCACCATAACCATAATTATGTTATACATTGTTGCAATGACTACTGCACTTCATCCTGGTTTTTTGGGTAGACGACCATACCTATATACTCATGTTTCATGTGGCTGTACCCCGCGGCGTTTGCAATCGCAGTGTGCCAAAGGAAGGACCAGAAAGTCGAAAGTGAGGATGAGTCAAGCTACCAAGAGAATTAGGATGGCTAGGCCGACATCCGTGCCAAAGACACGCGAGGGAAGGCCTGACTCATGCAGTGAATGTGGTGATGTATAGAAAGTATTCAAAAGTGGTTAGATCCAGTGCAGGGATGAAGAGGAAGTTTTGGGAGGCATTTTCCCACGGCTTGCCATGGATGTCTCTAAGTGTCACATCAAACAAAAGTAGTCACGGAGAGAATCGCAAAATCTCATGTGTGGCGACGGCCTGGCCCTTTGGCGGGAATGGGCCATATATGAGTACCAAGAAAATATTTCCTGACCAGACCATACAGTAACATTGTTGAATAGATTGCCATCATTTTGCCAAATATCATAACCAGTGAGCTACTGCTATCTAATGTTTCTATACCCCAATTCTTGTTCTTTTCTTGTTGGGTGGTTGTACCATGACTATGACTGCCCCACGCAGGCAACTCGGTTCCAGGATCTGTATATTTTGATGGGTGTGCGTAGCTTGGGTATAGACGACAGCGATGTGAGATATCCATGGATGGTGCACTGTCACCAAATCCAGGTATAGCCACCGGTAACCATCAGCAACCATCAACACTTATTGTATCATACTGTCAATCCATTTGCCCTCACTTTCCATTCACCGTCCATTCAACTTCCATAAAAATCCATTCACCATCCATAGGAAGGCTCAACTCATACCAATGGTGGATTCACCATACGGCTCTGTAGCGATGTGAATTAGATGCCATGATGCTGGATGGCAAAGCAAAAAACGGTATCATCCATAAGACCTGTCCATGAAACCTCCACTTTCCATCGAAAACCAAAGCGCTCAGTTTCTTCAGTTTCCTGCATGCGCTCCCAGGCTTTGAGTCTGGAAAGTGCTGATCTGCAGCTGTCCTTACTGTCAGTGTGCGAGGCCTGGTGCGACTCGGGGAAAGGTGGGGCCGGAGTGGGGTGTCCTCAGCCAGAAGATGCGGAGTTTTTGGGATTGCTTTGATTATGCTGGTTGTTTTCTTTGCATATTTTTTGGGTCTTGATTTGATTAATCGTACATAAATATGTATGATTAATGTGACTACATTGATACGATTCATGGCATCGCGAGATCGCTTGTTCTGCTTGCGATCCTGGAAAGATCACGTGATGATGTTGATGTCCATGTCTCCTGTTCCACCCTTCCCGTTTGACCATATAAATTGGGCAACTTGAAACCACCGGATCCGCTGGCAGCTTGGTGCAATATCCTTGTTGCAACATGGGACATGCATGGGCCGCAATGCTGGTTCTTGTTTTTACCAAGAATCAATCCGGAGTCTAGATTACGAATGCAACTAACCATGATGAATTGCAATTAGGAATTTACTTGTGAATAAATTTCAATTCAGAATTCACGTACGAATTACAGTTCAATTGTACACCAAGAAATTCCTGATCTTCTCATCCAAAGCCGATCCTTGAGAAGGTCTATGGTCTGAGGTTGCTTATTTGGTGGAGGCTAAACGTTTTCGGGGGTTATTGATCTGGGGTTGGCATTCATGAGTATCTAATAGTAATAACAGGAGTAGTAGAAGTAGTAGTAGTAGTAGCAGCAGTAGTAGCAGTAGCAGTAGCAGTAGCAGTAGCAGTAGCAGTAGCAGTAGCAGTAGCAGTAGCAGTAGCAGTAGCAGTAGCAGTAGCAGTAGCAGTAGCAGTAGCAGTAGCAGTAGCAGTAGCAGTAGCAGTAGCAGTAGCAGTAGCAGTAGCAGTAGCAGTAGCAGTAGCAGTAGCAGTAGCAGTAGCAGTAGCAGTAGCAGTAGCAGTAGCAGTAGCAGTAGCA
Source organism: Symbiodinium kawagutii (assembly GCA_009767595.1). Lineage (NCBI taxonomy): Eukaryota > Dinophyceae > Suessiales > Symbiodiniaceae > Symbiodinium > Symbiodinium kawagutii. Next base: position 438,580 of record VSDK01025218.1, read on the forward strand.
GTAGCAGTAGCAGTAGCAGTAGCAGTAGCAGTAGCAGTAGCAGTAGCAGTAGCAGTAGCAGTAGTAGTAGTTGTTGTTGTTGTTGTTGTTGTTGTTGTTGTTGTTGTTGTTGTTGTTGTAGCAGTAGTTTGCCGGTTTGCCAAGTTCGTGCATTATCCACCACACCTGGAAGGGGCTGAAACGCAAAACACGCCAGGAAATACCCAGAAGTCCTGGTGGCAACATGTAACTCGGTCGCAACAGCTCGTATCCAGAGGCGAACTGAGCACGAAAGATGAAGTGGCGAAGCCCCAAAGGTTTGGAACTCGAAGTTTTGACCGGACCTTCTGATTTATGAGAGGGTGCTTGGTTTGAGCACATCTCGCAAGTTTGCGGGCAAGCCTTAGGTGTGACACGATTGAAACTATATCTGTATGGCACCTGTTCCCGAGCAGCCCCTTGGGCCTTTGAGGCTTTTTTCCACGGGTAGTGGTACTTCAAATTCATTCAACAATTTTAGCGAAAAAATGTTTTCCTGCAAACCATTATCAAATGCGATTCGTATTCCAAGGGTTGCAAGCTGCCTGCGGTGTATGGCATGGCACTCTAGCTGTCCTGACTTAAGATGAGCAGTGCTCTAAATCTGCTGTTCCTTGCAGATGGGAAGGGGTTCCGGTGTCGCAGTTCTAGTGTCACTGAAGACTGCGGATCAAGCGCCCTGACACGGGATGATTTTCAGCTGAGGTCCTTTCCGCTCTATCCGCGTGAAATGGATCAACGTGTGTTCTCTGTCTCCTGGGCAGGCGGGAGCAGAGGTCAAAGAACCATATCCTGGAGGTGTGATCCAGGTGGTGGTTATATAGGGGGTATAGCCGTTGATAGTGATTTTAAGGGTAAGAACCAACAAAAATGGTTCAACAACTGCTATAGTTGATGGATCTTCCTCAATGATTATCTGAGATTATTGGCTGATTGATGATTTTTTTAAGGCTGGACCACGAACTAGTGGAATGGTTGTGATGGTTGAGGTTTCCGATGAGAAATAAGCGGAGAAAATGACAAACAGACAAGACATCTAACAAATTGATCCCAACCCTATAGACTGTAGTAATTTACAAAGATAATGGCTGTTCATAAACTGCAAAGGATTCCTTTAACTTACTTCCTGCGCATACACTTGTGAACCGAACCCAAACTTCAACTCTCAACTCAGTTTCCAGCTGTTGGTCATAGCCAACTATTGTCCTTATGATGTCCTCGATTATCCAGTCACCACTATTTGATACTATCTGACTATCACATCCATTCATTGAACTACATGTTTGAACAAGTCATTGACTACTACCTCAAGCCTTACAATACTTATCATTTTACTATCATCCTAGTTGACACCGTCCTTTGGTACCCAACTACTGTATCATTGGTTGCATGCCACAGGCATAAACCCATTGATGGCACAACCCCTTTTTGATACCTGAAAAGCATTGATAGTGAGGAATCCATACCAACCACATCCGACCATATGTTCTACCATGTTCTACCGTCTATGCATCCATAATCAACCCACCACTTGGTTCCGACCATTGGTTGCAGCTCACATGCACTGGATCGCTGGGTTGTGTTCTGCAGGGATCACAAAGGAGAATCAGTAGACACAGAACTCAAGGCAACTCTAATTTTGAATGCTTTAGATTCTTCAACTACTTAAGGCAACTCCTATAAAGAATGTTGTAGATTTTTCAATTACACCATACGATACGCCAAATTTGGTATGGAAAGAATCTGTCTTTGAGGTTTGTCTACGCACATTACTTTCCAGACCTTGTGTGCCAACATACCCAGCCAACTGGGCGAATGTCGTGAGCACTTCAATCGTAGAGCGATTTGGTGGTTGTAGATCTGATTGGACTACCCCAGATGGCTGTTTTGGGGTTGTGGACAGTTGATAGTAGTTGTGGTTTTTGGTGACAGGGTCCCTCCCCATCCATAGCCATGGTGGTACCTACCAACCATTCCTAACTAGGTGGCTTACAGCCACAAACCTTGGATTTTGAGTGTTTTTGGAATTAGATGGATTTACGAGGTATCCACTAAAAGTTAAAGTTTTAGCCAGGGATCGATAAGCCACCAAGCTAACCAACAAATAACTGCCATTAGGGCAACTACCGATCCATTGATGCTTGTTGAACCCATATCCTCATGCCATCCCATGCCAATGGGTAGAATCAATCAGCTGACTAGCAGGAATAGTGTGCCGTGATCCACCAGATCTTGTTGACCTTTGTTTGTGAAAAATGACTTTGTCTCCTAACTCTGATTGATCCTTCCCATCATCAACAATCACATTATTAACCATCACCGTGATCTATAGCTATTACAGTAAACATTATTAAGCCCTTAATGATCCTTAATGATTTGTCGGTGTCATCATTTTTCTCCATTACCTATGGCCATCAAACCCATTAGTTAGCCATTGGTTGTTCCATTGTTTAGCCATTCATCCGAAGATTCATCATCTTCACCAGGCAACCGGGGTCCATCATCTTCTTTGGTGGCCGTCGTTTTTCGAAGTTCCCAGCGGCTGCAGAGGGCTCAGACGCAGCAAACGGTGGCTAAGCCGGCTGGTGGATTGTACTCATCTAGCGTCGGATATTGAACACAACCATGTGGTTGACAATATTTGATGATAGTTGTTTATTGACAACAATCGATGAGTAAGAATTGATGATTGATAACGGATGATGGTTGATAATGGTTCATGCTCAAGATTACGTATGTAGCTGCACGTCAAACGGACACGGTCATCGATGGGTTCAGAGGTGGATTCATGCTATCGTGGGTTGACTTTTCCCATCCAAGTGTTGAACCCATGACCTGCAGCAGTGCAAACATTCACCATTTCCTGACCTCAAACTTGCCAAGAAGAAGAAGAGGTATAAGTCATACGTTTTTTCAGGAACGTTCCAAAAATCGCATTTTATACTTTCTGGGTGTTCACTTGTTCTTCCTAATCTTCAAAGCCTGGAGAATGGCCATTGTCAATAGAGAAACTACCATTTCTGGATGGTACACCGCTTACGGACAATCCCAGATATGGTGAGCGGGGGCATTGCCAACCATCCCAACAATGGATGGATTAATATCCCAACAGTTGGACTTATAGGATGTGAACAGGCAGGGGTTCAGGGGTATTGAGCCACAGCCATACATTTATAGGGGTTCAAAAAATTGAACACGTTATGATTGATATCCCTGTTTGAACCCCTGTTTGAACCATCAAAATTGTTGACTCGTGGACCATCAATCATGAGCCATCGTGGACCATCAATCATGAGCCATCTCAACCATCACCATAACCATCATCCACCAAGGCCTGCTCATACCTGGCTCACGCTGCGAGCACCATCTGGCTGGTCCGCTGGTGGCAGACGTGAGGTGTTGCCCAGCCACTCGTGAGGATGGTAATGATGGTAATCACTGATGGTTGATGGTGTACAGTAGCCATGTCATGATGTTCAATGCAAATTAGTCATGGTTAATTAATTGATACTTATTTCCACTATGACACCATGAAATGGTGCTCTATGCCACTATGAAGTGCTAGTTGGTTAAAGCTGGTAATAGCGGAGAATGATGGCAATGAGGGTAGTTAAAAAATGGTAATATTTGTGGGAATCAACTGGTTAGGCAGTTTGGTCACTGCATGTGCTACATGCGTCTGGAGATTTATCGACAAAAAATCAAGTTTTAGTATAAAGTATTTGAGATGGGCTGTGTCACATCACCGTGTTTCTTTGTTGGGTCAAACTCAAATCTCCCTGTCATCATCTTCAAGTGGCGGTGGCTTGTCCTTCTCCCTCCGATTCGCAGATTGAATGGTTGCAATGGTTGCGTGTCGACTTGGCAACCAAACTTGGGTGCGAACAGCACAGTGAACAGAACAGTTGTGTGGCTGTGGGTCAGTTCACCCTAAGTCCCCCTGGTTCCCCTATCATTCACCATTGTTTTCCCTATAGTTTTGTTGGTTGTGATCCCGAATTGGTTGGTTGGTTAATATTGACCCATGGCCATGTATCACCCATTTTGGATCACCCATTCTTGATGGCAAATTACCTGCCAATGTTTGAACCTGCCACGACACGGCATTGGACATTGCCGTTTCTTAAGCCCACACAAGGTGTGTTGGAATTCCAGCAAACACCAGGTGCTTGGTTTATTGATCATGGTTGAACAAATGTGAATGACAATGGTTGGTGCGAATGTTTGTGCCACATGTTTATGATGGTGGGGATTGCTGATGATGGTTGCTGAGAGTGCTGGATTTTGGTGGACATGGCCAACAATAGCAAATCATAGTGATGGCTGATGGAGGTTCGATGTGCTTAGTATTGGTCAAGAATGCTCAATTTCAATGACCGATTTGAATGGTCAATATCCAGCAATTCCGGATGGTCAATGATGACTAATCGCAATGGTCAAGAGGTCAATCACCAGCAAAAGTAGTCAGTGTGGTTTTTGAATTGCTCGTGTTCGCGAGCGGTTGAGTCAGCAATGCTGCTCCTTTTTGCATGAACAACTACAACCATAGCAGAGCAAGCATTGATGTTGTTCATTGCTATATCTGGAACACAAATACCAGTGAATGATGATACCTAATAATAACAACGATAGCATCAATAGTAAGTAATATACCAACAAAATTGTTTGTTGTTGCTAAACAATACCTGAAAACTGTAGCTATCATTCCCACTTTGCCAGTTGTGCTTGCAATTGTGAAGCATAAGTGACTATTCCACTGTAAAACAATTAGGCACGATTAATAAAAACCACTAGCCATTAACCATCAGCCATGTAAGCGAAACCATGTGTTGATTCAAAAAGTGATTAACTCTTGGTCATGAACATTCATGAACCATGTTTATTGAGTGGATTATTAAACATAGGTGCTGGTTAGACGTTGGTTAGATTTTGGCTAATAACCACAACTAATTCCATTCATTGCTTAATATGCGGGTTTCTCAAAATAGTGGAGCCCCAAAGTTGTGGTTGTTTTTTGCTATAAATGATTCACAGTGGATGATTTGGGAATTACCAGGCATAATGAAGTTCTATCAATCCTTACCCCCAGCTTACACTGGAAATGCTTGCCCCCACTGATGTAGTCACATGTAGTTACTATCTTTGGTTACTCTCTAAAAAAACAACTTGTCTATAAAACAATTGATTATCTACAAGAAACTTATCTACAACAGTTACTAATTATGCAACTTATCTATAAGAAACCACCATCAAAATCAATTGGTTCCTAAGCATTCCAAGCTTCAGCTCATCTTTTTGGTGTCCTCAGGTCCTGGGTGTCGTCGCTTCTGGAGGGCAGGCGGCAGCCTTGCGCACAGGGGTAAGGATGGTACCAATATCGACCATGGTTAGCTTAACATAACCTTACAGCCTTACATGTATATACATATATAAATACATCTGTGCTTCGTATCTAAGTTTCATGGTTATAAGCTATAAATGGCAGATCCATGTTATATGAATAAACCACCCCCAGTTTATGTCAAATATCTTGTGATTTATCCCGAATATAGGGCGTTATTAGCATGGATCATGGATCCAAAATCAATCAACGTTGATTTATACGACTATTATTTATACTGATAACGCAACTGGTCAACAGAAGTTGATATGTAAGACAAGGTATCTCTATGTGCTTTATAATCAAAATAACTCAATCATCAAGACTTAATGCAAAGAACCATGAACCGAATGTAAAATAGATCGAAAATTATCGATATATTGTTGTTTCACAATAGATGGCAAGGCTTAACAATGATATGCATGATGATACTGCCAACTTAAAACTGCTAGGCTTTAAGTGCTAGGCTCACCTGAGTTTATTTCGATACTATTTACATTATCCGTTTTCGAAATTATCGATCCGTGATTGTCCAACGAAACCAAGTGATTGACCACTATCAATCACCAAATCATTGTCTATCAATCACTATCATTATGCAAATCACAGTTATGGCCACTTTGGATGGACCACTATTTAGCGCCGACGGGTACCAATCGTTACCTACCATTGTCACTAGACATCATTATCAACCTTTGATTTTATCATTGGATATGAATCTTCGACGACTTGCATTGTTAGCCAGTAACTACCGCCATGATAATTGAATGTGCAAAGCGTACCATTTTTGATTTCACAATAGTTGACCACGATTCATCATTGATAGCTACTATATGATATCAATGATCACTCATTACTACTAGAGATCATTACTTACCCTCACTAAGTACCGCTATCAATCAACCTGTAGCTCTTATCAAATTACCCCTGTTCAGGATGTTGATCATCATTGGACGTCATCATCAACCATGAAGCAGTATTTATCATGAATTACCATCACCACTAATAGCGATTACCATCACTAAGCGTCACATTGATTACCACTTATTCCCACTCATTGAACTATTCAGTACTTCTCTAATTCATTACGAATTCAGGTCATCACTCATCATTCATCATTAGTGACAGTCATTAACCATCACAATTTCACTGTCACTGTCACTAATGATCATTCATAGCTCACCAGCATCTTCCATGCTGCTCTCCAGGGCATCTGTGGTGCAGAAAGGCACCACCCATGACCTGCCAGGGGCGCCAGGGATGTCGGGGCAGACGCGGTCATGGATCGTGGGGATGGCTGTGGTGATGTGATGATCGTCATAGGTTGGAATCATAGGATTGACTTAAGGTTAAGACTGGATAAATGATTCGTGATAATGATTAGCTTGGTCAGCTTTGATAAATCTGTTGAGACTGGATCATGTTTCAGTTTTACGATGAGTAGTCTTGCTTGGTGATGAATGGTAGTCATTGTGGGAGGGACTAGTGGACCAGGGCAATCCGTAAGCCGGGGAGCTTGTGGGTCCAGGACTTGGAACCGTTGGGACGCCGGTTGATGGATAGCAACACCTGCGATGACGAGAGCACGACCAAGGTGACTACGAGATTTGCGAGCGGATGTTTCCAGGTTGATCATTGGATGGAATGATACTATATATATATCTATATATATATATATATATTTATTCATTTATTTATCTATATATATATATATATAGATATCCAAGTGGTTAACGGTTTTAATTCTTCGATGATTGACTATAAATCCAATAGATCCCCACGGTTACCATTGTTTGCTGTACACCATTGATGCATTCCCGTTTCTGGTGCCGTGCACATGCTTAGGCCAATTGCAGATGGCGCTGTGGGCAAGGTTTGGGAAGGGAACCAGGCTACCCTGCGTGAGGCGGTGTACCCCTGAATCTGAACCCTAGCCGCTGATTGGTGGTTTCCCCATGAAATAAATGGCGTTTTCTCAGGCAATATGGGAAGATTCATCATGTGTAGTAATGCACCAACTTTTTTCGCACCCCTGGTCTGAGAAACCTCCAAATCAAGATAACTTGGGGGTCATCACTATGGACAAATCGACAAATACACACCTAAATATGGGAGGGTATATGGATCTAACCTAACGTCACATACATCAAATTGTGCATTCATCCACATCTATAGTTATAGATTATGAAGCTAATAGACGAATATAGATGGTCTACGAATTAGGTCGTAGCCACGGGGTATCACATTGCAATGCTCTGCACATTTCTTTCACATAGCAACACATGGTGGAGATAGAACCATGCTGGTGATATGAGTAGAGCATAGTCTAGATGCCGCATCATAACATATCTTCAGAAACCAGCTGGCCTAGTTGAACAACTCCTGACTTGTAGTGTCATTTTCTGGCATTGCGTATGATTGCATGATCACGGGGATGAAGTATAGGTTGCATCCATGGCATTTTGTGGCTGGGGGGCC
>VSDK01025218.1:446465-476584 GCA_009767595.1 Symbiodinium kawagutii
ACTTGTAAATCAGGACATCAGAGAATGGTTTGCATTCATCCACCATAGCCAGTGTTTGATAGAGTCTAGTGCCCCATGGTATCCAATTCTTTATGGTTTATACAGCTGTTTATATATGTGTTAATCCCTAATTGTATTATGCTATGAATTCCCAACGAGAAACTAATTATAAGCATCAAGTTTACCAATCCCCAACCAAAAGCTATAAACATCAACCCTCCACATCAACAGCTGCTGACCCTTCGGAAAAAAAAGCCCCACCCTGGGGCTGGCCCCAAGCGGAACCCACAGGTGGGAGCATTCGAGCCTATGGCGCTGTTGGCACCTGGAAGGATCCAGTTCATGACGGGTTGGTTGGTTAGATAAAGGTTGAATCTAAATATGGTGGTTGGTGGTTTTAATCATTGTTTATTTTCCCTAGTCATTGTTAACAAATGGTTGACTAATAAATATTTTTCATAGGGGTTGAAACCACCAACCAAATAAAACACATGTCAACAGGAGTCTGACAGTGGGGGGCAGGGATTGTCCATGCTGCTACTCCCAAATCATCCCAAACATTCAAATTTATCATAGGGAAACCATGGGAAACCACAAAAACTCAACATCAAAATCCACAGCTAATTGTTGAGCATCTACATCATTGATCATGATCAAACTTGGACCACAAAGACTCGTGAATCATGGATCTATAAACCGAAAACCAGGATCCACCATGATCCACCAATGTTAGCAATCATGCATTGACCGTGAACTATCGAGTCATTGTTCGCCAGCGCTGCCAGTCTGACCAGCCAGCAGCAGTTGAGGTCCATGGAACTGGTGGCGCCACTGGAAGCCAGTCGTGTCTATGGCGTTCAGGTGCCGATGATTTCACAGCTGCGGCAGCTGAGTAGTCGTTGCAATGGATGCATGTGTGGATCCATGAGCTTCACATGTGTTGATATTTGCAGGTGATCTACTGGTGTGTCATTTAGCCCAATGGGCCTAATCAGTAGGCACAGTAGCGAAATTTCTGATTGGAGTGAGAAATGATGCGTTTGTTTGGGTGGACGATGGAAGTCCAAACCACCTGCAGAAGTTGTAGGGAAGAGAACTACCCAATTTTGCTGAGGGCATTCTCACGTGGTAAGTACTTCGTCCACTACTCACAATGTGCTTGTGCAGTCTCGGAATCTCCTGATAGAGAACACACGAAAATACAGACAATCCTTCATTCTCCGGTCCGCAATCTCACCATCGGGTGTTGGAAATATGATTGTATATATAGCACATGCGTATGCAGCATGCATGTTGGATATCAACAAACACTCTTTGCACTTTGTTTTACAGTACCCTCACTGACATCACACAACCTGGAAGATACCTTGCTACAGGAAGTGAAGCTGCAAGGTTGATTGGAAACTACCCATGTGTCAGCCGAGAAACGGCCAAATGCTTGGTGGTTTAACCAAACACACCCTGAAACCTCACCTGATAACACTTGGTTTTGTCATTGCCGTTGATTCCCTTCCATACTGGTGCACATCATCATCATCATCATCATCATCATCATCACCACCATCACCATCATCATCATCATCATCATCAACCATCATCAACCATCATCATCAACCATCATCATCAACCATCATCATCAACCATCAACATCAACCATCATCATCAACCATCAACATCAACCATCATCATCAACCATCATCATCAACCATCATTACATACATATATATACATATATAGATAGATATATTCTATTGATCATCACCCTATACTTAATCACTGATTCACCATGGGTGTATCATCTCCGCTCGCCTGGACATCCACCAGCTCCAGGCAGAGATCCGACGGCTGCCGTCGGTGCCGCTGGGGCCGGGGGGTGCCGTGGCTGCGCTGCGACCAACATGACGCGCTCAGGAGGGGGGAACTATCAATTCTTGGGGTTTTTTGGTGGGGTTTAATAGGTTATAATGGGGGATAATGATGGAAGCCATTATTGGAAATCTACGGTCAACCAAGAATTGATAGTTTCCCCCTTCTTATAAATAACCAAGGATTGATAGTTAGGTTATAATCCAAGAATACTTCTTTGGATATTATAACCTATGATAATTAGGCTAATGAATAACCAATAATATCCAATAAACCTAATTATCAAAGGTTATAATAATATCTAATAATGGTTATAATAGGGGAGTAATACCAACAACAATGGTTAAATCAACTGCAAATGGCTTTGGGTCAAGCAGTCAACCGACCAATTTCATGGGGGATGATAACCAACAAAGCGAGAGGGAAAACAATTGTCAATGATAGGGGAACCTGGGGGACAAAGGTTTTGACCCCCTGCCATTTTTGTTAGATCTGTAAATCCATAAACCCACCATGTGTGATGGTGGTTTTCCAGCTTTTTGAGGTAAACCCAGGGGGAGCCATGGGTGGTTTATTTATGTGGATCTACCAGTTGCCAGCATTGGTCATAAGTGACGGTTATCAACCATTATCAACCATAGCGAACCATGGAGCATCAAGCACCAATGACCTGAAGATCATCAATAATTACCATGAGTTTTAACAAAGTTATCATCTCCTGCGTGATGACATGCTGGCACAGGAACATATGATTATCCACTACGTAGATTTAGATCTACACAAGGATACAAGCTACAGAGCACAAAATGTGCTTAGGAAAAGCACGCTACAATTGCAGCAATCAGCGAATTGGGCAGGGCCCAACTGTAATCAAGAATGCCGTTTACATAAGTGTCCCTATACAAATAATATGCAAGGATCTAAGCAATGCTAAACAAGAGGGTGAACTCGCTTGAATTATGTCCAGAATGCTTGTCGTGGTGCTTCTTAGCGGTTCTAGGGCTACCACCACGGCTAGGTAGCAAGCATAAGGCAAACCTGTTTTCAAGCCAACTCGTGTTGCATCGTTTTTGCTCACATCCAAATTCAGATCTTTGGTGCCACCTAGGGCCGACCCTAGAATTTTTGCAGCCTAGGGACAGGTTTGGGCTTGGGGGGAAAAGTGATTGGGTTGACATTTCATGCACATTTACAATATAGTTCCATCATGCTCCATCCAGCAAATATGTCAAACATATTCATTGTTTGCCGTTGAAGCCACCAACGAGTGAGGATTGAAATTTGGTGAAGTTTTTCATGGGTTCCCAAATCCAGATGACACGGTTTGTGCCTGAAAAACATTGAAACGAGGCGCATGTACAAAATAATGTTATTCATGGACATGCAATGCAACAATAATCAGAAAAAAGTGTTTTAAAGATGAATCATTGAGGGGGAAAACACAGAGTGAGCGATGCACTGGTTTGAGGGCAAAATTCCGCGAAGACGCCGAACGTTCCAAGCTCCACAATGTTGATGTAAGCAGGGGAGCAGCTGCATTCTGGCCCTCGGGTTACGGGATACATGGCTAGGATTCTCCTCATCAAGGGGCATCCCGGCATCCCCACAGACTATCCAGCATATCGTTTCTGGAGTGTGATAGTGGAAATGTGTCTGACTATCATCGTATATCTGAATATACATACAGCATACAGCTAAGCTCATTATGCACAAGTCACCCATACATCCATATATACCAGTATAATTATGTACATGCATGTTTATATGTGTATATATAAATAGAGAGAGAGAGAGAGCGAGATTTACTGTACATTTACACATTTATGTAGTGTGCTCAGTGCTCACTGCTCAGTTGATGGCCTACTTAGACGTATACTCGCACTGCCAGGAAGGGGCTACATCAAAGCTGTGGTCCCCTGGCAGTGATTGGTGTTTGGATGTTTTGTCCCATATTTTGGGTCTGGTTTATCTTGGCTCATAGATGTTGATGTGTATATATATATATACACTGTAGTTATGTATGTTTTTATATATATTATATATTTACATTAAATAGAGAGATTGGTGTGGGTACACGTTGGTCCGTTCTAGTTTATGTACTGTACATTCATAGATTAGTGTGGGTACAGATTGGTCCGTTCTAGCCGCCTTTCGGGTACGGATAATATTCCTGAGAAAGTTCGACAGAAGGGAGAGTGGGAACGGGATGGGTGCCCCCACTGCTGGTGGCTTCTGATCATGTTTGTTTTTCATACGTACTTGAGATGATGCTCACTGTTATTCAATGATTATTGTCAACTAGCATTGCTAATCAACTGTGAATATGGACCATATGGAATCAACAACCCTAAATTTTCGCATGTCTTTTAGGGGTGTTTGATTCCACGTAGCAGCCATTGGGTGCTTCTCAAGCCATTGGGTACCCCAAAGTCATGATTGTGGTTCGGGTGATTCTGATGATCATTCATTAAAACCACTTCAAGCAATTGGTGATGGTTAATTAGCCAAATTGGTTATTATAACTGGTAATGAACCCAATGGTGGGGTGATTTGGGGGGTCCCCTAGGACTTGAGAACCTCCCGCATTTAGGCGGCCATAATCTACCCTGCTTCTTTCACCTCGCGGAGGTCAGTGGAGCTACGCGAAGAGGAGCGCCAGCCCCGGGGTTGAACCGGATGATGTGACGGACCCGTGGGGCGTGATTAGTGAGGATAGCTGGTTGGTGGTTTGAAACATATTGATTTCTCTTAGTACTGTAGTTATTAACAATTGGTTGGTTCACTAATATTTTTCAGAGGGGTTGAAACCACCAACCAGATAGTGATGGTTCAGAAAAATCGTTATGACCAATATTCATGAACAAATGATGGTGAATAGTGGTGAAAGATTGATATTGATCCGTGATGATTTAAGATGCTCTTTCTCTGAAAAGTAGCGCAATGGAGTAAAGATATTCACTTCTGTGCAGTTGTTCCATTTTGTACCCGTCAATTGAACAAACATGTAGAGGATTTTGATATTCATAGTAGAACTGGTAGGTCTCGCAGAGCAATGATATCCAAGCAGATTCCCCGATAAACTTGGTGTTTTTAACCGTTCCTATCGCCACTGGAGGAGCATGAGGCTGAGGTGCGCGGGAGCCAACTTGCAGCTGTTGGACAGTTCAAAACCAAAGCATTGGAGTTGCACTTGATCTTGGCACTAACAGTTCATAGTGGTTAGTTGTTGATGAATAATCTGGCTGGTGTCTTTTAACATTTGTTTTTTCCATATATATAATATTGGGGATGGGTGGTGGATCGACGAGCATATTTTGGGAACGGTGCAACTGTATAACCACCAACCAGATAAAAAACTCAGCTGGTTTGCACTTGATTTCTCCCATAGGTTCTTGCACTAGCCACTCATCAACTGATGGTCTGGGTGCATGGTGTGTAATTTTTGGGGGATGCCTTGTAGACCTCTAGTGACCACCTCTTGTAGATTTCAAGCAGGCCTACGGCCCAAGAGCCAAGAACAAGTGGCTGAAGAAGGCTTCAAATATGTCATTGCAAATGACTATGGTTTGAACCTGATTTGAACATAGTTCTGCAACAGCTGGCCCTGCTGTATCCCTGGTTGATTTCATGGCTTTTGCACGAACCACCAAGTGGACACTGTGATAGTCAAGGTTGGACGGTTTACCCACTCACAAAACTCTCAAATAAGGTCCAAACACAACTAGAAAGATATTCTCTAGAGTAGCACTTAAGCCACCACCACCCTGACAGTTTCCGTCCCCAGCAGTTTGTTTTCATGGAGAAATTCTTGGGGCACCACAGCTGGGCGGCTGGCAGGCTGTGGTGAGCAGCTTTGATCTACCTCTTCCACGGCTCTCAGGATGTGCAGCCCAGGGCTGAGGACCTGGCTCGGTGGGTAGCAAGCATGATGGACCACTGATCATCATTAACTCGTTTGTTAATATGGTATCATGATGATCAGTTGTCCATCATGACCAAGAAGCAACCAGGAAGACTATGTTAAACTCGTTTGATGGATTGTTATGATATGTTTTGATTTCAACCAGTTATTTTGATTGATTTGAGAACACTAGGAGAAGCTACTTCGGTAAATGGTTATGATTCAACCGCGATTGTTTTTCACTGTGGATGGGTTTTCGCTCATCAAAACGCTGGGCGCAGTCTTACAGGAAAGTGGTCAGATGTGGAAGCAGTGGAAACCACCAATTTAGCCGCTGAGTCTATATCATTCATATGGGTGTTTCTGAAATACAGTAGGGTACCCCCAAATCATCCTGTAGCAATCATTTACTGTACAGTAATAAACCTGCCGTTTTGGGTGACTCATGGTTGTTTCCCCACAAGAAACACATGACACAGTTAAAGTCATGGTCACCAAGAAGCTTATCCCAGAGATCACGAGGCATGGCTTGGTGCATCACATGGATCACAATGACAAGGACCAGGACAAGACTACAGCTGACTACAGCAACCAGAGCTGCAATATCGGTGACAATGGTCATGTTGGCAGTGATGATGACGACGATGATCATGACACCACCACCAACGAAAACTTCAACATAGCCTTGATTTGTTGCTGAATAGCTATCTGAATCTATTTTACATCACGAGCTAATGAAGGGTGATAAGCAGATATCAACTGAGTACTGGTGATATATGGTGATCATGCAGGCATAGCTACAATCTGAGCAATCTATCACAAGATCCCAACTCCAGACCTAGCGTTCAGTGACGGGCGGCTCAGGTCTCCCCTGCAATGCCACTCAGCGGTGCGACCAGCGACGTGCGCATGAGTGCCTTGGCGATCCGGGGGCCCGTCACCCTCCATGGTCCATGGTTGGCCCGGTGGTTTCTCAAGCCATGGGGGACCCCCAAAACTGGATGGTTTGTTGCTATAAAGCGTTTAATCTGTGATACTTATAGGGGTTTCTCAAGCTATAGGGCCATAGGGGACCCAAAGCTATGGTTGATTAATGGTGAACAATGGTTGACAATGGTTATGACCAAGGAGATTGCGACCAATATGAGGGAATTTACCAACTATAGTGGATGGTTTATTACTATAGATGGTTAAGATTGGATGATTTTAGGGGTCCCCTACTTGTTTTGGATCAGAAATCAACATCACCAGGGGCTTTCTCAAGCCTTTGGGATGGAAAATGGTTGGAGTTTATTGCTACTACATGTGCAATGCTTACTATACATGTATACAATTCTATACATGTATATTTTCTCAAGAGATGCGCATATCACTGGAGAACAGTCACTGTATGGTCCTGAGCTGCAACTTCATTGGGGCTCTACCTTCCCTACCACAAATCCCTATCCATTTTCGGTGGGTGCGGCTGTTGGTTGGTATTTTCTAAAGGTTGACTGTTATTGGCTTCACCACAATACGGTGAGTTCCCTGCAGGCTTTACACTGGCTTCGCCAATGGAAGTGGACACATACCTGCAGTTCCTTCTACCAACTGGAGTCTCTGGGGAGGACTGAGGGTGGATGAGATTGCATAGATGGTGCACAGCCAAGCTGGACATGATGTGGGTTGGCCATGCATATGTTGGGGTAAACGTGAAGGGAACGCCGTCCTGACATGTGCTGACAATGAGAACTCGTGGATTCGCAGGATTGGTACCCAGTTGAAACATCATGAAACATCCACAAAATGATAAACCCAAGGGACATCCATGGACATCCACAACCAAGGGACATACAGATCTACAGGGACATCCACGACGAAGGGTTTCAACCAACCACGTACCATACGAGGATACCTTCCCAGAAGGAGACCTGCGACACAGCGCTGCAAGAGTCCTACTTGCCGCCGAAGATTGAGCTCCTGGGCCATGCGCGCGGCTCAGCTTTCAGGTGACGAATCACGGGGGACCTACGACTCTGAGAAAGATCGTTTTCCAAGGCATGTTTTCGGCCTTTGTCGGTTTGTCCGGTGCCACCCAGTTGATGTTGATGCAACTGGCACCCCACCGAAGTTGGTCACAACAAGGGGGCCCAGATATGCCCAGATTGGAAGATCCTCATCCTGACGAAGCAGCCATTACTGTTAACCGGCTTAGCCGCGGTCCCCAACATCCGGTTTATCGAAGTCGCAACAGTTTTTGCGAGTTTCCGTTGGTCTATGCTCTGGACAGGCCCAAAACGGAGTGAGACTTTTGAAATGGTGGTTTGGGCTTTTAGGCGAAGGATAGTTTATGTTTATGGGTGTCCTTGGTCTGTTGTTTCTCAGGTGGTTTAAAGGTTTGTTCTAATTTCAGACTATGTTTGAGATTCACGGGCATCTTGGACTGCTACAGGTAACCCACGAGAAGACGATTATTGTTCTCGGATCGCAATGGTCGGCAAATCTACTATTTCATCACTTACCAACACTTTGCAATTCATGAACCATCAATAACAAGTGTACGATCGAAGATTCTTGTGCCGTATTAATCGTTTGTTGTTTATTCCGCTCCTCTGGCTGGTAGTTTTAAACAATTTTTATTTTTTCTGGTCTGGTATTAATAAATGATTGGTTGGTTGACCAATATTTTTCATAGTTGGGGTGTTTCAACCACCAACCAGTTCTGGTTTCCTCCATGTTCCTCCACCATTGGGGTTTTCCACGAACCATTTGGGCGTTTCTCAAAATAGGGGACCCCCCAATTCATCCAACATTAAGCATTTATAGTAAGAAACCAACCGTTTCAATTGGGGGTCCCCTATTTTGAGAAACCCCACCAGGCTGAAGTTGGTTCACCACCAGGCTTGGGGGGACCTGGCCTAGGTGTATCCAACGTTTTCCCCGCTACCCAGCAACACTTCCTGCGAATGGACAACGCAAGGCGATGCGCGAAGCGCTGGTGGCTTCGCAAGGGGACATGAACAGGGGGAATGACAAGAGCATTGACTATATCACTTGAAAATGATAGAACGATTATCATTGGTTGATTATGATTGGTAATCTTCAAATTGGCATCATTTGAAATAACAAGCAATTTGAAGATTATACCAATTATAACAAACCTGTCAATGCTAGTGTTAATGCATTGATTGCCAATTCGACATTGACCATCACTTTTGCAAGATTGTGATTGGATCACGAAAAAGGTTGCTGTGTCTTGAACCATCGAATGCTCAACCCCATGAAGCAAGCAAGAAAGTGCCATATTTTGGGTCATTGTTTCTATGGACCTCTGTCCAAAAGAATGGTATTTGGTACCCGAAAAAAAGTTGGGCACCTACCAGTGCTGACTTACATTCAATTCGATTGGAATTCCTCCCCCAAGTGCCAGCATGGAAGACCTGGTGTGCTGGTATACCTGCAGGGGGCCTTAGTCCTTTCTGTTCCAAGCATCATTTGTCGATTCTCAATCCTACCTGGGACGATCAAGCGTCATTAACCAACATTCACCAGTTTTAATGGTAGGCGGTAGATCCATATCAATCAAACACCCGCAGCGTATCTATGTTTACCTGCTCGATATCTTGTGATTAATCCCTAGGTACAGTGGTTTTATTAGAAATATTCACTCATGTTTGGGATGAATCAATCTTCATACTATTCATCCACACCATTTGGGGGTTTCTCAAAATAGGGGACCACCCAAATCATCCATTATACTAATCATTTTTACTCATAAACCAATCATTTTTGGGGTACCCCCTATTCGAAGAAACAACCATATTAATGGCTTATTGTTGTTGATCCCCTATCCTTAGTCGCCTTAGTCATTATATCCCCTTTGATTAATTAACCATTGTAATGTTGGATCTAACATCACCCATGGATGCTTGACCATAACGTTGGGGCATTCGTCGTCATTCTCGATCAGCTGCTGGAGGTGGTCAGACCGCTCTGCGAGTCACCGGACGCTTTGCGGCTGCGTGCGGGGTCCGAATGATGGAAGCCGGGCGCGGAGTGAAGGCTTGTGGTGAACTAATGCTACGGTTGGTGAATGTTGATTAGATAGATAATGCTTATGGTTAACTAATGCTATGATTATATAGTGCTTGTGGTTAGTTACATCATGCTCCTATCTTGGTCATGTGATGATTTCTTGTGACGGACTCAAGCTTGATGCCAATATTCTTAGTGGTTGAGTTTCACCATCAGTTGCGAAAACCAGAAGTAGGTGATTTACGAAGAAATATTGGCGGGTTTTGGATTTATGATTATTGATGTCCGCTTGATGGTGGTTGATCACGATGCTCGAAGTGATATTGGCTAATGATGATTTATTAATGTGCGTTAGGGAAATGATCCAAATCCTCATAGAAATGGTGATCCATTCGGGAAAATTCCCCATCCTCATAGTCCTTTCGTCGCTGAGCTCAGAGGTCGTTACGATCGAACTCCGCGGTGTTCGCGAAGTCAGCGTATTGCTCTCCCACGGGGTGTGGAGTATTGTGGCTTAATAACTTAGGTGGGGTGAAGTAGAAGTTAGTAGAAGTTTTATCCAGGTCGATATTGAATTGATACCGGATAGAGGTTATGTGACCACTGAGATGTCAAGAAAATGTTGCGGGATGTACTGCAGGGATCTGCAGGGTAGATGTTAAATGATTTGAACCCTGGTCTGACATAATGCAGATTGAGGCTAGATGTAGATTAGTTTCTTTCCAGATGTATTCATTCACTCTGAATGAAGTGGCACGAAAAACATGTACTGCATGAGCATCTTTGCACCAGAGACATGCCAAGAGAGCACCAGAGACTTATCGGAGACTTGATGTCAGGAGTCCGAAAACTGACTGCACAATGTCTACTGACACATTCCATGTTGTGCGTTTGAGTTGTTTGTTGCGTTTCGTATTGTTTCAACTTCGTTGTCTCGATTGCTGGATCTCAGAGCCTTGAAACAGCTGGATGAAAGCAATCCGATCAGTGCTGATCCCAGTGAGCCGAAGTTCGTCATGGTATGTCATGGTATGTTTTCCCTATAGTTTGTTAGTTGTTATCCCCAACTCTTGGTTGGTTAACTGCTTGACCCAGCTCGCCATGTCATGGTAATCTCGGGCGATTCTCAGTGCTATGAGCCCAGCTATGCGCATAGCTATGGCCCGTTCCGGTGGTCGCGCGTCTCAGGTCGTACCTGCTGCGTCTTCGAGTTCGATTTCCCAGCGAGGCACGGCTGCGTCCCATGAAGCTGGCCATGGCTGGCCATTGGTTGTGCAAGCCGGGGAAGCGCATGATGTATGCAAGTTTTTCTGATAACTCGTATGGATACGCAACTTTTTGAATTGATTTGATTAGTTATTATATGTATATATACATATATATATATATCATAACTGTTTGAGTTGATTTGACTATTATGTATATTGACTAATGATATGTGATGCTAATATAGATACATCCATGTTGATGATACACTGATATAGATATGGTACCCTAATTTGCATGTTTTAGCCAAGTACTGTATGCGCGGTAGCAAGCGGTCAGTTCCACCTTGTTGTCAGCTTTGCCAGATTGCTCCTGAGAGCAATGTTTGGGAAATCGGTGGCACACTCAGCGGTGGAACAGGTACAATGTGGTTATAACCAACTGGCAGTGAATCTCACCTAAGTTGAGAACCTAAATGACAAAAGACCAACTGAGAAGTGGTGAAATGCCTTGGATGTTGTAGGTCCAGAAAGGAACGAATCCTTCAAGGCGGGAACCAGCAAGCTTGGATCCATGGAACTTTGTTGACAGAGGAGCCCAGTCACCGACGCAACGATGTGGATGTTTGAACCAATACTACACCACGGACATTAAGCATATATTTAGCAGCAGAAGCGGACTCATGATGCATGATGCTCCCTTGTGTTATGTAGTGTTGGGTGGAAAAAAACTTGTATGACAAGCGCTTTCATTCTCAGCAGAATTGAACCAGCATGATTCAGGATTGAATGTATTACTTGAAGTATATGAAAGGCACGTGATCTATTGACCAATGGTCAAAGCTGGACCCCAGCACTATCAACCATTGCATTTAACCACTATTGACCATCATTGTTGACCACTATTGACCCTTTCACTATATCACATTAACCCATCATTTTCAATGAATAACCACAATAAGCCATTATTAACGATTATTGGCCATTATTGACTCCTTGCGCGCCAAATCTCTCGGCTACACTGATGCTGGCCATTATTGGCCATTATTAACCACTGTGATTAAGCACTAAACGACCATTTGCAACGCATCATGGCTCTCGTATGCCTCGCTCTGAGGCACTTTCCGGCTCACAGGTGAGCGACATGAGATTGTTCAGGGCGAGGGATGATGTGCGAGCAAGGGCCAGCTGGTTGGTGGTTGACTGGTTGACTGGTTGGTGGTTCTTAACCATGGTCATTGGTTAATGATAGGGGATAATAAGCACCAACACTGGTTTCTCGAGCCATAGGGGACCCTGAAAATGCTTGGTCTACTATTACAAATGGCTTGGATGATTTGGTGGTACCCCTATTTTGAGAAACCACCAAATAGTCTGGCTGGTGGTGTGATTCACATTTGTTATTTTGCATAGTAATCATTCACAAAAGGTTGGTTGACTGATATTTTTCATAACGGTTGAAACCACCAACGACAGCGATGTTTTTAAGGGTTTCATAGTGGTTCATAATGGTTAGCACTAGGGTATAATGACCAACACAACCAACTAATGGGGGTTAATACCCAACAAACATATAGGGAAAATTGTTGACGATGGGGGAAGCAGGGGTACAGGGTGAACCGACCCATGGCCAGATGAGCAAGGGTCAATAAATCATGACTTAGTATAGTGGTAATGATCGTTGTAGTGGTCTTTCATGAGTGCGTTTCTGACTGGTGGTCAGCAGTGATAGTTTGAAGAATGAATTGAAACGCATGTGACCAGACGTTTGAAGAACCAAGGATACCAAGTTTGCTGACTTTGAGAAGAGCCGCCCCTGAAATTTCCCCATGGGCGGACTCCCAGCCGCCCCAAGGGCCGATGCCTCACCAGGGGCCCCCACAGGGTGCTCCTCAACGCTTTTTCAGGCGCTCCGGCTGATGCAATCTGTGCAGTGTTCGAACCCTTTCGTTTGATCGTGGCCCAGGCACCGTTCAGCACTGCAGCACTGCAGTTGGTCCAGGGTGTTGGTTGACGTAGAAGATATGTTCGTGGCTAGATGGTTGATCTTGGATCAACCACGCTAGAGTGGGTGTTTCTCAAGTCATTTTTGGGGGTTCCCAAAATCATCGTTTGTTTTTTTCGCATTTCTGGAATAAACCATCCATTATGGGGGTTCTCCATTTTGAGAAATCTCCAGGTATGTTAGTATCTCTGCAACTACAAACATATGCATTATGGGTGTTTCTCAAAATAGAGGACCCCCCGAATCATCCTTTCTTTAAAGCATTTATAGTGATAGACCATCCATTTTGGGGGTTCCCTATATGGTTGTTTCTCAAAATAGGGGTACCCCTAGATCATCCAATCTTAATCATCTATACTAATAAACCAATCATTTTTGGGGTCCCCTATTTTGACAAACCATCATATTGATTAATCATTAGTGTTTCGTAGACATTTTATGGAGCAAACTCCTGTTGGGTTGCTGAGTGGCCTCCTTGCTGAATAAAAGTCTAGCCATGAAAGACGCCCGTATCGTACCATCTCCACCTATAGATACGTATGTGTATATATCCACAAGTATAGATATATACACATATACATGCCAAATAGAAGGGAGCACACATACAATGTATGAATTTATTTGCTTGTTTACTTATTCATTTATGTTGATAGTTAGTGAACCGTCATTGATCATACTGATGCATCAGTTGAGTTGTATTCCCAGGTCGTGATTCTGAGCATTGATCCTGCGAATCATCGACGAAGTGTTGGTGATATGGTAGGGTTCTTAAGATAGGGAACCCCAAGAAATAGATGGCTTATTGCCATAAATGGTTCATATCGAATGATTTGAAGATCCCCTATCCTGATAAACCCCTATGTTTTGAGCTGTAGTTGTTTCTGATCACCACGACTCAACCATTGTCAAACATCAACCCATATTGACCATTCGTAGCTCACTTGCGACCATCATTACCTATCATTCAGTACCCATTATCAACCACTATCAAGTGTTAGGCTATCATTAAGTACCCATCATCAATATCATTATCAACCACTATCAACCAGTATCACTATCAATCCATTATGCACTATTAAGTTGTATACCCATTGTCATCTAAGGTGGTTTCTCAAAATAGGGGTACCCCCAATCATCCACTAGTAGTCATTTATAGCCATAAACCCACCATTTTTTTGGGTACCCCTATTTTGAGAAACGCCCAAGTATCCGTTTTGATAGGCCTATCATGGCGTGCCGAACGTCGCTTGCGCCGCGCAGGGATCTTCGAGCGCTTCTGCTTTGAAGGCGAGCGCACCGTCCGCTGCGGCGCTGGTGAGCCGCTGGTGGCGGGTGCGGACGTGGTGCGTCATGATGATTTGGCGAGCTGCGTCAAGCATTTGACCAACAACAATAGTGGTTTTTAGGGTCTAATAGTGGTAAATAATGGTTAATGATAGGGAATGATAACCAACAACAATGGTTAAATCAACTGCAAATGGCCATGGGCCAATATTAATCAACCAACTAATGGGGGATAATGACCAACAATAATAACAAAAGCAATGGTTAATAGTAGGGGAACCTGGGGGACTAAGGGTGAACTGGCCCACAGCCATTTGGTGAAGAATGGATACATGTTGGTTAGTAGTGGTGGAGTGACGGAGAATATTGGTAGAATGATGGAGAATAATGGTAGAATGATGACGAATATTGGTAGAATGGTGAATAATAGTGATTTACTACTTAATGAATGATAGTACAAAATCAACCAATTATTGGTGTTTCATGATGACATGGTGAGAGCAATAGCGAAAAAATTGTAGTGATGGTAGTGAATGTCGATTTCTTGGTGATAAATGGTGAATAGTGGTTCATCATGGCTAATCCTTAATATACACTGTATTTGTTAGTCAATACCTTTTTTTGATAGTCATGAGTTCTTAACACTGGCGAAACCATCATCATTACAGTATTAGTTATGAATAGGGATTAGCAATAGTGGTAACCATTGTTTACCATCATGGCCAACTGCTAATGATGTTCATTCGTGCTTGACAATGGTCAATCCTGGCCAACAATGGCAAAATGCTGATTTTCATGGCCAACAATGCTTTGAATATTTGTTATCCAAAATTGGTAATTAGTAGTCAATGATGGTTTATATATGTTGTTCACTTCCAGCTTAGGAACTGCGTAGTTTTCCTGTAGCTGGATTTAATTTGGAGGACCATCAAGCGAGAGGTGAAGAGTTGGCGGCATGACTCATGTGTGGTCAAGAAGCCATGATGGTGGTGCAGTCCTTTGACAATTTAAGATGATCCAACATTTGGTGCTTCAAAGTTCCTGACTTTAGACTATTGGTTGATGATGGTCATCCATTGGTCAACCATTGCGTGTGATTTTTCAAAGCATCAAGAATTGTGATGGGCAATCACTTCAGCAATAATTGAATGGTTGCCAAAATGATTATTATCCCCTCATCATCCCATGTGCGCGCGCGTTTTGATGGTGGGTAGGTGGACATTTTCTTGTAGCCATGTTTCTTGTAACATAACATGGCAAAGAATAAGGCCCACATTGTATAAGATCAAGTAATTCTGCGGGACATGCCCCTGCCAAGTTGATGATTCTGAACAGTGAAACTCAGTGAGACCACCAATATCTTGGGCTGCAGCAGTTCTGTACTGGTGTGTGGTTTAAAGCATTTTTCCCTAGTAGATACTAACAAATGGTTGGTTGACTAATATTTCTCATAGGGGTTGAAACCACCAACCAGTATAGTCATGTTCAATTTTCCCCCCATGCTTCGCCCTGAACGACCCACCGACTCAGGTGACGTGGACGGAATACACCGAGCCCATAGTGCTTTTTGGCTTTCGCGTAAGCCAGGCAGGGTGATGAGGAGAAGGATGAGGATTGAGGAGAAGGAGACACAGAAGGAGGAACGGGATGATGAATGATGAGGAGGAGGGTGAGGAGGAGGAGGATGAATGATGGTGGAAGATGAGGTTCCTTTGATTGTTTTTGACTGCATTTAATTCAGAGGCAGCTATTGGTAGAGATCCTGCAACAACAAGAGGGATATGGTATGGCTTCTGTCAAAACCCTGTACCCCTGGTTCCCCCATCATGAACCATTTGTTCCCACGTTTTCCCTATAGTTTTGTTGGTTATCCATCGTTATTGATGGTCAATATGGATGCATGGCCATATAAAACAACTATTAACCACCAGATCTACCTCCCGGATCTACAAGATCTCCTGAATCAGCCATATGGCTGTGGGTCAGTTCACCCGAGACGTCCCCCTGGTTCCCCATCATGAACCAGTACGTTTTCCCTATGAAATT
The DNA here is from genome assembly GCA_009767595.1 of Symbiodinium kawagutii. NCBI lineage: Eukaryota > Dinophyceae > Suessiales > Symbiodiniaceae > Symbiodinium > Symbiodinium kawagutii. The sequence goes on from VSDK01025218.1 coordinate 462,787, forward strand.
GTTGGTGAACTTATCCCCAATAGTTGGTTGGTTAACTGCTTGACCCACAGCCATATGGTGGTTTCCCAAAATGGGGGTACCCAAGAAAAGATTGATTTATTACTACAAAAAATGGTTTCTATGGGATGATTGGGGGTCCCCTATGGCTTGAGAAACCACCATATGATCATGATGATTTCGTGTCGCATGCCCCGCTGGAAAATCTTGGGAGGCGGCTACGACGCTGCTGCTGATGGCACCCTGGGAGCTTTGGGGACCAGCTGCCAGGTGTGACAGTGCTTTGTACCTGGAGGAGACCCTGGTGGGTTGACGCGTGGCTTGGTGGTTCTGCCTGTTCTGCAACAAGACTTTGGTTTGATAGTGGTTAATGATGGCTAGCTATGAGGTACTTGTAGTTATAGTGGTTGATAATTTGGTCAATAATGGCTAATGACGGTTAAGAATGGTTGATAATTGTGGTTAAGAAGGGGAATACTGTAACCAGCAACCATGTGGATGGTTCGATCTATTTCCATGTTGGTGGATGTTGGTTGCTTGACGCATCAGTATCATGACGTTGTTCGGTTGGTTTTGGTTGGTGGCTCCGGACCCCTCTGGACGAGCGTTTTGTCACGTGAAATTCTGCTTGTAACAGCGCGTTTATGTCCATCTTACCACACTGCGCGCAGGGTTTCGTAGACGTCGCATGTTTGGTCTGGGGGATGGGGTTGGGTGGGGCATGTTGAGGTTCGTTGTCACGGATCATGGTCACGTTCAGACTGAAGTCGGTGTTCATGCATGAGGTCTGACGTTCTTCAGGTTCTTGCACCCGTCACAGCATCTTGCTTCGTTGTGGGTTAGGGTCTGGGGGATGGGGTTGGGTGGGGCATGTTGCCGTTCGTTGTCACAGATCATGGTCACGTTCAGACTGAAGTCGGTGTTCATGCATAAGGTCTGACGTTCTTGCACCCGTCACAGCATCTTGCTTCGTTGTGGGTTAGGGTCTGGGGGATGGGGTTGGGTGGGGCATGTTGCCGTTCGTTGTCACGGATCATGGTCACGTTCAGACTGAAGCCGGTGTTCATGCATGAGGTCTGACGTTCTTGCACCCGTCACAGCATCTTGCTTCGTTGTGGGTTAGGGTCTGGGGGATGGGGTTGGGTGGGGCATGTTGCCGTTCGTTGTCACGGATCATGGTCACGTTCAGACTGAAGTCGGTGTTCATGCATGAGGTCTGACGTTCTTGAGGTTCTTGGGGTGTGCAAAGTTCACACCGGGTGGCAGAAAAGTCCAGCAGGTGGGTGGGGACAACAGAGCAGAAGCTCTGGTGTCTTCTGTGAAGCAGTCTCTTCGAAGAACCAACCTGTTGGGACGCTCACATCCTATCAGCATGCATGTGGATATGCTCTACTCCCGGTTCGTATCCCAGAAGCCTGGCTTGCTGCAAGTGCTGCGCGCCTTGCGAATGTGCAGAGAGGCCAGACTTGGACAGATGGGAGCGAACCCAAAGAGCTTTCTCAAAATTGAAGACGACAACGCATGGCTGTGGCACTAGGAAAAAAACAAGGCGGGCGCTCGTCCAGAGGGGCCCGGAGCGTTGGTTGACGTTGTTTTAAGTTGGTTTTGGTTGGTTTTGGTTGTGGTTGGTTGGTTGGTTGGCTGTCTGGCTGGCTGGCTGGTTGGTTGGTTGGTTAGTTGGGGGTAAAAGGAAGTATTTGTGCGTTTCCTGAATGGTTGGGTTTCCAAGCAAAGTTGCATGAAACATTCTTGAGGACCAAACGGAGTCCTGGCCATGAAAAAAGTATGAGTGGATGGTAAGATATGTTGTCAGTGTCCAGAGCGCTGTTGGAACTTGGTGGTTGGACACAGCCTTATGAATCATGAAGACTTGCCGGATCACAGTCTGGTTTGCCCCCCGCATCACTGGGATGTTGCTGATGGTGCTTGATACTTCACACTTGCTGCTTTGTTTTAGGGCTAGCACTGAATAGTTTTTGATGAGCCACCAGTATCAAAACACAGAAATTTACAGCTACTGTCTACTCAGATATCTAATGCCGCAATGATGATATTTTTGGAGAAACCATCAGCCACCACAACCCTCGAAGTAAGATGCATCCAGCCGCCAACAGTCAGGAGTTACCACTGGGATACAGTCCATTACCAGCAGGCAGGATGAGAAGATGCTCCATGAAAGCTACCAGCATGGGTTGTGCGCAGTTCTTGATGTTTCCGTGCTGGACCCGCTGGATTTAATAAATTGCCCAACGGGTATGAGATGCCTGCAACGCAACTACAGAGGAAATTCAGAAGTTTTAGATGTTATTCAGTGCTAACTACTAACTAACAAACTCATGCAAACTCATTCTTACTGAGTTTGTTAGTATTACTGCATAATCTTATCATACAATAAATACATGTTATTATGCCGAACTCAGTCAGTTGGCAGAAGCCACAGCTGCACAGGTTCTCAAACGCTCCATCTTCCCCTTGCCTCTTGAAACGAAGGAAGCATGGAGCTCGAATGTTTTGAGCATAGCCATGGCACTTGGAGTTGGCGTCACCACTGCATGTGGAAGAAAAGAAGACAAGAAAAGGCATTACCTCCACTGGTAAGTCTGACTCATTCTCAAGTGGCCAAGTATTGGTTGGACGGGATGTTTTGGAAAGCTGTTTTGGTGGCGGCTGGGGAAGCTCAAGAGAAGTGGGGTTCCTCGATCTTCCGAATCCGTGGCGCTGGTTTCTTCGATCCTCTCGAAAAGATGATGGGAGCTCATGGCCTGCAAAAAAGCGATGAGTCCTGTGAGTTTCTGAAAGATCCGTTTGGACAAGGAGAGAACTGCATGATAATCCAGAAAATGCACGAGAGGTACAATCAGACCAGGAGGCCGATCATGAACTTCTTCTCTTTGTGCAACATCGAAAACGCTTGGATTGCTGCCGAAGCAAGATGGAGGAGTTTGTGAAGTTATGGGACGATGCCGCTGAAAACCAGAAGACTATTGAGATGGGTCATGCGATTTGCGAACTCACCATGGATTTACTTGGCATTGCCTGTCTTGATTATGATTTCCAAGGCTTGTCAGGGGCTGACAATCCAGGAGTTCGCATGAAAAACGCAGTGACTTTCTTGGTGGAAGAGTGTGGCAACCAGCAACGCTTTGCTGCGAAAATGCATGACATTTCTGCCAGATGTGAAAAGGGCCAAGTGATGAAGGACAACCTGCGCAAAGATTTGTTGCAGCATCGTCGGGAGCTTCGAGAATTTGAGCAGCCGAAATGGGAAGGGCAAATTCTGCACGGGGAGAGCTCTTGCTTGACACTCGAACTCTCCAGTCCCAAGAAACGAGTCCACGTCCATCGTGTCCTCGCGTATGGGGACTGGAAAAAGGTGTAAAGCAACAGCTCGTCATAGTCCGAGGACAATCGTGCGGCAGATGTGGTTTTGTTTCTGATTGCTGGACATGAAACCACAGGTTACCAGCTGTCATGGTGCATTTATAGTTTGTTTCAGCATCCAGAATGCTTGAGATCAGGATGAAGTTGATCGAGTCTTGGGAGATGAGCGAATCACTTGCCCTGAGATGTTGAAAGATCTTCGTATTATACCAGGAGGCCTGTTTCTTAGAGTCCTTGCGTGTTTGGCCAGTGGTTCCTGAAGGCAGCGGCTGAACAGTCACTAAACCTTTGAACATCGAGGGCTATGAGATTCCACCGGGCTGTCAAATCACGATCTCCAACATTGGTGCCAATCGGTTGTGGGGATGTCGACACCCGCCGACTTCTCTCCAGGACAATGGCTGGATCAAAGCCAGAAAGCACAAGAGCTTCGCAAAAGTTTCACGGGTTTCAGCTATGGACCAAGAAGCTATGTGGGTCGGACTTTGGCTGAGCAGGAGCCCTGCTAGAAATTCCTTCAGGAATATTTGTCTATAAATCAGTCTATATTTACATACATATATCTATGTTTATATTTGTATATATTTTTATTATTATTTTTTATATGTAAACATAAAAACGGATATTTTTATTTCTATATATATGTTTCTTTTTATTCATAGATGAATATGCATATAAATATACATATATATGTTTTTATTAATTCATTTATATTTTCTATTTGTATTTACACATGTATACATATATGATATACATATAAATATACATGTTTTGAAAACAAATATGCATGAAAATATTAATTTGGGAGGTTCTGGGGGGCTGGCGCATGTATAGACACTAAGATCTCCTACGGGAAAGACTTTGTACTAAGTTTCTCATCTTACATCTTACTTTCTACTTGGAGATCTTTTCAGATGTGCAGCACACTCTGATGCTGTGCCATGCTGTGCCATGCTGTGCCATGCTGTGTCAGGAGGCCAAGGTGGTCCTGGCCGCGATTCTCCGGAACTTCGACTTCGTCCCAGTGCAGCTGCCGCTGCGAGGCCAGGAGAACGTGATGATGGTCCCCTGGAAGGGAAAACACAGGAGACGATCCCAACACATACCTGGAGGCTTCGTTTTCAATCTGTTCCAGAAATAAACAAACTACTGGACCACGTGACAGCCACCATTTACAGGTGGAATGCTGACCTCTGGCTTGCTTTGCTTGACGGCGCCCCGACGTATCATCGGTGTTGGGAGGTGGCGCCGGATTGCAAAGAAACGTTTCAGCTCCTCACCCGCACGCTTCTGGCGCTATGTCACAGCCGCTCCACCGCTCTTGGCTATGTTATTGTTACCAAGTCACTGCACGGCCCCGCGACAGCGTCCACCTGCGACTCCAAAAGCGGCAGTGAGACTTTCTGGGCACTGAATTTTTTCCCCAAAAAAAGATGAGAAATGCATTAATATATTTAGATAAATAGAAATATATGAGGAAAAAACAGATTGATCATATTGAGACATCTAGATATATAGAAATATATTGCATTCAGAAAACTGTATTTGATGGATTCTATGGATGAAATTGAATGCTTCGGGGCGGCGATCTTGTCAGTGAACATAGTCTTCAGATATTTTGGCAGTGCGATTCCATGAATCTTCTGTTTTTAGAAAGCCAAAAAATTAGTAACTGGTGGATGCTCAGTGGCTTGGTCTAAGACCTGCCTTGGGATGCAACTGAATGGACTTTCAAGCTCTGTTTCTTTGCGCCTGCAGGGAGGACCTTGAAAGGACCCTGCATGCCATCGTTTTTCCATTGCTTGTCACCCTAGTGGAAAAGACTTGCAGCCATGGCGAAGCATCCACGGCGACCGAAGGCACACACGCATTGCTATGCACAACCCCATAATATATTTCTCCAAGAGGAGACCGAAGCTTTCGGCAAGATTGCATAAATAGCTTCACGTCCAGACTTTTGGCGACTCCGCGACCCCTCTGAAACATCTACATCTTTTCAAAAAGCATATGTTTGAAAAAAATTGATGATTCCATTGATGCTAGCTTTGGGTGACCCCCGTGGGTGCGCCCATGGGCATGGCATATCATAGCTTCATGGCCACGCCGCCGGCAGGGGGCGGCATCACCTGCCGTGCAGGCGGTGGAGGCCCCACGAATCTTTTCCCAAAGTGCGGAGAGCCCAACGGAGACCGGTGGTTTACCATATGGTGGTTCCTCAAAGTAGGGACCCCCCAAGATGGTTGGTTTGTTGGTTTAGTAGCGTACATGATTGTAGTGCAAACATTTAGTAGGGACCCCCCAAAAGGTTGGTTTACTAAGATGAATTGATGATTGATCATGGAGAATGATTTGGGGGTTGGTTTGACCATAGGGTGGTTTCTCAAAATAGGGGACCCCCAAATCATCCTTTGTTAACGGTTTATAGTGATAAACTAACCTATTTAATTGTCCCCTATTTTAAGAAACCCTATATGGTGATGGGTTTGGCAGGCATTACGCATAGGGAATATTAGAGATCATAGTGGAGTTTAATAACAATACCACTGATTTTACAATGGCCTATAATGGGAACACCAGCTGGTGGTTGCTCAAAATGGGAATGGCTTAGTGCAGTGCATGCTTAATACAATGATTTGGGGGTATCCTTGTTTTGAGAAACACCCAGAAAGTGGTACCCTTTGACAGGCCAATAAAAACTTTGATTCATAGGGAGACTGCCAGTTTGGGGCACGCCGTTTTTTGGACAAAACCATTCCACCAACCATAGGAAACCAACAGGGAATTTGTACCAACACAGAGATATGATTATTCTACCTTTCAAACATCCATTTAACAAGGATGATAATGTCCAAAACTATCTAAAACTTATTGTTTCTGTTTCTCAAAAGGCTAGTCATTGCTACTCATTTTGGAACATATTCAGGATCAACCAACAATGACAGTGATGCCCACAGAGCTGCGCATGTATGCATGTATACATGCATATGTAATTATGTTTGACCACACCCTGAGACACATGACAAGCCAAACATGGGAAACGATTAATAGTACACTCCCAAGATGCCAAACGGTGTGAGTAAGGAAATCATGGCTTTGTGGGTGCCCCAACTTATTTACAATCAAATATGATCCAATCACGTCTTCGGAAAACGAACCTTTGTTATCGAAACCAAACAAATTGTTTTACTATTTGCCAACAATTTGTTCAAAAAGGGAACCGCAAACAATGGTTGGTTTAATTCTACAAATGGTTATTAGCAAAGGATTGGTTGGGGGTCCCGGCTGTTTATCAAACCATCACCTTCAATGCCACGCCGGGCTCAAGCGCTGAAATGGCGATGCTGTCGTAAGTCAATCAGTTGCCGTCCGAAGACAACTGCTGAACTGCCCTGGTGGCTACGTATGCGAATTGGTCGTGGTATTGTTTGTACAAAAAGATTTGAGAAACAAGATTGCTGCCACTTGCATGTCTTTTTGCACATGTCGTATCTTGCGGTATATAGTTGTTGGTTTTAAATGTTGCATGTTGTGTTGTTTGTTTTTTTTTCTAGATGGTAGGGTCATGTACGAATGTTCCTGGCGACAAATGAAGGTGATATGTAGGTAGCGCATTGTTTGTTATGACATGCTATAGATGATTTGTTCTGCATAGCATGTAATGTTTGATGTATTCTATGTTTTGTAGGTTGCAAGATACGTGTCAGCACACCAAATATTGCAGATTACATGTATTTCAGTATTTCTATAGTACTACAAGCGCGTGTTGTACCGCACCTTACCTATCGAATGATGCTGAATATCGTGTGTGATGTATTGCTTGTATTTGTTGTGAGTTTGGAAGGAATCATGCAGTATGAACCGATTTAGTCGTTTTGCTAAGGGTTTTGAAATGCTTATATAATTATTGCATATTGGATGTCTTCGGTGCACGCTTAGTCGCAGTATCGCAGTTCCCATATCAGACGGTGCATAGGCATAGGTTTATGTAAATACATTGATTGACTTGCGCATATACCACACTTGGGTTCAATGCGTCGCAGTATCACAGATTGCACATAGTCTCAAAGTTCACTACATAGAAACCTCATTTTTGTGTTTCTCGTCAGATGGTTTACATGACTGTATACATTACCACATTCATCAATGCTGTTGGTAGTTACGATCACCGCTGTTACATCCCCGCAATTGTTGTTTCGCAACCTTCAACCATCAACGATCAACCAACCACTCTTCACGAGCAATCAACCAGTCTTAGCCATTAGTCAGCCAGTGTTTACCATTAATCAACTTAATCAACCGCTTTTTTCGATGAATCAACGAGTTTTTGCCGTTAATCAATTAGTTTTTGCCGTTAATCACAATTAGTCTGAACCACTACAAGTAACCAGCCTTAACCATGAATGAACCCGTGTTCACCACCAATCCCTCGCCACTTCTCAGGCCTCGACCTTTGCTGGAAGGCGCCGAGAAGGGAGGGCCCAAGGAGTTTCGGGCCCGGCTCGGCTACGTAAGGCGGCGCCACGAAGTCCTAGAGCCTCAGTTCTACTGTGGATGGTCGGTCCCAACGAAGTATGCAATGATCACTAGGGGCAGGCAATGCTATCATTATATAGTACTAGTGATCAATCATAGAAGATCATAATGATCATGATTTTAATAACAAATAATCATGATCACTAGTTAGGACTGACATTACCACTTGCATATCATAGGTATGGCAATACTAGTAGAAGTACCACTTTTCTGAATCATTTTGATCACTAGTACTCAGAACGATTCGTAATGATTTCTAATGATCACTGAACAATAGCAAGTGAAGATCCTAACAACAACGACGAGCAGCAAGTGTCTTGGTCATTGATTAACCTCACTTCTTTGTTGAGTATTGAGCCATGGGCATTTTGGGCGGGTACTCTGGGGCAACCCCATGTGTCCATACATGCACCTCCATGCTACTGAATGGATTTGAGAAGATCTCCGGAACCAATGGCCCAGGATTTCCTTGCAAATTTGGCGCCAGTAAACGATTTGTCAACAAGAAGGGATCATTAGCCTCGGAAGCTATGATTAGCCAGTATTAACCACTCTAATTCCATATCCAAATCCGAAGGTGTTAGACTTATAGCAACAGGTTGCGATGAGTTGCTCGAGTCCGTGCAGTTGCCCTTGGTTCCCAGGTGTCATCGAACTGGAGCTCGCGGCTCCCGCGGTCTTTCAAGCAGATACGTGCATGGCTGAGCACGTCGTTCGTCGCCCGCGCAATTGCCGAAGATCAACCGGTTGATCAGCAGTTTCGGGTCCCTGACTGGGGGCCCATCACTGGGATAGCTTAGCAGGGCAATAAGCAACCGGTAAGGTGTGAGCTAAGCCAGAGTTCACCATGGTGAATGCGATCGCTTAGACTCTCAATAAGCCGGCAGAACCAAGGACCCAAGATCCTGTTGGAAACTTCCTACCCAGCCCCTGAGAGATCCTCAAGATTGTCCACAGCTGATACTCACTTTCCTCGCACGTGTTTATTGACGCCCATCTGAAGAACATACTTGTTTCAAAGGCCAGGCTGCTCACTGACTACATGGATTGTATCAGACGTTCATTTCGTCAGGGTAGGATCCCGATATTTTTCATAGGGTTTGCAAACACCAGCCAGTGAATGCTCAATTTTTACATATAGACCGTTATTAACAAGTATTATCCTCTACTACGCAGTAAGGTTGAATTTGAATCTGCAACGTGCGCAACTGAGGAATTACGCTTTTGGGCTTTTGCTCAAACTACCCATCGGACAGCTGCGCCATCCGTGCCGGCCTCAGAAAAATTCACCCTCGCAGTTCGACTGGAAATGTTGATGGTGATATGGCGGTTTCTCAAGTCATAGCTGTAACCCCCAGCCCAGTTATCATCCTTTATATTGACCATTTATAGTAATAAACCAACAATTTTTAAGGTCCCTGACTCCCTGATTTTGAGAAACCGGTTCAGCACACGGGTTTCCCCACAGGCCCAGAATGCAGCAATGGTAGAACCATTTAGCAGGCAGCTGATCATTGTTAGACGGGCCGCTAACTTGGGTACAGCAAATATGCTCGGATGGCACACTCCAAGTCGGCTAAGGTCAAGCTGGGACCTACCATGAATGGCATTTGTATATTTTCGTTGTTGGTTGCAGTCCCCTGTGTCAACCATGATGTGCCTATTGGGTTGATTATTGTTGGTTGGTTCTCAACCATGCCGTAATGGTTGGTGGTACCCAGCAAAAACCATCAAAGGTCCATAGATGTTCTGAGAGATTTTGGCTGTGAAGAATCTGCACATGTTGTGTTTCCGAAAGGGCCCTGCTCCACAGGGCTTGTTTACGAAAGTAACCTCCCATGGCAGGACCCAGCCCTAGCGTCGACTTTGCTGGGGGGAGCCACCATTTGCTAAATCTCCTGCGCTGCAGCTGCTCATCAGCAAGGCACCATAGACATCATGGGCCCCATTGGAACGAAGCCAGTTCTGGTTCTTGAAGCTACAGGATGGCTCACCTCTGAAGTCAAGGGTCAACACCAAAATAAAGGTTGATCTACTAGGTGTGTCCTGACCAAGTTGAAGCTGGGGTCCTTTTCAACAGCCCTAAAGGTAGATCTGGCCTACCTCCCCTGTTGAAGTGTCAGGAATCGCTGGCTTTTGGCTGTGGATCAGCAGGTGACACTGTTTGAAGGACAGGGTTCCAGGAGGAAGTGGGTGATTGGTTGGTTTTTTCGGTGATTGATGATATTTGAGAAGAGTTGGTTAATGGTTCAACGATGCTTGATGTTGGACAGGAACCCTTAATGCTTTGGTGGCACGGGTCCGAGCAGCAATCACCAACTTCAGTATTCGACAACAATTCAAGGAACTCGTCGATCAGTGCCCTTTGGAGTCTGTGGATGTCAAGTAGCTGCTGGCTCTATGTCATGTTACACCACCCATCACCACCCCCTATAATTGCTTTGAGATGAGATTTGCGAGTTTGGCTTCGTCCAGTGGCAGTGGAAGGATCCACACAGCTTGTGGCCTCAGCATCCCAAAGATGCCATCCTCTGTGCTGGTTGCTTGAACCCCTGTATCCTTGTACTTGTAACACGCATCCCATGGCTTGTTGGGAGTTGTTGTTGTTGTTGTTGTTGTTGTTGTTGTTGTTGTTGTTGTTGTTGTTGTCCATGATCCAATTTACAAGCAACCAATCTGTCCTGACTGGGAAACAGCTGTGCAGATTTATTTTTGTACAGCTGAACAATGCGGTAGTCAGGACCGGTTGTAGTTTGGTGGGGAACTCTCCCATTTTGGGTGATAGGTCCAGGTCTTGGCGTGGGATTCCGCAGTTGTTTTTCACCAACTCAGAACTAGCTGCTGGATTTTTAAGGTTTCTATTTTCCCTACTAACAAATGGTTGGTTGGTTGGCTGATATCTTTCATACGGGCTCAAACCAGAGAACAAGAATCACAAGCATAGGAAAAGATGGGCGTGGACGATGAACAGCAGACGAAACACGACTACTGAAGCTGAACCTTTGGACAGCACATTCGACACATCCGCAAGCCAGCGGATTGTCGTTCATGGATTGCATCCTGATCAATCATCTCCACTGAAACATACTGAATTAGCTGTTGTCTACAGTAATTGTGTACACATATATTATAGAATTAAAACACATATAGTAATTCAGTAATTGTATACTCATATAGAACTGATGACAGGCTGTAACTAGTAATAATGACCGAAACGCGGCGTCGCTCAGGACCAGACCTGATGCGTTTCAGATTTTTCCAGGTCCAAGACTCCTTCGCAGGCGGCTTGCAGCGAGCCCTGCCATGAACCCCTTATGGGCAGCCGTGTGCCATGAATGAGTAGTGATGGTCATGGGGAAGGATATGTGCAGTAATCATGTGCAGTGAATGGTTCATGATGAAGGAAGATAGGGCAACAATCATAGAGATGTACCAAGTGCGTGATCATATGGCTTTGGGCCAACCGTTCAGAAAATGGGTTGGCATGCCAACAGCTCGACCAGATTGGTTAGGGGATGCTCAGTAGGGGCACAGGGGCCCTGACCCCAGCTCGCCATATGGTCAATATTTCTGGTTTTTGGTTGCTGAGATCATCATCCAGCTGCATCATTGTCATAGTTTCATTACAAAATCCTTCACGCGGTCCGGGTGTCAATATCATACGGGCCATGGGTCATATGAGGTTGTCGAGACAGATTGAGTGCACCTCAACTCATCAATGCCTATGCAGCAAGTCTCGAAATCGACAAAACAAAGTGTGGGTAACACAACAAACTGTTTCCGGTACGAAGGAAACGGCTGTATTGGTATAACCACCGCTTTTTATTGGTATCTCCACAATGTGTTTGTGTGCGTCACTGCTAGGAAGGAAGAAACAACACTATTACGAGTTTCCACCATCACATCAAAAAACACCTCCCTTCCAGAGCTCTATGAAAAGGTTCCACAGTTTGTGCACCAAGATGAAAGCTTCGAATTGTGATCACCTTCCCGAGAGAACAGCAAATCCAGAACAAAGAACAGACCAAGAATGTGCCCGACTTTGCCCCAAGAATCGGGGCGCCTTTACTGCAATGATGTGGGGGTCCATCAAGAGCCACGTGAACCTGTTTGTAGTCTTTTCGGTCTTGGGACATCAGCCATCATTGAACATCAATGGCCAGCATCAAACCATCAGTAACCACCAGTGTCCGCCACTCATTGGGTAACAGCCAAGTTGACCAGCCCATGTATCCACCTTGTTTGCGCTGCTTGGAGGCCTTGGCCTTCTTGGGCTCCAAGCAGAGCAGCTGTTGGGATCTCAGAGACTGGGTGGAGGGGTGGGCTCCCGTGGTGGTGGCTTCACAAGGATCCACAGAGAAGGGTTGACCATTGCTTGATCATGGTTGAGATCATGGTTGCTTAATTCATGATGGTCCATATGCTCGAACAGCAAAACCAAGTGCGTGCCATACATAGAGACGCAGACCAGTCGGGCGATTTGGAAAAGGCATTTTGACCCATTTTGCGTACTTCCACAGAACGCCATGAGTCCACGCCCTCTGACCCTGCAGGGACGTCAGCAACCAAGTAGCCAACCAACCAAGTAACCAACCAACCAAGTATATAACCAACCAACCAAGTAACCAAACAGCTAAGTAACCAAACAACCAACCAGTCTACCCGCCACTGAACCAACCAGTCGCAAGGCTCCATGTTGTGATGCGGCTACCGCTGGCCAGTCCTTTGCCGTACAACGACGTGCGCTTGTTTTTCGCCCTGGAAGCAAACGCCAGCGCACGGGATCTCAGGGGTTTATCATGACTGGCTAGGGATCAAGCTCTTAACCATCAAGTTTATGGCTTAGAATGACCAACCAATGGAGGATAATCTCCAACAATAATAGGGAAAACAGGTGGCTATGGGTCAATATTAACCAACCAATAATGGCTTATAATGACCAACCAAATCATTTTGGGAAAACAATGGTTTTATCATGTTTTATCATGTTTCATCATTGTTGATAATACTTAGTCAACATCAGTGAACTGTGGTTTAGTAATTGTTAACCATTGTCAGTGATTGGATGGGATTGGTTGATAATTTTAGAATATCTTAGATACTTCGTAAAAAAATGCTTGAGAATGGAAAATGGCTGACCATCCTTCAAACTGCTTGATAACTGCCCTTCCCAAAGCCACTACCCCCGAATGGTGACAGGGGAAACCCCCAGGTGGCGCAATGTTTTGGATGGTTGAAAAAGGGGCCTAATATTCAAGAAGACCCACATTGGATTGGTCAAGTACATTTAGTGTGTCTCCGAATCCGGAAAAGTGTCATGTCAAACCGGGAAACCTACGGTTTTGTGAGCACATCCTTTGTGGACACATCCTTGTAATCAAAGGATTTATATTCCACCAGCACTGGCACCTCTGAGAAGGTCGCCAAGAAGATGTAGACCTTTCACTTAGACATATGTTTATTGAAGGAGATAGTGAACTTCGCAGATTTTGAAGCTGGCACAAAATCCATCGGCCATGGGAATAGAAGTTGGGTTTTTCCCCAAAAGTGGTTCCATTTGACCATTTGAGGAAAGGGTTGGTACCTTGAGAGTTGGATAAATGGTCCTTGGCTTGTGCCACAACTGAAGCGCTGCCCCTACCATTTGTTTGCCCCAGGAATCGATGCTGGCAGTTCACCCCAGTGACGGTTGTTGAAGCATCCTGCACCGAAGCTGGAATTTCACGGCTCGTTGGATCGCTTGAAATGGCCGATGATTAAATTTTGTTGAAATCCTCTATGATTTCTAGGCACCTTAATTCTGCTTCCCCCCTCACAAGGCACGAGTTTGAATCATTGGAAAGCACGGGGGCACTCACCACGGCTCGCCCAGGCTGATGCCTCGTTG
>VSDK01025218.1:476622-488225 GCA_009767595.1 Symbiodinium kawagutii
AGACCTGCCAGCACCAGATCCCAACGAACCACGGAGCCACCAGCTGAGATGCTGAGAATGGCTGAGAATGGCTGAGATGGGGGTTTCTTAAAATAGGGGACCCTGAAAAATATTTGGTTTATTGCTACAAATGGTTGATATTGGATGATTTGGGGGTCCCCTATTTTGAGAAACCACCAGATGAATCGAATCAAAGATATGAATTGGATGTCAGAACGGGGATCGGTTTGGTACATATTTGGGATTCATTCATTATGGTCTTTGAGGTACTTGGTTCTGTCTCCTGAAGGTCGCTTGCTCAATGGTAAGGTTCGACAGGAAAGTTGTGCAGATGGCTTGTACCCATGTTTGCAGGGTCACAGGAATCGAGCAATGATATTGCAGGGACCTGTGCTTTACAAACCATCAATCAAAGAATTTGGAAGAAAAATTGACATCCAGTTATTGTAAGAACCATGTCCCTGCGGATCACTTCCCTCTGAGATTAATACCCGCCACAATCCAGCTTTAGAATCAGGTTGAAAAGAGCTGTTTTGTCTTCCTGGTCGTTCCCCTACTAGTAGTTACTGGTCGTAATATAGTTGGTGGCATACACCACGACTTCTTGTCGGTTCAGGCCTACCGATTGCTCCTCATAACGTATTTACTTCGATTGTGGAGACCAACAGGTATGTTGTGACTCGTCGTAGCAGTCCTTTGATGGACGTTGCTGTCCCAGGCAGTTAATGCAGTCTGACTTTTGCTTGTTATACCCTGACTATCATAGGTCATGCCACCAGCAAGTGTTGGTCATACCTGTGTGAACCCCTTCTCACATATATGTTTCAGATGTTTGGGGGTTTTGAAGCTCCGCAGAGAGCCTTTATTATGGGATATGCCCGTTACAAAAGCGTTGGTTCATACCAATCAGATTTGAGCCCACCCTTCTAATATTGAATACACTCAAACCCTATGGATGTTACTTCCTGGTGCTGTTTATGGATATACCCTATTACGGATTGATTATTGGTTGCATCCTGTACACTACCCTTTTGGTTGTATTCATCATTCTGTAGATTTATTGTAGGTTATATCATATCATCATATATTAACATGGGTAGTATCAACCTATGTAAGATTATGAGTAACATCATATTGCATAACCTACATTTTTTATTTACAATGACATTGTCCTATTAATATGAAATATCTATAATCTCGACATTAGATAAGTATAACCCTATGATATAACCCATATTTACATGACATAAACCTATTCTTGCCATGGGTTCTTCGCAGCCACCGGTGCCCCCAACCGTTGCTATGTGGGGTGAGGAGCTGGTCTGGGAGCTGAGCGCAGATCTGTTGGGAGCATGGTGGTGATAGATTAGTTAGTTTTTGTTGGTTAATTAGTTTGTTACTTAGTTAGTTAGTTGTTTAGTTAGTTGGTTAGTTAGTTTGTTAGTTAATTGGTTAGTTAGTTTGTTTGTTGATTTGATTGATTGATTGATTGATTGATTGATTGATTGATTGATTGATTGATTGATTGATGGATTATATAGAGATTTTATAAACATATATGTTTTTTAGATAGACACCATATATATATATGTATATATATATATGTGATATATCGTTTATCAGTCGTTAAATGACGATGACTGCTTACCGAATGGTTAGTTACTGGCTCATGAATGTTTAAACAATGATCACATTGTGGCTAATGATGATCACTACTGATCGGTGATGCTCAACTGTCGTTCAGTCATGATGGAGTTACAGCCTGCTACAACCGAGATGGAGTCACAACGGTACTCGTCGGCTCCGAGGGGTGAACAGTGGTGAAGAAGCGGATGGTATGGTTGACCATGGGTGTAAACCAACCGGTGGCCACCACACTAGACACATCCGCAATCGCTGTTTGTCATCCCTTATTGCTTGGTTTTGTATCATCAAGCAACAATGTTATTCTGAACAGTAATCAACAAGTGGTGTTGCGAGATTTAGTAAACAATGTTCTAATGAACCAATCAAGGAGGACTGCCTATCAAGCAAGCGAAGTCCGTCTTTCCAAGCACCCAAGCACCTTGGAATAGAAACATCCCTACGAGAAGAATGGTGTCATTTGGAGCCACCATAAAGAACTACAAACGTCGTTTCTGGTCTTGTACTTCATGGTAGGAGGCTTTTATTGGTCATCGAGACTAGGTGACACGCAACAATGGTGGCATACCAAGACAATTGCAATGGTTGACTACCAACAATCAACCACTAGTAAGGGGTACAACCAGTGAGGGTGCAGAGATGGGAAGCACCAGCTGGCTAATCTTCAAGTACAATAGTTCTAACAATCGCAAATAAAAGGTAACACTGAATACCACCTGGCGGTTTCCTAAAATAGAAGTACCCAAAAATGGTTGCTTATGGTTGGTTTATTAAACATTCAATGGATGATTTGCGGGTCCCCTATTTTGACAAACCACCAAACGAGTGTATGTACCTTTGCAATCGTCGATTGAATCCATTCAGTTTTCACCTGTCCTCCGTCCTCGCCGTGGTCCGTTTCTCTGCTTGAGCTTTCGGAAGCGTCAAACCACTCAGACCTCCGATGTTTCAATATGTTTCAGTCATTTCGGCATCGTGCAACATGAAAAATCCAAAGCAGCTGCTTCAAACATCATAAAAAACCACTATGTCACCATGCGCTTTGGTCAATGTGACGACATTGGAGCAATGTGCTGCATAATGCGCTTCTTGATTTTGGTTGAAAGTAGTGTCACCGGTAGTAGGCATGACAAATGTGATGATCGCTTGGTGTCATGGCTCACAGACATTCCCCAAGCCATCATCAAAAGTCTCGTTGAAATAGGTGCGGCATTGCTTTTGGGCGAAGACAACCACTTGGATGCGCAGTACGTGAAGCAACTTTCATGCAGCAGAGTGATCCACTCATCAGGGTCCCTAAGTTTGAGCAGCGAGTCTGAGAATCGAAATCCCTCAGGGCTCAGTTTGCGCCATGATGACAGCTGACAGTGCAGAGGCTGCGAAGGGGCATCACCATATGCAGTTTGTTCATGGGCTCCAGCAGAGGTACCCAAATCACCTTTAATCAAGTCTGGTGGGAGAACATCCGGCTTGGATAAGTTGAAATGCCATTCATGTCTAGAAACTAAACTCCTTCAGCAAGACATCTCATTTAGATTCATGAAATAATATGAAATAAGGTGACCTGCAGATCCAGATGGTATCCAGCCCCCCCAACCTCCCAACCCGTAATCGTTGGAAGGGCTTCTTTTGTCAGGATGGCTTACTGACGGCAGCTTGGATATCCCAAGCAATTCATCCATGGTGATTGTAAAAACACAAAACGGTTGCTACGCTTAGATCAGTCTCCAACTGAATCAAGATAACAAGGACTGATTTCTTTCGATCGGTTCTATGAGTTCTATGGGTTCAGTTGCCAAGAAGCAGTCAGAGGATCCACCAGGTATGGACTATCTTGGAATTGCCGTGCCTAAGAACTAGGGCGCATCGCTTCTTCAGTTGTATGTCATGGTGAGGTTGCGCTGCCGGGCTTTTGCTGTTGTAGATGCCTAAATTTGGTTCCAACATCCCAAAAAAGCATAACGATTATATACGATTATCATCCCAGAGCAAAACCAACGGTGTAAACATGTCGGCACGTTCATTTAGCCACATCTTTGGCGGCATTGGTGATCCATTCCAGCCTGTCTTCTGCGCAGGCGCTCGAAAAGGCTGAAGAGGGGTTGAGCCCAACGGAGGGCGCTGCCGCGCCAGCACAGTCGAAGCTCGCCTGAAAGCGATGGCGGTGTCGACCGATCCAGCCGAGCTTGTTCTTGGTGGTGGTGGTGGTGGTGGTGGTGGTGGTGGTGGCATGGGTGATGGTTGCCGTTGCTGTGTTTTTTGTGGTTGTTGATTCTGATGTGAGCACTGCTCACTAGAGCCACTTTTGGAACTCATGACCTGTGCAGACAAACGACAATCATCAACCCAACGAGGTTACAGGTGGAATATGTCAACAGTGCAAGGGTGTTGATTCGGGATGCATGTTCGGAGGCTCGCCAGGGGTACCAGTAAGGCTTCAGTCATCCGGTTTTGATATGTTTTGATGGGTTGATGCATGGCTTCAACGGTCCTTTCACCAGATGCTTACATAGTCACAGAATGTCACACAAGGGAAGTTCCTGACTTGAACTTGTAATGAAACATAAAAACTAGAGATGACTAGAGCATAAGAATAGTACAGAAGGGTATGCTTGATCGACATTTGTACCTTTGTTTATGCTCTAGTCATCTGTAGTTTGTATTTTTTTGGCCGCTGATGCATGCATATACAAATACCTTCCTCTCATTTGAATTGGTTGTTGAATTGAGTATCACCTCGGTTCATGACTGTCAATAAATACATCAAGAATCAAGATCCCTCATTGGCAATACGATTTGTCCATGTTTGTATATCTCGAACATGTGTGCAAAGCACCCTGTCAAGTCATAGCAACGGTTTGCCGATACAGATATGTTCGCTGGAACTGGCGTGATGTGCTCATAGGGATCAATTCAATAGAGACTCTCTCGAGCGCCCCTGCTGAAATAAAGAGAGGCGTTGCAAGTCGCGGGATGAGTATCCACATGTTTCATTGGAAATTTGGATGCTCAATTTGGATGCTCAATACCAAAGCTGGTGCTCAAGTTATTTCTGCTAGCACTAAGCTGCAAAGGAACCAGTTTCCCCTCGTTGTTGTGGTGCCGCCTTGGGAGCAAGAGGAGCGACGTGGGTGAGGCGGCCATTCCCACAACGGCCAAGGGCGGAGGCGACTGGGGGTCAACTGGCGGTGGATCACCGGTGGATCAGCTGGTTGTAGCTGGCAGATTTACCACAGTTGAAAGAGGATGGGGACACGAAATTGGCCAAGAGTTGATATGAAACACCAGACATATTATTTGGTTGGTGGTTTCAACCATTTTTGGTTTTCCCTAGTCATGATTAACAAATGGTTGGTTGACTAATATTTGTTCATAGGGGTTGAAACCACCAACCAGTTTTACAACTTAGATTTGATATGCAACACAAATTCATTCACGAGAAGACACTGGCCAAATCTTAGCTACTCATGGCTGATTGTTCATGATATGTTTTAATAAGGTGGCTGATACCTCTAAATACCTACAGTATTGGTAATAAACTTCTTACTGATATTGAACAATATACTGGCTGATACAAAAAATTGGCTAAGCTTCTAACTTGACCTGTCAATACAGTCCCCTGACAGCACGCCAGGGTTCGCAGCGCAGGCGTTGAAGAGGATGTTTTTTCGCCGGCAAGTGTTGAGGTGCGAGTCGGGGGAGTGGGGTTGGTGGGCTAGAGTTGGCTATGGGTCAATATTAAGCAACCAATAATGGTGGACAATAACCAACAAACTATAAGGAAATCAATGGTTAATAGTGGGGAACCAGGGGTACGGGGTTTTGACCCACAGCCAGTTGGCGAATGATTGCTCCATGATGGTGGTTGAATGATGGTTGAACGACATGGCTAGACTGATGCTTGAGGTTGGCTAATGATCGCAAGTGCTAGATGATGAGGGTTGAATGGTGGTGGTCAATCAGGAGTGATTAATGGTGAATGGCAGTATTGATGATGGTGCAGTGATGATGGTTGAATGATGGTGGTTGAATGATAGTGGTTGCATGATGGTAAATCAGGATTGGTTGCTGCCTAGCGCATGATTGCACAAATTCTGATTGATGAAATTGTATTTGACAAAGAAATAGAATGGCTTATGATTAGAGCTAAAGAGATGATTATGTTGAACCAACACAATCGATATGGATTTTGTTTTTGTTTGAAAGAGAACGTAGAATCAAACTCTGCTGTTTCTGACAGTTTAGCTTGTTTAGGATGTCGATATGTTTGATGGTCTTGCTAAGTTGCAGATGGTCGTAGGCAAGTCGCAAAGCAGCTTTCGTCGATATCCTGGAATCATTTTCAGTATCCCCACCATAATGATTTTTCAGTATCCACATCATATCCCCACCATTTGCAGTATCCCCAATCAATGGCATTGATTTAATTGAGTATCCCCACCATAGTATCCCCAACCATTAATCATATAGTGACCAATGGAAATCATGTTCAATGGGCACCGGTTGAAAACCACTACTGAGCCTGCTGAGTACCCACCAAGTTGTGCCATCGAAGGTCAACGTCGCAGATGAGGTATTCTAAAGTGGGTCAGAAATGATTTGATCAGCCAATCAAATTTGCGGGGGTGACTAACAATTCTTGACAAGCGTTTCTGGCTGTTGCTAAGGATTACTAGGTGACTATATAAGAATTCTTGACAAGCGTTTCCGGTTGTTGCTAAAGATTAATTGCTGCCAACAGCTATCGTTTGGGGATGTTTTCCAACAGTCCAAAACGATTATTTGTTGGTGAGTTTGGGGGTGAATACTGTGGCCTGATGCTCATGCTTGGCACAAAAAGTTGGTACCCCAAGATCCATGATCATCTCCCCAATCAACTACAATTTCCAGCACTGGGGACTGGGTTCTCGCTGACCGGAGTTCATGTTGCTGTGAGTATTGAGTCTCTAACACATATGAATACATCTACAAATGCGCACAGGCATATTATCTACATATTATATGTATGAAGATTGCGCACACATTTTTTCAATGTTTGCACGCAAACAGATTCTATCAATAGACAGGATGCTACAGGTGAATATCCCCATTACCTTGCGGCCTTGCCAGGCCCCTCAAGCGGCTCCAAAAGAGGAGGCACCCAGCGAAGCTCCCAAACCGGAGCCTGCCAAGGTGCAAATCTTGGCTGTGAGACCAATGGTTGGGAGGTGAAGGATGCCGAATTGTACTTAATTATTGTTATTGGTTAATGGTGGTTAATGATGCTTCTTAGTGGTCGATGATGCTTATTAGTGGTTGATGACGGTTTGAGATGGTTTGAGTAGTTGATTATTGTTCATCTGGCTGTTTTTTATTATATATAGTTTTTTATTTATATACATTTATATGTATACATTAAGTTCAATATAATTTGTTCTTTCAATCATAGCTGGAGATGTTTTGGAGCTGGGCAACTGACCATCAACCAGAGCATGTTGAAAGCATATCGGAAGCATATTGAACGCATATTGCAATAGACACTGCTGATACTGTTAAACAGCATGTTGGTACCATGCACCATCAACACATCGGGACTCCACTATCACCTCACTGAACAGCATATTTGTCACTCTGATGCCCGCCATACTTCCCGGCGATTCTTTAATTCCCATAAGATAGATCAGATAGCTCACAACCTGTTTCTTAGTGACTGCTGGGTGATCATGATGAAATCGTCATTGCCCGATTCTGCGATTCTGCCCCGCAGATTAATCACACTAATCCCAACATATCCCAACAAATCCCAACATATCGCAACTATCAACCAACTACGACTAGCTGATTGTTAAGTGCTGACTCGTTCCACTTCTTAACTAAGATTGGCTGAGTGGTGAACCGATGAATCAGCGATCCACTAATCAGGGAGCTTACGACCAACCGCGGGTCCCGCGCACCCCGGCAGACAGGCGGCCGCGCCGGAACCTGCTCCAAAAACAGAGGAGGTTGCGAAGGTGGAGAAGGCGTTGCCGGTGGCAAAAGACACCAGTTGAGCAGTGTGGAAACATGTGGAAGCCTCGTTCGGTTGATTATTGCAGGGACCGGAGGCTGCCAAACTTAGAGAAAGAGTGATCACTACAGGGGGTCATACTATTTGGATCTATTTGGTCTATTTGCGACACATTTGAACGGAAGACATAAATTCCCATGCATGGGGATAACACAGTAGTGGAGGGCCATTCCCCAAGTCATACTTCCCTAGATAATGCCCCCCAAAATTCATCAATAATCATTCCAATAAATAGTATAACAAGTAAGGGGGATAAACAATGTATGATATGGGGAGTGGCCTGTGTGTAGAAAAATAATTAAATAATAATAGTAGAATTATTTAATCATTTTTGTTAAAGGCTCAGTATTCTTAAATGTCCTTTGCTCTTTTTATGTTTTGAAAAGCATTTTTTACCAATAAGAACTCTACAAGTCTCGCACCATATCTTACCTTCTTGTCTCATCACATCTCCCTCTTCTAATTCCTTGTAGTGTTTGTGCTTGTATGATGCCAAGTGGTCTTGCCATCCGTCGCTTCTTACTTCTGTTCTGCAACAGTCACACCATACCTTTTCCTTGCTCTTTTCTCTTCTCTGTTCATTTATTGTTTCTCTTTCTTTCTCATAGTGCCTCTTACATTTTGCACGCATTTTTTCAGGGTTGTTTTTCTGATAATCTGATACTTTAGTCAAACAATTAATGCAGGTTTTCCTTCCCTCTTTGAACTCATCATCTGCTTTGTCCTTATGACACTTACAGCATTTCTTCATTTCGGCCATTTTACTATTAATATATATAGTCATTTTGTCTTTAAGTAGTTTTTTCCAAAGTCTATTTTTATCATAATATCATTTCTCTCTACAATTGCATTTATGGCAGTATATGATGCAGTTTTCTTTATGGTGGCTTTGGAAGTTGTCCAGTCTCTGTGCTGTCATATTACTAAACACTATACCTTGCTTAATGCCAAACTCAAACTCACAACTACACCTATTACATCTTGAACCCATCCTCTGATAAAGCCAATTTACATTTATATATTTCTTTTCATCTATTTCTCTATTGGCTTTCCTGTCTTGAATTTTATAATTGCAGATTTTCTTTTCAAAATATTGTAATAGTTTATCCTCTGTCAGTTCATCAGCATCATCTTCATCATCATTGGGCATCACGAAAAATTTAACTTTGTTTAAGTCAGTGCTTCTGGTGATGCTCGTATATAACCACTCTCTGCTCACCAGATGCTTTTTATTCCATTCGTGTATAGCAATACTTTTATTTACTGAACTGCCTTGAGACGAATGACAGGTGGCACAGTATCCATAAATAAAATTATTGTCAAGTGTCTCTACATTTGTTTGGTATTGCTTTTTGGTCTTGATGTTTTCTATTATCACTGTATCATTATTGATGCCCTTGATTTCAAATTGAAAATTTACATTAAATGTCATTCCGTCTTGTATGGTGTGCTTTCTACATATCATCACGTCTCCAACTTCATACTTATCTGATTTCCCTAAGTTCTTTCTGATGGTGTTACTTACCCATTTACACATCCTGTTAGTGTATGCTATGTTGTGTTCTGCTTCCATTATGTCACTTGTTTTCTTGAAGTGTTTGTGCATTACTTCATCCAACGGTAGTTTGTGTTTCCAGATGTCATCATAGATATTATTCATTTTTTGTCTGTCTTCTTCTGTCTTAACTCTCTTGCATATCTTCAGGTAAATCTTATACTTGAACATCTGATTTAAGCATTGATTTAGGTATTTTTCGTGGTCTTGGGTGTTGGTTAAGTCTTTTATAGGTTTCAATTGTTTCCCGTCTGCAGTGCCTATGATGATTTTGTTCTTGTTTTCCTTGTCTATGAATTGCTTTATCTTGCTCAGGGTGTATGCTCCCACTTGTCCCATCTCATCAAAGACTATGCAATTAAACTCAGAATGGTCATACTGCGGTAATGTCTCCCCTGCTTCAACTGGAATGCTAAAGAATTTGTTATAAGTGGTTGCTTCAGCATTCACTTCTTGAAGTTGCTGATTGTTAGGAACAACAAACAGCACATTATATCCTAGCTTCTCCATATACTCGCCTATGTAACTCTTGCCTGAACCAGCCAGTTTTGCTTTTATGAACACAGGATTGTATTCAACAATTTGCTCACAGATGCTCTGGGTGTCATACTCATCTGCTACTTCTATCCTTTCATTTTTGTGAATGGGGATTGTTGGTATCTCATTGGGTTTCATCCTGTAGCAGTCGCTTGGGGGTAAGACTTGCTTATTGTCTTCTGTCCTCCAGCCTCCTATGTTAGGTGAAAAGTTAAGCGCTTTTTTGGCCTTCTTGATGTCATCTTTGTCAATGATGAAGGCATCCGTTTTGACGCTATGAACTTTGACTTTGTTGCTTACCAACTTCTGATAGTCCTGATACATTTTAAAATTATGCCTTTGCAATACCAATTCGCGGATATACCTAAAGCCGTTGTTTAACTCCTTTTTGTCTGATACGGTTAAGGTGTAGTATTTGGTGTCTGTTTCCTTCTCAACTTTGATTACATCATAGTATTTGCCATCCTTTATTTTGTAGTGTCCGTGCCTATAGCCTCCGAATTGATACTGTCCGCTTTCATCATCATAGGCAGTCCAACTTATTTTCCTTCCTTCTTCCTCTTCAAATTCTTCAATGTATTCATTGGTCATTTCTACCAATTTCTTATCATCATAGAAACCACTGACTTTGTTAATCCTTCCTCCCATTAAATTTTGATAATACACAGCTTCACTCAAGCTGTCAAAATCTAAGCTTCTTTGGCACTTGTTAGTTCCCTTCCCCAGCATCCCTACTGCAACATTGACAATCATCTTTTTGGCCTTTGTGTCTTCACTTGGTTTGTCTGATATTTTTGTGTCATACACTTTCTTGATGTCAGACTTGAAAGTAACATCATAGACACAGGACGGCTGTTTGTAATATAAAATCTCAACATTGTCAGAAAATTCACTTAAAAACATACCATATATTAATAGATAGGGTTTATTACAAAACATTAAGGCGGTCTCATTAACTACCTTGACTAAAAATAAGCACAGTTCCCCAAAATCCTTGAAGTTGTGCTTATTGTAGTTAAATGACTTCCATACATCAAACTCATTGAAGACTGGCACTTTTGCTGTTTCCCCCAAGCAGTAAGTGTAAGCCTTGTTTTGGTCTATCTCTAAATGCACTTCCCTGTTATAATGAAAGTTATGAAGCTTCCCAGCCGGTGGGATTGTCCTGCACTGGTTCAAGATTTCAACATCAACTTCATTATAATAGGACTTATATAATGGATTGAAAATTCTCTGACTGAATTCAAACATAGTTTTTGACATATTGTTGTAGGTTTTCTCTGCTTCAACTGTTATACTGGCATTGATTGAATTTGTTAGGTTCTGTGTCTTTACCTTGTATTTAATATCCCTTTTTTGCTTCTTCAATTTGAACCTGAAATTTAATTCCGAAATAATACCGGCGCAAAACTTAATATGTGGATTGTATCCAGCCTGTTTGCTTTGATAATACAGTTTTGATAAATCATTGCCGTTGTAAATCATTGTGTATTCATCCTTTTCAGTGTATTTTAGAAAGTCATCAACACTGTCAATCATCCTGCATTCAATGGGCTCATCTCTAGTGTTAATATGAAAGTCCGTAGAAGCCTTTACATCCAATGTATATTCCTTGCTAATACCAAGATTGGCTTTTAATTCTTTAATGTCTCTGTTCATTGTGTAGATGTGGTCATTCTTAATCAATCCGTAAAAATCTTTGATGTGTCTGTTTCTGGTTGGTGGGTCATAGCAGTAAATCAAATTGCCCATACAGTCAAACAGTCTGGCTGATATGTTGTATTCCTTAAAGACTTTTGCCATATCATTAATTGAAGCCCC
>VSDK01025238.1:967-48128 GCA_009767595.1 Symbiodinium kawagutii
TTTGTCTTTCACTTTGAAAACTTTTGGTTGAAGGGGTTCGGTTTGAGAAACAAATAGTTGGGGCTTTGATGGCGACCAATCATACCAACCATGTGGCCTGGGGGCGGCCCAGGATGAGCTACTCAACATGCTGGCCCTGACCGCTTTTACCCTTCAGCGGGCGATCGAAGTGTTCGACCGTGGGGGTGTGGTGCTGACAGAATCTGAAGCTAGTGAGGCATCCCGTTGTTTGTCAACGCACCTTGAAGCATATAGTTGGATGGCATCCTATTACTACAAGCGTAGGCTCATGCGATTCAAGATTCGCTGCAAGAGCCATTACTTGTGGCATGTTTCTCAGGAAGTAGCCCAATATAGACTCAATCAAAATCTTTTTCATACTTTCCAGGAAGAATCCTGGTTAGGAAAAATCAAGGCAGTGGGAATCCGTTGCCGTGGACGCACTTTTAGCGGGCGCCTTTACCAAAGGTATTTCTTGGCCCTCGCAATTTACTTACATGAGAATAAGATGTTGGAGCTGAGCCTGGAGACTTGAAATAACATATAATATGTTGTCTATGAACCATTTCTGGTTACCCTCAAAATGTAATGTTTCTGGGGAAACGTCCGATGTTGCGCAGCTCAAACTTTGGGCCATTAGGGGTGATGGTCAACCTGCTTGTGCGGGGCAAGCCGGAAAAATCAGCTGGCCTCAAGGTGCTGGCAGCCAAGCCCGGGCTCATGGGGCTGGACAGGACAACTGGATGGTTTCGAAGTAGATGTTTCTCAAAGTAGTTCACCCTGAAAACCATCCAATAGATGCCATGTATAACAAACTATTGAATTGGGGGCTCCCCTACTTGGAGAAACCGCCAGATCCCCAAATATACAACCTTGTTTGGAATTGTCTTCACATATGTGATTTGTTGCTATTGATGTTTGGATTAGATATGGGAAGCGACCCAATAATGTTTCTTCGTAACATTAGTTTGGTTAGAGAAGGCTGCAATATTTTACGTCGTGTGTTGCATTCTGGAACTGCTCTCCCAACACTGGAACGAGCCACTGCGAGCGACTGGGCAAAGACACTCTTCACCAACGAAACCGTTTGTCATTATGATGTTTCAAAGGTTTCAATCCCGACAAACGACCCCATATTATATTACTACTTTGTTGAATGGGTTTGGGAAAGCAACGCTTTCTAAGCTCTGAAAGTACATGTATATATATGTATATGTGTAAAACATATGTAATGAATGTGTAGTGCTTTGGGCAGGCTTGGTGCACACGTTCAACTGCTGAGAGTTAACTCATATGCCATTTTGGTTCAAGATGTATCTCAGCCAAAATAGTTAAAGGTGGGTTGAGACTACAAAGCTCAAGGAACACAAGCGTGGTGTGCATCTTGTTTGCTTGGAATGTTTGCTTGAAGCTATGGTCTTTGCTCTCTGTTTTGCATGAACGTGTCACATGCTCGCGCCATCGGGCCAAATGCCACGATCATGGCTGAGCTTGTTTTTTCAGGATCCCACCTCACCCTCCCATGATCAGTACATTGTACTCAAAGTACTGTGACCCAAAGATATGGCAATTGGTTCAAACGCGAACGCGTGATTTGTCCACATGAGCGTCCTTACCAGCAGGTTGTGCATGTGTGGTCGCATGCATCGCACTTGCCTGGTTGCGGAGCTCCCAGGTTTCCCCAGATGTTTTGTCTTTGATAAAATTTGTTTGAATGTCTATTTCCTGTTTCAGCCCTGAACTTTTGGTTGGTTGTCCTGGTTAAAACCTCAACTTTTCTTTTGCGCTTGTTTTTAAAGTCTGGTCCTGATATGTTTCCTCTGGCTTCTCTCTGCTTCTTTAATGTGATTTCCTTTAACTTTGATTTTGCAAATGCTTCCTTGGTAAACCCTAAACTTGTCGTTTTGTGGTTAAACCCTAAACTTTGTCGTTTGCGTCCTAAGTTAAACCCTAAACCTGTCGTGTGCTGCATGGTTAAACCCTAAACTTTTGTTGTCTGCTTGTTTTTAAAATCTGGTCCTTATATGTTTCCTCTGGCTTCTCTCTGCTTCTTTAATGTGGTCTCCTTTAACTTTGATTTTGCAAATGCTTCCTTGGTAAACCCTAAACTTGTCGTTTTGTGGTTAAACCCTAAACTTTGTCGTTTGTGTCGTGAGTTAAACCCTAAACCTGTCGTTTTGTGGTTAAACCCTAAACTTTGTCGTTTGCGTCCTAAGTTAAACCCTAAACCTGTCGTGCGCTGCATGGTTAAACCCTAAACTTTTCTTGTCTGCTTGTTTTTAAAGTCTGGTCCTTATATGTTTCCTCTGGCTTCTCTCTGCTTCTATAATGTGATCTCCTTTAACTTTGAATGTTCAAATGCTTCCTTGGTTAAACCCTAAACCTGTCGTTTTGCTGTTAAACCCTAAACTTTGTCGTTTGCGTCCTAAGTTAAACCCTAAACCTGTCGTGTGCTGCATGGTTAAACCCTAAACTTTTCTTGTCTGCTTGTTTTTAAAGTCTGGTCCTTATATGTGTTGCTTCTGGCTTCTCTCTGATTCTATAATGTACTCTCCTTTAACTTTGATTTTTCAAATGCTTCCTTGGTAAACCCTAAACTTGTCGTTTGTGGTTAAACCCTAAACTTTGTCGTTTGCGTCGTGGGTTAAACCCTAAACCTGTCGTTCTGTGGTTAAACCCTAAACTTTGTCGTTTGCCTCGTAAGGTAAACCATAAACCTGTCGTGCGCTGTCATGGTTAAGACCTAAAATGGTCTTGTCAGCTTGTTTTTCAATTGTGATCCTTGTATCTTTTTATTTTTTTAGTTGTGTCATTTTTTTGTTTTTTTATTTTTGTTTTTGGAATGTCCATTTTGAAATGAAGTTGTATATCATGATTGTGCATGCTATCCGAGCACACGACACTATTTGATACAAACGACAACGTTTTCTCAAACTCTTGTCGTTTTATGCGAATGGTGTCCAATGAGCATCGTTGGAGTGTCTAGGCAGCCGGAGCTCAACTGCAACTCGCAGGGATGCAGCCAGACGCCTTACGGTCTGGATGGCTCTCTCGGCTCTGCCATTTGACTGCGAGGAGTAGAGCGGGCTTTCCTCCACCAGTGCACGGTGTGGCCACGCTTCCTTTACCTCTGCAATCAGGGCTCGGATTGCTGGTTCTTGGTCGCTTTTCAGCACCACTTTCTCATGGCGCATCAGCTTGAGAAATGTCACAATCATCTTCTTGAGGTGCGGAAAGTCCTCTGCACCCTTTGAAGGAGTCGGGATTGCCGCCACGTAGCCAGTCTCAGAGTCAATGACCAGCAAGGCTTGCGTCACACCTTCCGCGCGGTCACCGGCCTCCGTGGACCCGGCGATGTCAAACCAATCGAAGCAAATCGTCGGTCGCAACCGCGCGTGGTCAAGCGCGCCTTCACTTCCAACTGGCAATCCGAAGTGCGGCAAATCCTTTCCTCGGCCTCTGACACAGGCTTCGCACCAGGGTGCGTAGGGCAGATGCGTGAGCTCGTGCAGTTGCCGTTCCACCTCACTGGGCGGCTGCGGCACGGGCAGCTCCACAGGCTGCCTCCCGAGAGCAGGGTCACGGTTCAGCTCCTCTTCCCTGAGCTGGAGCTGCGCCTCTAAATTCCGTGAGGCTGCGTTCCGTGCCTCATACTCCTGCAGTCGGCTCCAGAGTCGAGCTTTGTCTCCCCACACTGGTGCCCCAAGCTGCCTGAGTCGAGCTTTCAGGTCCACCACTCGGCTGTTCGCGTTCAGCGGTGGCCGACCAGGGACGTCCACAGGGTCCCCAACTCCTGGGCCTGGCGCAGCAGCTTCCGGCTCGGGCGCCACAGCCTCTGGCACCGGCACAGCTGCTTCGTCCTCCTTCAGTTGGAACTGCGTAGTTCCCACCCAATCGTGATTGAGTGCTTCTGGCACGCCTCCAGGGCTGCGCCAGTCGTCGACGAACTCCAGGGTTTCGTCGTCCTTGCCAAACACCGTAGTCACCCGGCGATTGGTCAACTTCTCTTGAGTGATTCCCAACGACTCCAGGTCGTGGTTCACAGGGTCATAAAGACCTCTTCGTGGGCTTTGGTGATTGAACGTCACCACCTTGCCATCGGGAGAGACGGTCCAGTGGTCTTCTCCTCCGCCTTCGCCGGCTACGTGGACCCACTGGTCACACGTCACAGCGTAGACCTGGCCGCGGGATTTTCCTTTTCCTTTTCCACCCTTGGCCTTTTGCTTTCCTTTGTTCTTGTTCTTGCCACCTTTTGCTTGGCCGTGGCTAAGCTCTCTCTTTCGAGCTTTCTTTCTTTCACGGGCTTCCCAGTTGTCAGCCCTTCTTTCCTCGTCCGTCCAATCCTTCCTCTTGCGGGAATCCGGACGTGACTGAGGAGGGTCTCTTGGCTCCGCCGGGGGGGCCGGGGTCCGCCCCTTCCGGCTCCTGGACCTCAGTCGGACAGGCTCTTCTTCAACCTCGACTTCCTCTTCTTCGTCCTGCTCCTCACTGTACTCAGACGACCTTCGGAAGTCCGGCGAGGATGGCGAAGAGAACAGCGGGCTCCTGTCACGTGGTCGGGCAGCGATTCGCTTCAGCTGCCTTTCACCGAGAGGATCTACAGCTCTTCTAAGGACACCGCCGACAACATGATAGATCATTTTCATGTTAACGCTTTCGCAATACAAAAACGCTTTCGTGTGTCTTCGTGTGATTCGTGAGATTCGTGAGATTCCTTTGATCATGGCATATTACATGACCATGACTGTCTTTGTTTCATTATACAAACAACTTTGTACAATTAAACATCAAATGCTGATAACAACGCTCAATGCGAAAGCGTTCGTTCAAAGAAAGATGCGCAAGGAGCAGCTGCCCCAACGAGACCGCTTCGAAAACGAAAGCAATTTAAAAGCAACGCAGCAGAAGAGCAGAACAAAAAATGTTTTGCCTTTGCAACAAAGATGTCTTGTTGACATGAAAGGTTTCTTCCTTTATATATTCTTTATGCATTTGAAGAGAAAGATCTTGGGCATAATAGCGTCAAATGCTGATAACAACGCTCAATGCGAAAGCGTTCGTTCAAAGAAAGATGCGCAAGGAGCAGCTGCCCCAACGAGACCGCTTCGAAAACGAAAGCAATTAAAAAGCAACGCAGCAGAAGAGCAGAACAAAAAATGTTTTGCCTTTGCAACAAAGATGTCTTGTTGACATGAAAGGTTTCTTCCTTTATATATTCTTTATGCATTTGAAGAGAAAGATCTTGGGCATAATAGCGTCAAATGCTGATAACAACGCTCAATGCGAAAGCGTTCGTTTAAAGAAAGATGCGCAAGGAGCAGCTGCCCCAACGAGACCGCTTCGAAAACGAAAGCAATTAAAAAGCAACGCAGCAGAAGAGCAAAGCAAAATTTGTTTTGCTTTTGCAACAAGAATGTCTTGTTGACATGAAAGGTTTCTTCCTTTATATATTCTTCATGCATTTGAAGAGAAAGATCTTGGGCATAATAGCGTCAAATGCTGATAACAACGCTCAATGCGAAAGCGTTCGTTTAAAGAAAGATGCGCAAGGAGCAGCTGCCCCAACGAGACCGCTTCGAAAACGAAAGCAATTAATCAACACGCGCAAACCTCAACGGCACCATCCCTCATGGGGACCATGGCAGCGCTCATGGAGAGCTTGTCAACGCTCATGGAGAGCTTGTGCACACAATTTCAAGAAGGAGCTCGGCTGGCGCAACTTTGTGCGCAGCGGTGGACAAAGCATGCGCATAGGCGTTGGTGCAAACACGGTAGGCGCAACTTTGTGCGCAGCGGTGGACAAAGCATGTGCATAGGCGTTTGCGCAAGCACGTTGTATGTAGGTATATATAATATACCTACACACACACACACACACACATATATATATATATATATAGATCTAGATATGGTTGGTGGTTAGATGATTAGGGGTTAGTTAGCTGGGTGATCCACAAACAACCGTTTTCCACCTATAGCATGAGATTTTGGTTTTGGTGGGGCCGGCTTGCTGATTCATTCCATGCTGCCCGCGGTGCGCCTTTGATGTGGCTCACTGTACTGGGTTTCCGTGGCAAACCACCCAAAAAATAACACAACCACACATAACATAACATCAATACAACCATGCGTTGGCAACCCATCGTTATTTTGGGGATGTGCCCGCACCATCAGCTTGGGGTTTCTACCAATTTGTTGTCGCTAATTCCGGGGATGCCCATACATAAACCATCTAACACCATCCATCTCATCCATCTCCAATAACCACATCACCAATGTTTGGGTTTCCAAAGATTTTGGTTTTCGTGGGGCCAGCTTCCGCTGATTCATTCCATGCTGCCCGGTGCGCCTTTGATGGCTCACCGCACTGGGTTTCCGTGGCAAACCACCCAAAAAATAACACAACCACACATAACATCAATACAACCATGCGTTGACAACCCATCGTCATTTTGGGGATGTGTTGCGCCATCAGCTTGGGGTTTCTACCAATTTGTTTGCATTAATTCCAGGGATGCCCATACATAAACCATCTAACACCATCCATCTCCAATAGCCACATCACCAATGTTTGGGTTTCCAAATGGTACCAACCAACCAAAGGTTGGCCCCATGGGGGCGCCAGCCGCAATCTGTCGAGATACTTCGAACAAAGGAAGGATTTTACATAACCATGACAAGAATCATAGACAAACACTTGATGTTGCCAACCATCCACCTCGCTGCTTCCCATGGCGGCTTCGCTTCAGCCCAGATTGCCTGGACCCTCAGTTTTTGGACGCGGGTACCCCAGCCACGTCACTTAGTCAAGTCTACCAGCCTCCCACCTAAGGGAGAGAAACAAAAGGTAGCGCTGGTATAAACGCCCCATTAAGGTTGCCTGGTGGCACCTCACCCCGATACGTTTGACGTACCCAAGGAAAGATTCATCATGGTTGCAACTCATGACATGTTTCGGGTTCAGCCTCCAACGAGGTATGTCATGGCGCAAATGGTAAAGGCCATGGTGTTTTGGCCTAAATTTGTACAATTTGTAGCCCATGCATTCGCATCGGCTCGCAAGGTGCTGCCATGCAAGTAAGTGGATCTGCAAATTGCGTCCCACCTCCTTGGTGTAGCAAGTGGGGATGGCCAATGACAAAGAACCCAAACTGTTCTGAGTGAAAATTGGTGTGAATGAAATTTACTGAGCTATGTTCTGATTTTTTGGGATCCATGTTCATGAGTTGCTGTCCATGTGACCATGCTTCAACGGAATTGGAACCAACTTGAACATTGTTTAGATGAAGGGTGCACCACGTAATCCCAAAAAATGTGATTCACCTGACCCACAGCCCCCTTTGCGGATGTAGCTTCATCAGCATCTGCTTGGGTGAGCAGAATGTCAGAGTGATCCATGATGTAGAACGCTGCAAAGATGTGCCAGTGACACAAGGCGATCAAGCGGAGCATCTCGTCCTGATGATGATCGAGGAGGAGGAAGCGTCAGGGGTCCCAAGCCTGCCACATCTAAGACATGCCAGAAAACCCGCATTAAAATTTTTGATGGGGAAAAAACATCTTGTGATAAAATGATCAAATGATGATCAAGGTTCTTCTGGGTTGTCTCTGGAAATTTGCAGTGAAAGTTTGGCAAAGAACCACAAAGCGCTCTTCACAAACGCTGCTTTGAACGTGCTTCCAAGTTCAGGATACTCTTGCGCTGAATGCAGTCCGGTGTTCTTTGGGGTGAACCGCCTGAAAGATAAGGAGATCCTAGGCTAGCTTGGCACAAAACAACCCCAAATGGAGAACACATCATCATCGCAGAGTTTGACCCTAAACCATCATCAGCCGATGACGCGACAGGTGAATGTGGGGAGTCCCAATGTAAATCAATTATTGGTAGATATGGGTAGATTAGGGCTATGTAGCTACCAGTGTCATCCCAGACCCTGAGGATCAAAACCAGAAAACATTCACATGTATACATTCCAAGAAAAACATGTTCTGATTGAAATGTTCTGAGCTATGTTCCTGAACTCAATGATTGAACTTTATTCTGAAGGAAATTTTCTGATGTATGTTCTGCATGAAATGTATTGGACTATAAACCGAGTGTCTTTGCTTGGCGACAGGCTGCTTTCAGCATTCGTGAAATGGTCAGCAGTTGTTCTTGTAAGGTCCCTTCGCCAAAATAACCAGAACGGATCCAAAAACCCATCGATGAAGCATACAGATCTTTACATGTGCCCAGAAAAACCATGTGCATTGGATCGTGGAAGCACGTCCGAAAGTGCCAGCCCTCCACGCATCTCCAAGGAGAAACTGTTCTGCTGGTGCGCAGATAGTCCTCGTGACCTTGCTGCACAGAGGCTGGATGGACACACGTGTCGGATGATGGGGTCAGAACATCTAGGTTCACAAACCATTGTGAGGGGAGATATTGCTCTTCCCATTTGATTGTTTCTCAAAATGCGGTTCCCCGTAAATCCCCCAATATCAATGTTTTAAACCAATGAATTTTTGGAGAGCCCCTATGTTGAGAAGTTACTATTTCACAAGTTCATTTCTTGAACTGTTGAACCTTAATGATTGTTTCATGATTTGTTAGCGGTGCCCAATTCAAAAATCAATGAAGCGGCCATGAAACTGATATTGGTCATCCTGTGAACGGCTTCCTGATGCATGTTCTTGTAAGACAGCTCCTCAATCCAGTTGTTGTGATGGCGCATTGCCATACAATAAACACAGATGTAGTTATGAAGATAGCTCCGGGGCCAATTGTTGCACTCTTTTCGGGCTTTCTCATCGGCCCTGAAGCAGAAGTAGGTAGCCTTCCACCCAGCCGCCAACACTTTGCCGCCCAGATCCTTTCGATGGCCAGCCAATTCTTCATTATAAAACCCCTGGGTTGGGGCAATGCCTCTTGCCGCTATACGAAGGGACCACCCAAACAGTTGCGCAACTGTTTCTTGAACAGATGTTTTCACATTGTCGGAACCCAAACAATGTCCCGGAAGGATGACGCAAGGGAACTTGGTGTCCCACACATGTGAATTGGCAAAGATGCATGCCATACTCCATACGATGTACTCTGAGTTGGCAAAAAATTCTGCCCCATCACAGTGTAGCGCAATTGGCAATAGTCCTTGATGATGGTTCCCACTAACTTTTGAAAGTAAAAAGTAAACATCACAATGATATTGCGAACAAGTGCAAACAGCTAACACATAAAAGTAAAAAAGGTAAATCAGCCATGGTACTGTCGCAGGATTCACCGGAAGCTAGACACGGATGTGACTTCCATTCTTCCAATGTACCGACGTGGGCCCAAAAGGAAGCAATGCTTGCTCTACTGCGGTGTCCAGTCATAGAGATGCCAAACTGCAGGGTCAATTGTTTGGGTGATTCTTTTGAAACCCTACTTTAGAAACCTTTTCATTTCAATTTTCACCAAGCTGCAGCCCAACACCAAGCCTGAGCATCACCAGCTTCAGATAAAGCGTGGATGATTTCATGCGGTAGCAAAACCGGCACCTTCGTTGGCACAGGCTCCAGACCATCAGATGCCTCAGAGACGAGGCGCTTTCATGATTTGATGGCATGAGGAACCGGCGTGATTTCGAAATGGGTCCACAGCCAACAAAACATATAATTTTGAATAAGGTTTGACCAGGTAGCTGTCAATTGGAATTCGACATCATAGGTGCAGAGCTTTACCCCGTACAAAGAATGAAGCCACCGATGCAAATCTCTCTCTTGATTAGAGGTGTGCACTCCATTGGTTCCAAGTGAACTGAAACTCTGTAGGGCTTCGCAGGGTAAACCGTCCTTGATGTTGGCTCGTGCTAAATCACAAATCTCAGCAACGCTTGCTCGGCCACTGCCCAGCATACCTCAGCGGAACATGGTTTCAAAAGTATGTTCTTTCTCATTTCCCCCGTTGCCCCATTTCAACCATTTAAAAACAATCTGCATATTGCGGGGTTAAGTTTGGGTTCAGTATGGAAATGAAAAAGCTCAAGTAAGGCTTGAAGGTGCGTATGTACGCATGCGCAGTCTCACACTTGCCCATGTCATCATATCGTATTTGCCTCGCAGTGATTTGTTTGGAATCGTTTCTAAACATGTGCTGTCTTATCGGAAACATTCTTTTTATGAGGGCTTTTTAGATGATGGCTCCTTACTGTTTGCGTGAGGCAGTCTCCATTGCCCACTTCGCACCTTGCTCGATGCCGACCATTCGAGGAGGCACCTGCGTGGTGAACAGGGAATCCAGTGGAAAGCAAAGCTGTGAGGTTTCGACATGATGGGGCGACAAAATTTAAATCATAGACTGTATGGATTTTGGATGATTTTAGGTAAATCCAAACGAGGGAATCCAAACCAGAGGATATAGTGATGTGTCACCTTAATCCAAAAAGGTATACCTATCAGCGTTTGGTTGGGAATGATGTTGGGCGACTTGCAAGATGCCCTTGCCATTTTTTGAGCTACCTGTCGCGCTTCAGAATGCTCTGGGCACAACCCCTCGGCAATCAGGCTTCCAAGGCTTGAAAGAAATTGAGTTCGAATGGGACACCAAACGACTTATGGGCTTAACAATGGTATACAATGGTCAAAGCCTTGTGGGCTTGAATGCACACCCGCAGCACCAGCTATCACTCCAAACACTTTCAACTCTCGACTGTCTCGTTTCTTAGACATGTCATCAAATCAAAACGGCTCTATCCTTTGCCTGTCAGGAAGTTGGCTTTGAAAACAATATTGCTGATAGTGAAGCGGTTGAACCATTGTTGAAAAAGGGCTGCATATCCAACTAGTCTATGTTGTCATCCCAACTCCTAACCCGATTCAGGCAATCATAGATGGGTAAACTATGGTTGGAAGAAATGCCTACGTCTCTTCAGCAGGCGCATCAGCATTTGCATCAGCGTCCTTCTTGTCTTTCTTGGTACGCTTCTTAGGCTTGGCGGTCAAGCCAGCAAGCAAAGCTTTGGCTGCAGCCTGAGCAATTTGGGTTGGCATGGGTTCCAACGGTGAGCAGGCATGTTGATGGCTGGAAAGGTTTTGGAAAGGTGATGAAACTTGAGAGATAATTTCTGAAATTATATTTGTAGGCATGTATGTATGTGTGCATGATCGTATAGTAATAGGGTTTGGTGCCCAAAACCGACATGTCACTGGAAGTGTCGAATTTGGTTGCGATCGCATGGGATGATGACCCCGCCTCAGCTTTCGTGTACCATGTGATCTTCTCCTCGCAAATGCGAAAGAATTTCGCATACTGCTTTTCGTCTTTGATGCCCTTGCGGCGGAGGTCTCGCATGTGGCCCCAGACCTTCTCCATCTTCGTTGAGCAGGACTCGAGCTGCTTGATGAGGTCTCCGCTGTACTCACATGACGTCAGGGCAATGCTGTACTTCCTGGCTTCTGCCGCCTTCTTAAGGCATTCTTCCATTTTGGCTGCTAGAATCCTCAGCGCAGGATTGATGATGGTTTTCAGGTTAGAAAAGAATAAAACAAGTCATTATGCTCTTGTTGTAACCCATGGGAAATCCACAACAAATGAGTATGGCACTCTTCGAATGTCTTCGGTTCTTGTTTCTCTGGCTTATCCTTGTCTGGCTTACCAGGCTTTGGTGGCTTTGCTTGTTTGGTGTCTTCAGCAGTGAGAGCTTCAGCCAAGTTCTTCTCATTCGCAGCTGCCATGGCTGGTAGAGCCCCGGCACTAAGTGGTCCATCACCAGAGATCAGAGCCTCCGCCATCTCTTGGTTCCCAGCATCCTTGATCTCCACACTGGTTGACTCACTTGTTTTGTCATCGTTCCGCAGAAGGTTTCCACTGGCTGTGTAGTAAAAGATTTCCTGGCGAGGATGAGCTGGAACTGATGCCATCAAAGCAAGTGGACTTGTGATTTGTATCTGGAATTGGGCGGCTACGGTAACATCCAATGAATCATTGTTTGTTTGATATTCAACATATATCATCAAGAAAATGTCTCATATGAAGTTCTTCACCCTTCTAGATTGAATTTTATGTCAATTCACCCCCATCAGCGGTCCTCTTCATCTTTAGGAAAGTCAGGATCATAGTACCACAATCCTCTCTTGTGAAGATTGGAGATCAATTGATCAGCCTTCGGCTCTGGATACTTCCGCTTGATGTCTCGTGCCTTCATCGCCTCGCGCTGGCTACGAGCCAGGACTTCCTTCGTGCTTTTCCTTTGCATCTTCACTGTCACCCTTGGCAGCGAAGAAGGCTGGGGGATTGCGCTGCTTGCGCACGATGTTTAGTTGGCATTGAACGGGTATGGATCTTTAGCTGGAGGCTTTGATAACGATAAGCCATGAAGCAAATTAGTGTATACAGTACCATGGTTGTCCCTTTTCCTGACCTCCCCTTCCCCAACCCCATAAACGACCAAGTCACTTGTCCCAATCTCCAGAGGATTGGAGCCATGTCCGAAATAGGTCGCACTTATCTTTGATGTAAGCACTGGCGAGGTTCTGAAGGAATTTTTTCCGATCAAGGCACTGCCTTGTGAACTTCCCCCAATCAGCAGGATGAGTCTTGCCTCGGATCAAAGCTGAAGAACAACACTTGATATTATTCATGTTGGCAACCAATAGTGAGAGAGAGGGGGTGGTTTAGAAACAACAAATCAGAAGGGAAAGCAAACGCTAAATTGAAAAACTAGAGAGATTGAAATCAGGTAAGTTGCTGTTGGCAGTTGCAAACGCTGACTCGCCCTCGGATTGCTGGGGTGCCTGGGGTGCCTGGGGTGCCTGGGGTGCCTGGGGTGCCTGGGGTGCCTGTTTCTTCTGGTGCTGGCTGACTGCTTCGGCAAGCTGTTCCTTGTTCTGTTTGCTCTTCTCTTCAGCCAAGCTTTCATCAAACATCTTCTGAATTTCACCTTCACTCAGAGATTCACCATCCACATCACCCAACACATCTTCTTCCTCCTCCTCCTCCTCCTCTTTCTCATTTGCGTCCTCCTCTTCATTTTCCTCCTCATCTTCCTTTGACTCTTCCTTCTTTGGCTCCTTTGTCTTTGCAGGCTCCCCTTCCTCATCCTCCTCGCTTTCGCTACTGCTGCTGCTGCTGCTATCATCATCACCATCATTGCTCGATACCTGGCTTTCAGCTTCGGATTTGTTTTCTTCCTCTGAATCCTCTTCGCTGCCCTCTTCTGTGTCCTGCCCGGGATCTGCAGATGCCTCCTTTGTGCATGTCACAATGGCTGTACTTGTTTGCTCTTTCCCTTTCTCCTCATCATCTTTTGAGTGTTGCTCCTGCACTAGATTTTTCATGTGCTGCTCAACTTGCTGATCGACATGGTTCTGCGAGATCTCCTCCATGAAATCTCCCAAGCTCATTCCTCGCTCAAGTGCTTCCTGCTTCAATTGAGCAATGCTTGCTTGAGAAACGGTAGGGGAACCAGGGCTTTCGAACAAGGGTCTTTTGGGTGTTGGTGTGGAAACTGCAGTTGAAGGCACATCCACTTTTTGCTTTCCGGACACCCTGTGCTTCGGTCCTGTTGCTGCAGCGCTCGACGATGTTGCTGGACTCTTTTCCTTCTTTTCCTTCTTTGCCTTCTTCGCCTTCTTTTCTGCTTTCTTCTCTGTCTGCTTCTTTCCTATCTCATCCTGCTTTGCTGCCTTTGCCTTTGCTGCCTGCTTGGGTTGCTGGTCTTTGATGGCTAGTGCTGCCTTGCTGCTTGTGGCTGCTGGTGCTGTTGCTGAATCCGCTTGCTTTGGCTTGACCTGGTCATTCTTTGCATTGGATTGCTCTGGAACCCTCTTTTTCTTTGCCTTCTCCTCATCCTTCTTGCTCACCTCCTGCACCTTCCTTTTCTTTGATGTATCTGTCTTGCGTTCATCCTTCTTCTGGTCGGATTTCGATGTGGATTTCTTCTTAAGCTCATCTTTCTTTACCTGCTTACTCTTCGCTTTTTCCTTGTGAGCACTGGTCTTTGTTCTGGCCATGACCACACCCCAAGTGGTGGCTGACTGGCGCTGACTGTGCTGATGCTGGTTGAAACCTCATTGAGCCATAAGGTGAGGGCGCAAGGCATGAGAACACCCAAATGGATACTGACCTACAAGTCACGGCTGAATTATATATACCAGTAACGGCTGAATCACATACCAATCACAGTTGAACCACATACCAGTAACGGCTGATTCACATACCAGTCACGGCTGAATGATAAGGACTATGAGAAAGAATCGCAATGACTGAATGATCCTGAGATGGAGATGCAAAGAGATTGTTCTACCAGTCACGGCTGAATCACCTACCAATCATTGCCTGATCTCAATGGATGATGGTTGGGACAGCCCCAAAATCTAGCAATCTACCAGTAACGGCTGTTTTACACAAACGACGGCTGAGTTTACAACCAGACATGGCTGAATTTTGGCCAGTTAGGTAAAAAACCATCAAGAACACAACCAACTTGATTAATTCAAACCTGATGGCAAAAAACAGGATCAGATTGGAAAAGACACGCTCGTGAGTGAACACACACGCCAGATCCACGCTGCCCCCTGCAGAAACGGCGTTGGGGGGAGCGTACCTTTCTTCAGCCGCTTCAGGACCACACGCCCCATCTGCCCCTGGCATGGAGGCCCAGGAAACGGTTGGAGATGGTTGGAGAGAAAACCACAAGCCCAATGTCAGCAGTGACTTGCATGGGGGGAGTGGCTTTCGAAGACATCCTACAGAATCAGCATATTCAATTCACCATGGTACCATCGAGGATGTTGTTTGCAGGGGAGACCAAGTTGGGATGAACCAAAAACCATTTTGATCCGTCCATCGTCCATCGATTATATAGCAACGGTTTCAACAAGTCGGTTTGCAGCGGCGATCCCTTGTCAATAGGCATTTTCCCAACATCCACATCGAGCTGTTCAGATCAATGCAGCGTCTCGATTTGAAAGATGCAAAGACCCATTTGGAGCTGTGGGAACCATGAAAACCCACTGCTACTATCAAATTTCGAGGAACTTACATGTTCCAAACCCCCAATCCATCCCTACCACTTAGGATAGGAATTGGAAAACTGGTTTCAAGTCAGCACTCCTTTCCCACAACGCGCTTTTGCGCGTGTTCTTTGGAATGCTCCTGAACTTCTTAGCGTTGGCTTTGATCAGGTCCTTGGCCTCTTTGCGGACTCGAGATTTGTGATGGGTTCTCAGTCGAGCCAGGGCGACGCCAAACCTGAGAGGCAAAAAGATGGTAAAACAACCACCGATATTGATGTGGATTCATCAATCCTTTATGTGTGTAATTGGTTGTGTTCAACATTTGGATTGCGTATGCCATTGCATAGTGCACATATACCCAAATCATCGAATGGCCAAGTGGAAAGACATACACTGAGAGAAACCTAGAGAGATACATACACATAAGAAATGGTTTGGGCTACAGCCATAAGTACATATCAGGATAGATGATGTGATGAAGCTAACTCCATCAGCGTAGAGAAATGAACATTGTTGATTCGTAGATGGACAAGGTTTTCTTTTTCTGTGTTTACCTGATTTTTCCTCCCTGATTTGATTTCGGATTTCCATTTCCAACCATGTCTAAAAACCCTCGCATCTATAATACGTACCCCCAACCTACCAAGATCTATCGTTCTACAATCCACCCAAGCTTGAGTAGAAAAGGTTGTGATGATTAAGGAGTTGTCATGACATAACTGTTGAATTTTGAACGGTCAGATTTGGATAATAAGGGCACCAGCTAACCCACATGCATGCCCCCACATCACTGCCAACATGGCACCCTTTCGGGTAAGATTGGCTTTTCTTCAAGTTGGCGTTTCCCTTAATACGGTCACGTCCTGCAGCATCTCTGTAGTGCGTTACCAATGAGACCTGACCATCGGTGCTTGATGAAAGAGGAGGAGCGAAGCCTTCCAACTCGAAGATGGCATCATCACCTTGGACGGGATAGGAGTCAATGACTACTGAAATGAGGCGCCCCTATTACCACATAGTTGTACTCCAAAACAATTCCAATATCTTGTTTGGGCCCAAATGTGATTTGTGTGTACAGCACGCTTTTGAGGTATTGCTGCACAAGCAACAATCAGAACCTGCTATATCACCATTATGAAAGTACCGTTTAAGGAAGAGTTGGAAAGCCAAACATGGTACAATCAAATGAATGCAAGCTAGGGGCTGCTATACAACCAGGTCGGTTTTTTGCTTGGTGATCCAAACGTGGCCATCTGAAATGAATGCCTGTAGACATCGATGCGACCCATCAGATCCTGCCAACATGGCAAACACTCCATCCATGACCCAGTCGGTTGTTCAACAACCCACCAGCATCCCAAACTGGCTGCAATCATTACGACCAGCAGGGTTCGTGCAGCCAACGTGTTGCCGCTTCGCACAGCTTCATGCTTCTGCTGCCCCAAGGGATTGGCCACGCTGCGTTGGTGCGTGCCGGAGCACCTAGGGGTGCTGCAGCAGGGTTGTGGGCAGTTGATGGCAGGTGATTGGCTGGATGAACAAGCATTTGCAATAAGTAAACATTTGTTATATGTCCATAGATCAGTGCCAGGGAACATAAAGGTGAATGTGCTGCAAACCGGTGCAGCTAACATACCTCCCCCAGGACGCAAGCAGCTTGCATGGTAAAGAGCTGCTAGAAATCCCTTGGAATCCAGGAGGTCCATGGAGGATGGGTCGTGGTCGATGTCCATTGCCATTGCAGATCTCCCTTCCTGCAAAACCGCAGAGAGGAATGATGCCCATTACAATAGCTTCCATGGGCCCCGGAAATCAGAGACATGTGACCGTGACCCATTGCATTTCAATTTGAAACCATCGAAACCACTACTCTTTTGAAAGGCGCAATGGAAGCGCACTTTGATAAAACACCAGTGCTTCTTATGGGGTAGATAGCAGGGTTTTGAGGAGAGAAGGAAACATCATTGTCAGTGTTGCCTGTCCTTGAACTCCCCATGGGTAACTGCGCAGTCCCCCGCAAAAAGTTCCAAGTGGTCTATTTCAAATTGCGGTCCCCAATTCAACGGCAATGCGAAGAGGCAGTTGATGAGCAGGAGCAACACCTGCAGCTGCAGGGTGATGATCAAACATGTCACTAGACCCAATCCACCACCTCAATCATGCATCCGATGTGTTGATATAGATGTTGCTAGATTTTGAATTCTTTCCAATTCCCAGGCCCTGTCACGCCATGCGCCGCCAAGGTGCTGCTGGAGCCTTCATCACCCTCAAGCCGTGGAGAATGGTGCGACGCTTAGCTTCTTTGAAACTGACCCGTCCAGGGCCATCAGGGTCTGGAGAAATTTTCGGCATTCGGTTCTGGGCAAACTTTCTAGCATACTTCTTGCCATGGCATGGGCACTTCTTTCCCATTTCAACAACACAACAGACCAGCTGGGTACTGCTATGAGGCACCGGCGCAACAGCTTTCTTGAGATATAAAACACAAGCACATCAGCTAACGTGTTTCGCTTTTGCCAACCACCATCCATGGTTGAATGAAGATGGAAATTTCATGAATACCCTTTCTTAAGACTGTGAGTTGTCTTCAAACTGTGAGTGTGTTTGAATGATACTCTCATTTTGCAACGCATAGCGTGGTGAAATTTTTTTGTCCCCTCGCCAAGATCCTCATGTGGAGCCACCCTAGGATCCCCATGGGAAGGTTTCAACGTTCACACGTCCTCCTACGACGCTTTCAAAAGATGATGCCTTGCATCGAACTCATCCTGATCATGGGCCAGCCCGGCGCAGCCCTCTACCCCAAATGATTGCAGAAACAAATCGAAAAGAGCCTTCAAAATATTCATCCATAGATGGGAAATTTATGATTTACGATGTTTACTTCATGGGACCAAGATATGAAGGCTAGCGTTCTATGGCTGTCCCCCGCAGGAAAAACCTAAAGGTTCAAGGCAACACTCCACACTTTGTGCAGGAGGAGATCCAAGCATCCCGTGCGCTGCCCATCTTGCGCCAACTGACATGACCCTTCGCTTCAACCGGAAGTCGGATGAAGAACGCCCTTTGGCGCAGCAAAACTTCAATTTTCGCGGCACCTCGAACCACAGTGTAAGAGTGCTTGCCACCATGCTCACGGTCAGCAGATGGCCAGGCGTTGCCTCATGAGCCGACAACGATGGCAGACCCCCTCACCCTGAAGAAGGAACAAACTGTAACTGCAAGCCATTGTAATAAATCTTTACACCATGGTTTCATGTTCCCTGATGGATCCCAATTACGCAACCCTTATCACATGTGCTTTTGCCTTAGATGTCCAAGACCCTTTTCGTGTGTGAGGTTGGTTGACCATGGGAATGAACAAGAGTAGGAGGATTTTTGTTCCTTGCCAAGTTGCGAGGGATCTCCTGCAGGCAGTACTCTCCATACATCGCCGCAGGATTCTCCTTAGACAAATGCACCCAAAGCCTGTTGACCACCTTTTGCAAATTCACCATATTATCCATATTTGTTTCAAGCATCTTGTTCGATGCGAACGTTCCATCACTCAACGGTCTCGTTATTGATATATGTACACATATATATATATATAGTGTATTTTGTTAAGGTAGCAACATTTCTGGTAGCAATTGGCCATGTTAATTCAATCCAAGTGTCAGGGATGGCACGCTCAGCAGCAGCATCAGGCTCCATGCTTGGAACCGCTTCGGCCGCACCATCAGCCGCATCAGCAGGCGCAGCAGCAGCCATAGATGGGTCAACCCGGCGCCGGTTGCTTCGATGAAAAGAAGCCTTCTTGTTGGGCTTGTCTCCACGATCCTTCTTCTTCTTCTTCTTCTTGCCTTCATCGACTGGATTGGCCTTGGAGCCCGGTTTGGATCAGCTTTTCCACTAATTATATCGGCCATCAAGTAAAGAACTCTAAGTGCATTTTTTCAAAAAGCCTATGCAAAGAAGTTCGGGTTATGATTTGAAAGCATGTTATTCCATTCGTACCCCAGGGGGAGGCAATCATACTTATGCGCAACAGCGGCGCTCAACGTACATGTTCATGTTTGGCAGCAAATTCTACCATTGTTTTTTGTTGGTGGTATGTACAATTGCATATCTATGGACTCTTGTGATCTCTTGCGTGTCCATTGGTCAAGAAAATCTCCCAATCTGAAATGCGGTGACACAGGTTTAAGCCAGGAATCTTGTTTGCCAACACTTGGTGGGACTGCCTCCAAGAGTTTGTTCTCCGCATCCTTGAACCAAGCAGGTTTGTCCATGGGTGGCAATTTGACATTGGAGAAATCAGTCACCGCCGGCTTGGGGTCGTCGATTCCCATAAGACCCATTGCTTGATGAAAGGCTTCCTTAAAATGCAAATTTCAAAGACTTACAAGATGATGTGACACACAGGGATGTATATATGTTTTGCAGGAAAGGTCAAATGGAAAGGCGACACAACCCATAAAGAAATTCACACCCAATCATGAAAGAACGTTAATTACGCTCAGGGTCTTCAGTAACCTTGATCTCAGCC
This sequence comes from Symbiodinium kawagutii, assembly GCA_009767595.1. Classification (NCBI taxonomy): domain Eukaryota; class Dinophyceae; order Suessiales; family Symbiodiniaceae; genus Symbiodinium; species Symbiodinium kawagutii. The sequence continues at coordinate 20,472 of VSDK01025238.1, forward strand.
TTTGCAGTGTGCACGGAAGGGTCGGTTCGAGCCACCTTGCAAGAACTTGATGGGGGGTCCACCGCTGGACGCTTCGGAGGTGTGACGTCAGCTTCGTCTTCCGAGTCTGGAAACCTTGGCACGGTCCTCAGGATGACGTCCTCTGGACGACGAAAATCACCTTTGGAGCTGCTAGATGGAAGTTCAGGGTAACGAAAGCCTGGGGGGATGGGACCACCAGGCATTGGTTTCCCTTCTTTCCTGAGCTGCCTGAAGTACTTCCGCACGCCAGTCTTTTCCCACATCTCTGAGTCGGTTGAATCGCATGTTGATGACAAATCATCCTCTTTAAGACTGGAACCATCCACATCTGAATCATCGGCACTGCTTCCAGGTGAGTCACAACCCTCAGGACTCTTTAGGGCTTTGCCAACATCAGCATTAGGATGATCAGCTGGTGGAACATCTTGGGGGGCATCAGATGGAAGTTCTTGGGAAGGCCAATCCCCCATCACCATGGTCGTGGCATCCTCATCATCGGTTGCAGCCTCACTCTCCCCACCCTCTTCAGCGAAACCACAAAGAGCATCAATCAGGTTCATATATTGACCGTCGATATTTGGCAAATCATCGCCATCCTCGCCACCTGCATTCTCCAAGGGAACGCGGTCGGCTTCAGCATCCTCACCATCTTCAGCCAAGGCCTCCACGCAGCAGCAATTGATTCGCAGCGGTATGGAGGGATATTCAGGATCATGGGGTTTATGGGGGCAACAATTCAAGTGCTCTAACTGCTTGATGGGTTTCCATGTGCAACATGTTGGAACAAACCACCTCAGACCTGCCGGATGACTTTTTGCAAAACGATTACAATATGTTCGCATATGTTCGTTGGCATTGCGGAATTTTCCCCCATCCTCCCCCAAATCATGTTGATGATTGCCCAATGTTTTCTAGCTGAGTGCCCAGAAAGAACCCATCGGCCCATCGTGGCCTCCTCGATATCACCGCACTCCAAGTGCTTTCGGCGGGATATGGTCGCCTAAGCGAAAAGCAAGCACGGCGAAAGATGCAATATGAACAGCTTTCACTTAACATACCTAACATCTATATACAGGTTGTATGGGACTATCAAAAACTATGGCCTATGGCCTCCTGTGTTTGAGTTCTGCCATTTGTTTATATCTATATGTACATGTAAATTTATTTTCCTGCACCACACGCTACCCAACCTGTTTGAGAGACACTCATTACTGAGCAAAGGGACAGCAGATCGTGGTGAAGGCGCCAGCATCGCTTTCAACTCAGACACCTTTGGGTCGTGGCTCTTCTCACCTCGAAGCAACCAGCAATGGGATCAGGTTTAAGGAGTATATCGGTGGAATAGCAGTGAACATGTGTTGGAGGGCCTTCATCCAAGAAAGTAGGACGGTCATCTCCAGGGGGACTGCCATCATCATCATCATCATCATCAGCCCCATGTGGATGTGGAAAAAAAGCTTGCCCTTGGGCACGCAACGCAGGAGAGATTGTGAGGACATGCCTCAAATGAAGGCACATCTATTTCATGATATCAAAACAATGCTTTCACCATCAATAAAACAGACTATTTTTGCTAAGGCGCTATTCCTAAATAGGTAGCGGAGTGACCCCATGAGCCTTTTCAGGCGACCACCCTCTTCGCATGCTTGGGCCACCTTGCCACAATCCGCCTTGACTAAGAGTCGACCTTCAAGGTATTTGTCCAGCATCAACATCACGTCGGCTAGAAACACTTGTCCCGGTACTGAGCGAGGATATCGTTGACAGATAGGGCGGAGCCAAATATAGTTTGATGCAATTTCCTGCTAAGGGGAACACCGTATACATAATGACAAACACCCCAACCAAATCCAACCAATTTAACAGCAAGTTGCTTGGGGGCAGAAATGAAACATTTCATGATTAAACCAACTTGTTGTTTGCAAACCCCACGCGGAAAGAAGGCCGGTGGATGTCTGACTCCACCCGAACCAGATCGGCGCCACCAAAGTTTCCCCCCTGGATGATGTTCAGAGCTCGCTTGGGCATGCCACGAAGCAACTCCCATGCCAGGTCTGCCTAAGAGCCGGAGGCTGGCTGAGATGGGAACTGAGACAATGGGCAGGGTGAAATGACAGTCGTGTTGGAACAAGTGATGATTGAGATGTTCCTGGGTTTACAAAACCATTATATGGAGCCTTTTCCTGCCTCTTACTCTTTTGATTGAACAATCATCGGAAACAATCACTGCTTGAGTGATGTAATTCTTTTTTTGCAACCTAGGCACAACTTCTTGCTCGGTCCACTTCACTCTTCCAGGTCCTTAGATTTCCAAGACCGGTTGGTTAAAGATGGTATTCCAATGGTGCTTTTCAGGGCACGCCATAGTCACTTCTGGATTTCCGGGTGGCCCCACTCATTGATATCGATAAGACCTTGAACTTTATGCTTGATCAAAATCAAAGATAAACATGAACCAGGGAGCTGATGGACTTCCAGGATCCAGGATCAATGCCCATAGCTCGCTGCAACTCACGCGCATCACCATGCCCCGCGGCTGGATTGGCCACAGCTGGTGGCACTGCTTCCCCAGGAGCGGCCATTGCAACACCTCCCAATCACTTTTCTTTGTTGCTCTTTGAACCAAATCGCCTCCATATGGCATCGGTTTTGGTGCTGCTGTGTACCAATCGTTGGCGGTGAGTGGGTTTGATTTGGACCCCAGATTAATAAACCTTAGGTTACATAGGTTTATTATTTGCGGGTGGTAATATGTTAATGTGAAACCAGAACTTTTTTGGGGATGCCCTCTATTTATCAACCGGGGGTTTATTAATCCAGGGTCAGGCTTGCACATGCTAGTCTCCAGTTGAACGCATCCTATTGGGTAGCCCACTGGTGATTTCTCAAAATTGGGGACCATCCCAATCACCCAATATCAACCATCATTTTGCTAATGAATAGTCTTGGGGATGCCCTGTACTTTAAAACATCAACATACATATGGGATCGCTTTCCACATCGAAACCTTGCCCCGGCTTCAATTGCTCGTCCCTCGCAATTCGCCAGGCACACCAAAGCAGTGTTGCAGCAAAGCGCACGGGCGACCTGAGCAGAGCGGTGGCAGTGCACCAGTGGATATGGATGAATTACATGAGGAGGGTTTATAGTTTCAAATACATATCTGAACAATCAACTTCTATACCGAATCCTTGTTGATCCACACTGCTCACCTGATCTCTGACCGTCAGCTGACTGTCCTGGGGACCCAAGCTCAAATCAAAGATCTTCCATAAAGCACAGGGCGTCCATTGCCAAGTCAGGCGGTGCGTGATTTCAAGGTAGCCTAAGAATATAGACTTATGCAACGCCAAATGTATTGATGATCATTGGGCCCCTTTAGTGGGTACATCTAGTGGCTTGTCGAGATTGAAGTACTCCTCCATTATTTGTCATTAGCCATTTACACTGATAAATCAGCAAATTTGGGGGGCGCCTCTACTTAAGAAAAATCCTTGGTGGGATTGATTGTTAGACTCGCGACTCCTTTCACGTGTCCCCATCAACAGTGTACCTTGGCGGCCAAAATGGCCTGCGCGGGACGCCTGAATCGGCCGAGAAAAACCTGAGTTGCCAACCAGCGTGGATTCCAATCCACGCACTGTGCCCCTTTCAAAGGGCAGTCTGGTGCCAAATGGTTTCCCATGTTCTGGTTTACCGTGTTGGTAATGCTGGCTATATATGTGCCCAACCTCATCATTAGTATTCTCGCTGAAGGAAAACAAAATGATCTGTAGATATATAAATATTGCATGGTTCTGGTGAAAACTGCATTGTTGCCGTCGCGTCATTCGATGGCCACCATTGTGAAACCCAAGCTTCGGCCAGGGACTCTTTTGGCATTGTTTTTCGACCTATATGGGCGACTGGTTTCAGCCTTGATCATATCATGATATAAGAGGTCCCTTTTCCTATACCCCACAATTACTATATGTACATGGTACTATATTTCCAAAGTCATGGAAGCCCATCAGGACGTATGAGAAAATTCGTTGTTCGGATACCATCATCTCATGGGTGATTTTGCCAAGCCGTCCCACTAAATGAAAACCCATCAGCGCCAACAGTGGCCCAATTTGGGTTTGGAATTTCCAGCCTGGGGGTGCGGTATGTTGCGGTGTATGCCCTGCACACTGCTGAGCACACATGTATAGCAACACAAACCCATACATGTATGTTCATGCCCACACATGTGTGTTTTACCTTACTTCTTAAAACGCAAACACCTATGCACTTGCAACTTGTAATGTTTGCAGCCTATTTTTTTCCATCAAAAACCACAAAAAATGGAAGCAAGGCGTTTCCGCAAACATGTTCAGAAGCATGGCCTAGCCTTTGCCAGCCCGCAGCTCACTCATCATATTTTTTTTTGGGCCGCCCTGCCCCCCCCCCCCCCCCCACTCCCTCTTTAAGGCTCCGTGTTGGCGCCCCCCCCCCCCCCCCCCCCGCCACTGTCCTTTAAAGGAAAGCACTATTGATTTGGGGCCATCATCTGCAATTGCATGGCGTGAGCCCCGGCAACAAAAAAACAATGTGGGAGGGAAAGGGACGCTTGAAAAACCTGCGCTGCAAGTGTTTGTGATCCATCAAGGCTGTGAGCGTGTTGCCAACCAACAAATTGGTGGGAGGGTGGGAAAAAGAGCAGCATGAATTGCATGGCAATTCATGATGTCATGCATGAACAAGTCACTTTTCGTGACGGATGCATTTCGGGAGCTGAAGCAACTTAAGACAGCATAACGATGTTAACCATGCAAACGCTGTACAAAGGACAGCTGTAGATCCTCTCGGCAAGGCTAGGGTCCGAGTCGCGTTCATCCAGGATGGAGCGCTTGTCCTCAGCCTCCTTGGAGCGCTTGTCCTCAGCCTCCTTTTGGGCTGGCAGCGCCTCCCGGGATTTCTCACGCTCCTTTGGGCGTGACGCGCTCGAGGGCTCCTTGCCTCCCTCCGCTTTCACAGACTCCTTGGTCTTGGGCGGTTCCTTTGGCTTCTGGGGCTCCTTGGCCTCCACGCCTTGCTTGTCAGCCTTGGATCTCTGAGGCTCCTTGACCTCAGGTTCCAGCTTTTCTGCCTTTGGCTTTTCCACCTTGACAGGGATCAGCCTCCTTGAGCTTGTCTCCTGCTCCTTCTTGGTGGTGCCTTCTTCGGTTTTCACTGAAGTCTTGTCTTCAGCTTTCTTTCGCTGAAGCTCAGAGGGCTCCACTCGCATCTTCTGCTTGTACTTGACGACCTCGCCTGCGATGGTCATCATTTTGATTTCCTGGACTCGCTGTACCCAAGAGTCATCCGTTGGCGCCAATGGGTAGCAAGCCACGTAGTAGCTGTGCATTTGCTTCCTCAGAGCAAACGCCATGTCCTCCAGGTGGAGCTGACTTCCACCTCTTGGTCCGATCCTCAATTGCGCTCCCAGGTCGTCTACCAACTTGCCCAGCGACAAGATGGGCTGCTTGACCGGCGCAATCAGGAACGGGATCTCCGCATCAACCTGGCCCCCATCATCAGCATGGAGCCGAAGGGAGACGATGCGGTACCTTGAGCCATGGCTGATGACGCTTCCCTGAGCATCACGCAGCACCGGACCACTCTTCTTCCCAGAGGTTCGGCACCAAGGCGCGAAATCCTCGGGACAGAGGTGCTCATCGTTCCCGGAGTCGACCAGCACCAAGGCTCGGCCGTCCTCAGTGCAGGACCTTACACCGGTTGATGTGGTCCTCAGCTCCGTCTCCGGCGATGTCTCCACCTCCTGCTGTCGCACTGCGGTCACTGTGGCTCCGGTCTCAGGTGCCGTGACCTGACGGACCTTTCCTTTTCCCTCTTTGCCGTCCTTGTTGTCCTTGTACCGCTGAAAGCACTTATCTGCGGTGTGGTTGGTCTTGCCGCAGATTTGGCACTTGGCTTTTCCGTCAGAGCTTCCTTGGCCCTGACCTTTGCCTTTCTGGCCACCCTTGCCTTTGGCAGGAGCGCCCTTGTGCCAGCACTCACCTTTGTGTGCTTTGCCGCACACCTTGCAGATCGGCTTGTCACCCTTCTGTCCGGTCTTGCCTTTACCCTTAGGGTTGCCCTTACCACCCTTGCTGGCCTGTACCTGGTCTACGTCCATGGGCATGGCTCCTGAGGTGTGGTCGAACACCGAAGTGTTCGCGAGCGGCAAGTACCGTCTTTCAGCAACTTCGTACTCAGTGATGACAGCCTTCACCTCTTCGTATTTCGTCGCGTCCTTCACCATCATGTTCAGATGGACCTTCATCTCCTCTGGCAGGAGACGCCTGAGGGTAGCGATCTTCACGTGCTCGCTCAGCTTCTCCTGGCTGGTTGCCTCGTAGTCGGCAAACAATCGCTCCACGGCGATCAGCGAGTCACGGAGATTCGTCCCTTTAGGAGGAGCCGGGATGGTCAGGATGGTCTCGAGCAAGCCTAAAGCCGCTGCCCCTGACCGTGGCTCTATGTCGGCATGAAACCGCCTAAGGGCTTCGTAGCCGTTGGACTCCCGAGAAATCCCAGGGTCCTTCAGCATGGTCAGCAGTCTCCCACGGACGCTGCCACACAGGAAGGTGAACACCTGGCGTGACCTTGCCTGGCCTTGCGCATTCAGGGCTCCCATGGCCACTGCGTCTGTGCGCTTCAGGACCGCGTCAATCTCTGTGAGATATGCACTGTCCTTTGACGCCAGGTAGTGGGTGGCTGCAAAACGCCAGTCCGCCCACAACCGACGATCCTCCTCTGGTCGTCCTGTCAGCTCTAACTCTTTGGGTTTGGACGCTAACCCTTGGACTTGGGCTCGGCGAACCTCGGCCAAAGCCTCCGTTGCAGTCTGTGCTGCCGCGGTAGCCGCCTGCAGGGCTGCCTGCAGTGCAGCAGCTGGATCAGTCGCCATGGACTGAGCTGGAGCGTCACCAGGACAGCTCTGCTACCATGTCAAGCGGCACAGCTAGCGTTGGGCTCTCTTTTTCTGCTTGGTCCAAAGGGGCTGCAGGTAGCATGCCTAGATGACTATACAAGTGGCACAAGGTGAAGAGTTTTATATCAAAGCTCAACATTAGTCTATCAACACCGCATCCTCAATGAATAGTTGGTTGATCAACAGTTGGCTCATTATTTAAATGAGAATTTCTTGATCATAAACAGTTTGTTCTCAAATAACAACGCCATCATTAAGTGAAACGGGCAGGATCTCGAATCGAACCATGGTGGGGTGCCAGTGGAAGAAGTAATAGTAACAGCAGCAGCAGCAGCAGCAGCAGCAGCAGGGTAGTAATAATCATAATAATAGTAGTAATAGTAATAATAGTAATAATAATAATAGTAGTAGTAATAGTAGTAGTAATAGTAGTAGTAGTAGTAGTAGTAGTACTATTACTAGTAATAGTAGTAGTAGTAGTAGTACTAGTAAAAATAATAGTGGTAAATAATAGTAGTAGTAGTAGTAGTAGTAGTAGTAGTAGTAGTAGTAGTAGTAGTAGTAGTAGTAGTAATAGTAGTAGTAATAGTAGTAGTAATAGTAATACTACTAGTACTAGTACTAGTACTAGTAGTACTAGTAGTAGGTAGTAGTACTAGTAAAAATAATAGTGGTAAAAAATGGTGGTAATAGTAGTAATAGTAGTAGTAGTAGTAGTAGTAGTAGTAGTAGTAGTAGTAGTAGTAGTAGTAATAATAGTAGTAGTAGTATAGTAGTAATAGTAGTAATAGTAGTAATAGTAGTAGTAGTAGTAGTAGTAATGAAAATAAAAACAACAAGCATTATAGAAATAACAATAACAGTACCAGTAGTAATTGAAAATAATAGTACTAAAACCTGAATCAAAAGACAGAAATTATTCCCAGGAGTCAAAGTACCAAGATTCGGCAGGTCAAAGGTGCGTCAGGTCTTTGCATAAACGTACCATATGCGCATGTCGGCACATATGGTTGTTTTCAGAATAGGGACCCAGAAAAGAAGCTGGTGTACTACTACTACTACTCCTCCTACTACTACTACTACTACTACTACTACTGCTACTACTACCACTACTACTACTGCTACTACTACCACTACTACTACTACTACTTCTTCTTCTACTACTACTACTACTACTACTACTACTACTACTACTACTGGTTAACATTGGATGATTTTGGGATACCCCTATTTGAGAAACCACCATAGAGATGAATGCATTGCTGTTGCATCTGGAAAGGAGTACATTACTACATATAGTCAGAATAGTACCTATTATAGTATGTATCTAGTAGAAAAAATGTTATTCTATAGATATAGTACATTATACATAGTGGATCTAGAATACGAAAAGTAGTATGTATATCTGTACTATAGTAATATTAACTGCAAAAGTTCGTGCTGAGTCTATCAGCCATGACCATGACAACCTATAGGTATTCACATCTTGCCATTACGGCTACATATGAGGCATGTTAAGGGCAAGTCCGTGGTCTATTTCATCGTTCTTCGATCATCCTAGTCCCATTTTCAGCAACGAAGGCAGGCTACTTCACAGTGAAAAAACCACCCAAACAAGGATCTGGGCTACCAACCAAGTAGGGTTCTGGCGCCAGAAGCCTCTGGAGAGCTCGCGCACGCATTTCCTAACATTGGATTTATCACCTAGTTTCCACCCAAAAGAATTCATCAATTCCATTCAGAGCATCAGATCTTTTCATCCCCTGCTGTTTTCCCCATTCGTTCAGCTATCTTCAGCTCACCAGCCCTTGGGATACCTTGCTTCGGATACCATGCCCTGCTCACCAACCACCAACCCACAGGCGGCCAAGGGCCACTGCTGCTGCCCTGAGCACCTGTTGCGCTGCGGAAGCATCCCACGTCGGGCGCCGGAGGCAGCTTGACGCCGTGTTTCTTCAGCAAAGCCGCGGAGGCTTCGCACAGCACCTGCTCAGCGCCACGGTGGAGCTGAGGAGTCCAAAGCAATTTCTGCTGTGAAGAAATGGATGGTGGTAGCGGGCAGGTGATGGCAGGTGGTGGTAGCGGGGTGGTGAATAAGCTCGTTGGTGGATGGTGAAATGGATCATGGATTCAGTTCGTGAATGGAAGATGGAGAGATGGTCGAGATGGTGAAGATGGTGAAGATGGTTGCTGCTCAAGCAATGACGGTGAAGATGCTTGGTGGTGAACAAGCTGGTGAACGGATGGTCAACATCGGTTCATGGATGGTCTTGAAATCATGGCTTACCTGAATGATGGATGCAGTTGAAAGTCGGGTGAGTCATCATCGAACACCATGATCAATGATGGTCGATGCTGAGCCAATATGGGTCACTGTGATGCAAGCAACAAACACTGGGGATATGTTGCCTTACTCTTGAGGAGATCGGCAATGAAAATCTTGCCGGCAACAATGGGAATGTCACCATAAGCAAGCACTCGTTGGTGCCGGGTGCAAGGGATGGCCTGGATCGCAAAGAACGAAGGTGCCACCAAAACATGATGAGGATATAGTATGCTTGGGTTTCTCAAAATGGGGGATCCAAGAATGGATGGTTTATTACTATAAATGGTGAATGACTTGGATGATAAATTGGGGTCCCTTCACTCACTTTGGCAAAAGCACAGTGGTTCAAGTGCCATCAACCCAGAACAGCTTTCAAGTGGATCCGTCCATCAGGAAGTTGCTTTAGCCACCATCAAAACGGTTCCAGCGGGTGGTTATCAACCATTGTCAACCATAGGAAATGACTTGTGTTGCTTAACGTTTATAACAGCCGCAATAATCTCAACCATTCTCGTCCAACCGTTGCCAATGATCAACTGAACCATGATGAACCATACTACTAGCACTCGGTTGGAACACATGTTCGCCCCCCTTGAAAGGGATCCATCACACCCATGATTAACTATCCCTAAACCATCCCTAAACCATCATTCATCATCATCAACCATCCCTCAACCATCATCAACCACCAATTACCGTCATCAATGACTATTAACCATCAGTAACCATCATTGATCAATGTTAATTAACCACCCTACCATCAGTAACTATCAGTAACCTCACTAAGCCACCATGGTCAATCTCAGCAACCACACTAAACCACCAGTAACCATGGTTAAAGCATCACTAAACCATCCTTAAAAACCATCATCAGGGATGGTGGTTTAGTGGTTGATTACCATCATTAGTAACCACACTAAACCACCAACCATTTTCCCTATAATTGTTGGTGGAAATCCTCCATTGGTTGGTTGATCAATATTGACCCATAGCCATATAGTTGGTATATATCCCCCATGATTGTTAGTTATCATGACCTATTATTAACCATTAACCAGCTAGTTAAACCATTGGTTGGTTAGTTTGCCGGGGAGCAATCAACGTCAATCGCCTTCCTTTCGCCGCGGCACCTTGCACGGCACCAGGTCCTCCTCGCCGAGATGCAAACCTGTCGCCCCGAAAAAGGCCTGGCTGTGACGGAGTTGAACCCAGAAAATATGGTTGAATATGGTGGAAAAGGGTGGTTTAATGGTGGAAGATGATGGTTAAATATGGTTCAATGAGGTTGTTTAATCGGGGAAAATGTACCAGTTTTCTGAGTGACCATGGTTTCTAGCCTGGTGAAATGGCTGCAATTGACGGAGTTTAACCTGGAAAATACCCCCCGTGATAATAATGACTCCAAGGAAAGTAACCATTCGCCAGGGAAAATGTCTGCGTTCCATCCAGGGTTGAGACAGTTTGTGGCAATGAGGCGTCGTCAACCTGCTGATGTTTGAGTGCTCTTCTCGATGGTTTTTTGATCTTCCCTGTTGTGCACAGTTGCCTTCTGAACGAAACTGCAACATCAAACAACACCAAAAGCAACAGTACTACCTCTCCACTTCATGTGAACCAGGTCGAACAAAACCACCAACCACCACCAAACGATCTAAGCGATCATCACACCACCATCCATCAACCATCCAACCATCAACCACCATTAAACCACCATTACACCGCCAGTAAACTGGACCGCCATTTCATCATTTCCATTTCAACCACCATTGAACCACCATATGGCAGTGGGTCAAAACCCCGTACTCCTGGTTCCCCACCATTAACCATTGTTTTCCCTTGGTTTGTTGGTGGAAATCCCCCATTAATTGGTTGGTTAATATTGATCCATAGCCATATCCACCACTTAACCACCACAGGTCTCCACCTGCAGTGTGCTGTTGGCCACGGCCAGCAGTGCCGTGAGCTTCCCCACGGTGAGGTGCTCGTGGCCGTCGTCGTCGCTGTTGCGGCACACCGAGGCAGCACGGGAGCACAGCAACGACAGGTCCTGGTTGCGCCGTGGCCATGGCGAGGGAACCATGGGAGAGTTGAGGCCCTCCTGGCTACAGAGGTGTGACATATACAAATGCAGATTTTAGATGATTATATCGAATTTTGTTGACATTAGTACGATTTTAGTGATGTGGTAACATTGGTCAGATTCAAATCCCTGTTTGATATTGCTCGTGATCATTGTGGTTCTATTCATGGCATGCATGTCCACCAACGAGAGGAGCCATGTGGACTGGCCCCAGCGGCTGGGCGCAACGCCAAGGAACCAAGTGGAGAGCGGTACTATGCGGTGCTCACAGTGACCATGGCTACACCAGATCCGATTTTCGCCACTTGCCACCATGATTACGCCCTTACTGATGAGCTATGAGTCTTTAGTAGCTACTAACTGAATCACAACCCTTCAATCACAATCCAATCCAACCCAATCCATCCCCAACCCACTAATCCAATCCAACCAACCCACCCAACCAACCCACCCAAGCTAACCCAATCCAAATCCAATCCAATCCAAATCCAATCCAATCCAATGCAACCCATCTAACGCAACCCAATCCAATCCAGTCCCAACATCCAAACCTCCGCAGTCCTCTGCTGGTTGCACTTTGGCACGTCGTTGCAACGCGTCCAGCGAGCAGCTATCGTCGCCTGCGCATTCGTCGTCCGCCGACCAGGGATCGCTGGCGACGCCGGAGAGCAAGCAGCTGAGGAGGCACAGCTGGAGGCACCGCATGGGCACCGCACCAAGGAGCTACACCAAGGCTTGGTGGCACGGCGTCGCGATGATGGAAAGGATCAGCCCCTGTGGCCCATGTGTTGCCATTGCCAGATGCTTCTCTGTGTGTTGTTGGCTTACGATCTGAGACTCAGCTCCAGGTGAGGTGTCTGCCAAAACCCAACAAGTCCCTCTTCGAGATCACAGTTGAAACAGTCTTTCTGCGCATGGATTGGCCACATGATGTTGCCGTCATGGGCAAGCTGTGAGAAAGCGACCGCGGGAACTCACTTCAAGTCAGCAAGTGATCACATCTTGGCAGGTATGCAATGAAGCAAACAATGTTTTGCAGAAAATGAAAAACGGGAGATACATTTTGATACACCTCCTGCTGTTGCGATGGTAAATTAAAACGACTTTCTTTGCCATCAACATCAGTTAATCATTAGACAGGCAGCCAGTCGGTGGTAATTGGCACTGTATATAATGTTTGTCTTGGGGGATTATATAAAAGTTCAATCTTTACGGCTAAATGGTAAATAGATCATATCCCAAAAAGGCTAAAAACCAAAGTTAGTGGCTGTAAGCCACCCAGTTGCATAATGGCTAAATTAGTAGTGCTCGATAACTATTAACCAGCGCGTAGGGGGTAGCCATGGTTCCCCACGTGTGTGGTCCAGCTCGAAACTGCTCGGGTTCACTTGAGAAATGGGAGGGGCAGCCTTCATGGCGAGCAGGATGGACCCATTGAGAGGCTCTCGTCAAATCTAATGGATTGAAAACCAGCCTTCAACCAGGCGATTTCTATTCGGCGACCTTCATGGTTATGGACAACACCGTCACATGTGTGGGAAATACCTTGGAACAAGTTTAAACATCATTGAATATCGTCATACATCACCAGTCCAAGTTGGATAGGCAACATGATCAGGGAGACCGAATTGTGGTTGCTTGGTCACGCCCCCAATACTCACCTGCCACTGGACATGTTTTTTCGTCCGAAGAAGCTTCGGGTACATGATGGAAAAATCTAAAAATCTGACATCAATTGTAAATAAGAGTACGTTTTCAAAGAATAAATGATTAATAGATATCAATAATCATGATAAACTAACAACTGCAAAATTTACAGTGACACCCACCATCGTAAGAATCTCATGATGTGCTTCAGATCTTCGTCCGATCAGCACCTTTTTCAGCGACCTGTCCATTTCTGCCAGCACGCCGCGGCATCGTAGAACACGCCGCCCACCGTGCCGCCTCCAAGTCTTCGGAGCTCCGACCAAGCGTCGAGAAAACACGTTTGCTGATACGGAATCGTAGCTAGTTCGAGGCACCGCTCGAAGCAGCGCTTCCGATCGATGGCTTCGCCATGGACCGTGCCGCCGCCGAGCTGTCCGAGGCGGCACCAAGCGTCGGCGTCCGCAGCGTCGGCCTCGAGACGCTGGGTGTACCTCCTCTTGTTCGGGTCCCTCTCCGCGGCGCCCTGACAGTGGCGTTTGCAAACGAAAAATCCGGGGATTTTCCATGGGAAAAAAATGGACTTATCTTCTGGGGGAATGGGATTTATGGATAATTATTTAATCATGGCCGGTAGGTGTTCAAGAATGTGTTGGGTTTATATTTGGGTGGAATTGCTAATCCAACCCGCTCGTGCAGCTGTGGGACAACATGGTGTCAAATGGATGTGTGCAAATTTCAAAACTCCGACTTTCACTGCACTTGAAACTTTTGGCAACTCTGAGAACAAGCAATAGCCAATCAGTTTCCAAATGATGCAGAAACCACCCCCAGCAGGAGTTTGGGGAACTGTCATTTTTTTATATGTGACAGACCAATCCGTTACACTCGCAAGTTTGATGGCGTTCAAATACAGTCAAACAGTTTCAGACCCCGCTTCCTTCGCACATCGACCGCATATCAAAAGACCAGCGACAACCAGGCTTACACAAACGATTTGTGTGAGTTCCACCTGCCATGAGCGGGTCCAAAGGACCCATGACCTGCAAGGGTTCTTCAAAAAAAACAGCCATCCGGGTTCTTTTCAATGTTGATGGGTACAGCTGCCCAAAGCCAGGACATAAATGTGTTTTTTTGAAGGCCGGCAGAAGATTCAAGCAGGGGGCCCGGGGGGTTGACAATTGCAATTTGCTGAATTTTAGGATTGCTGTTTTTTTGAAGTCTTTTTTGAAGAACTCGGTATGTCCCTTGGTCATGACATGCTGGAGTTGAAAGTTAGGAAGAGCATGCCAGACTATGCAGGACTCATTTTGGTCGGAAGAGATTCATCTTGGAATGACCAGTGCCTGGACTACATCTCGGGAAAAACATGGAAAAACGGAGGACTACACTCAAGTCCCAGGATCTGGAAAAAGTGGCGGGGGTAGTGGCGCGACTCGTGTCTCAAATCTAATTAACAATGCCATTGGGAGGGCAAGGATATCACCGAGCTCTACTGCACGATGTCTCGTGAGTCGATGAGCACTGCGACTAGGACAACTAACTACATGATGACTCCATGGCGCAAAGAATATAAGGGAGTGGAAGGACAACAACAGCGCAACGAATCGATTTTGACTAGGAAGAACGCAAAGCAGCACATTACATCCTATGATATAGCACCAAAGCCTCGAGAAGTCGATAGTCCAGAACCTGAAGAAGTACCAGAACAACCACATGAACCAGCAGACGGGCATGACAAACGGACCAAACCCACCAAGAGAGCAGCCTACAGTTGCTGTTTCTGAAGCGCCTGAGATGGCTTCTTTGGACACATCTAGGCCACCCTTTTTTGACAATGCACCAAGTTCCAAGTGAAGGAAACCAAGAGATGGTCATGATGGTCCAAAAAAACACCATACAACATCATAAACATGGACAACCATATGCTTTGTCATTTCAGCAGGTCATGCTGCAACTAACCATCAACCAGCGTTGAACCTAGCTTTGGCTAAAGCGTCGACATAAACCAGATATTGACATGGTTCTGCTGTACTTTACAAAGAAAGCACCAAATGGAGCATTGCATCATGACCACGTCCCCTCCCTATGGCTTCACTCTCGCAACCATGGAACAATACCCCTATCCCATTGTATTGCAGCACCTCTCATGAAGGGCTGCACTGCTTCTTGACACTTCAGGTAGTTGGGCAACCCCTAGTAACAAAAATCAAAGGTTTCCGCGGCAACATTGACAAATCTTGACGGTTTGCACGCATCAGTACCAGCAAATAACGTGATCATAAACCACCATACATCGTTCTAATTCATTATCAAACCCCATGCTGTATAATCATAGACCATAGTTCTGTTCCGGTACTGATCATTGTTGCAGTAACCACGGTTAACATGGGTCATCAGTCATAATCATTCTGAAGCATCAATAACTACCTAGCCATGGCTAACAACCATTAACCGCTATTGATCATTCTCCCCAAAATAAAATTATCCATTAAGTGACCCCTCATAATCCATCAATGAAATCCAGCTTGCATCCAACAAACTTGGCATAAACCACTACGAACTAGTGAATAAGATCATGAAGAGCCAGGCTTCGCTAGTGCCATTCACTGATGACCAATCAAGTACTACTCACAGGCGCCCCATCGTCCTGGGACCATGGTGCTAAATAATCAAGAAGGTGCTTTTTTAACCACGATGATGCTGATTTTAGAGTTTATCGAACATGATTGTGTAACAATGGTTTGACCATGAAGATGGATGACAATCATAGTGGATAAAGTATATCATGATGATGTTCGATAACTTTGATAACCAAAATTTTGGTCAAAATACTTGAACCCCCCCCACGCAAGTGATGGCCAATGACCAAGATGATGGTTAATTAACAATGATGATGATGATGATGATGATGACGATGACGATGACGATGACGATGACGATGACGATGAGGACGAGGACGATGACGATGAGGACGATGACGATGACGATGACTATGACGATGACGATGACGATGACGATGACGATGACGATGACGATGACGATGACGATGACGATGACGATGACGATGACGATGACGATGACGATGACGATGACGATGACGATGACGATGACGATGATGATGATGATCATGATCATGCTCATGATCATGATAGTGATGATGATGATGATGATGATGATGATGATGATGATGATGATGATGATGATGATGATGATGATGATGATTGGTCAGGATAATGGCTGATGATGGCGAGCATCCACAATCATGAGGGGTAAACTAATGAATAGCCAGTCATCGACCTATATTGATGGCTAATATCCATTGAACAACTAGGATTGAGCTGGAATGTCTTGCGTACCAACCCTTAATGATGGCTGATGTGATGTCCACATGCATTGAAAATCATCACTATCATCAAGTCGTACGTCATGTCTCAATGAGTCAACCATCCCATTGATGGCTGACATTCTCAGCATCATCCCATCAGGCAAAGCACTGCTCACCTGGCCCAATTTCGCCCAGCGGCATAGGGGCTCGCAAAGGGGCCAGGTGCAAGCGTGGAAGAATAGTTGTACGTGGCCGCAGGTTGGCCGGAGATGGTGGAGGAGGCCTGCACGAGCCGTGGATCATGCAGGCATCATCCCTGGAACCACCCGCATGGCAGCCTAACTAGTTAGCCACAGAGGGTAGGTATGGTCATAAGATGTGTTACCCAGCACGTTAATTAATAACCATCTACAAAGTAAACTGATTCAGGGGGTTCCACAGCGCAGCGTCAGTCCATTGCTTGATTAGCTGATCAAAATCAATGGTGAATCATGGTAGTTCAATTGCTGAACCAGGAAAGCATGAAAGAACAACATTGACAAGGTGACTTACCACCACTTCATTGCTTCCCTGGATGAAATATACGAAATCAGTGACTAGTAACCAAAGCCCCTCAATGTTGAAGACTAACAAATAAAGTGAACGAAACAAACAACCTGCGCATGTGAACATTCCTGAAGTACATGATGTTGGTATCTTGACTACCATTGGACATGTAGCACGAGTTCGCCGCCTTTGGCTGAGCCCTTGAGGCAGCGCTGCTTGACGTGCTCCATGGGCTCGGTCTTGTGCTTGGCTGGGGTCTTCCCAGCTGGGGGTATGGCACTTCTTCAAGCACTCGCAACTCTTTGAATAATGCTGGAGAATCATATGGATTGCGCGGATCATCCCGATAAAGGAGGGTGATCTTGTATGCTGGATAGGCATGGTTCTGCTTGTAAACCACTAGCTCTTTGTGATGTCTCGAAGTGGCCGACTGGCAACCCTTTGGAGGGAGCTTGTTTTGGGGCTGTCTCAAGGCATCTATCCACTGTTGCCGTGACGCGCCATTGGGGACCACCCGTTCTCTTTCACCAATTCTTCCGCAAGCAACTCTGCACAGAAGGATTTCCCGGGCTCGCCCAGGTTGCCCCCGGATGAAAAAGAGGGAGAGTCGCAGGTCCGGCGCGAAGTAGTTGCCCACACCATAGACGTTGAACTCCTACGGTTGAAGCCAAGCCCAAAGAGATTCCAGGAGTCATGAGAAAGGATCGCTGTCATACCAAACATCAAAGGAACAAAGAAAAGAGCAATCACCAATCAATAATCAATCATTATAATGCAGGGCGAGAGGGATCCAAGGAGAGGAGTGCTTGTCATTCTTCACTCACTTGTGCTCACAACACCACTATCCGTAAAGGATACTAAATCAGAAAGTCAAGCCATCACTTTGGACTTCCGGGATTGACTTCAAGACTGTTTCGGGGGGCCCGGCCTGGCTGGCATATGCAGTATCAAGACCTTGTCCTTCATCCATGATCTCATAGGTGGCAGTTGGGCTGCCGTGGAACAAGTACTTCTCATTCCCCTCCTGTTCAAGGCCATTGCGGTAGCTGCGGTATTGATTGAAGAGGTGCCAGTTTTCGTTCCGCTCGATCTTCAGAATCTGTAAGCCTTCAACCTCTGAGCCACCCAAGTGCCACAGGTGGTCCACAATGCCTTTCCATTCGTCTGAGTTCTCGTGGACCTCGTGCAGGTAAGGTTTGGTTTCCCCATCGCCTTCCCAAAGTGAAGATGGCTTTGCCATCACTCTAGGCCCTCAAACGGCGCGGCATCAAAATACCAATGGGAACCTACCTTTCCAAAATCTTGAGCTGTAGAGATGAGATCGCGCAAAAATTCACGGTAATTCGAATCATGTGCCAAGCATTGATCCTGAGATTGATGATTGCGACTGGACCTTACTTCATGGTTTTCCTGGCTTTCTCAGCCTGATGGTCTCACAACTATCATGGCTTTCTCACCATTTCATGGAATATTTCATCTTAAGATAACCATTGCATACCATCACTTCCTGCTTATTTTTTCATTGGTTGGTGTGATTCTACCATCATCACATAGTATGCAATTTCGATAGCCAGCGTGGTGATTATACTCAATTCCTTGCCAACACGGTTTGGTTCTATGCGTGCTCCAACTTCGACCAAATTCCAACTGCCCTTTGCAAAATTAGGTAGGTCCTCTAGAAAAGCTGTGAGTCGAAACCACATGTACCAGAACTTGCGCAAAGTGGGTTAGCAAAATCACAGCCAACAAGCGATCACCAAGCATGATCAACCCATGATTAACCATCATTAGCCATCATCCCATGATCAACCCATGATGATCCACCCATGATGATCCACCCATGATGATCCACCCATGATGACCAACCATCTCTTCTCATCATCAAGGCAACTATTCTGCTGGTTCTTTTTGGGGGATGTTCATCGTCCACAATTCTGCCGGGAGTTGACATCTCAAAATCCCGGTCACCGTTTTTCAGCCACCAACCCTCGGGGTATGGACAGGATGAACAGTCATGCTCAGTGCTTCATTGTCACTTATTAGCTATCCTTAGTGACATCATTGATCTTGCCTCTGATCATGATTGGCGATGTCTTGGATTTGTTGACATTTGTGTGAGCGGCACCCGGAGCTGTCTTGCAAAGCAACTGTTGGCTCATTGAAAATGCTACCCGATTGCTTCGAGGTAGCTAAAACATGAGAAATTCTGGCACATCAATGCTCAAGTGTGAGATTCATCATAGGGTGACCTTGTAGCGTGAGCTTATGTAAGCCTTGATTCATAGCCAGAGTCACCGAAAGATCAATCCTAGATGTGGATAGCCCCCAACCATGGCTTTGTTCCAGCTTGTGCTCATCGTTGGGCCTGTTGTTCACTACCCCAACGATTGAACAAACCCCCCCCTTACAGTCCAACAATGTCTATGTATAATCTATGCATGTTTCAAATGCTGACAGAAAACCCTGTGGTACGAGTAGCATCACCACCTAACTACTTAGTTCTATCGCACTTGACTTTCAAGAAATGGTGGTTTCTCAAAATAGGGGGACCCCCAAATCATCCATTGATCATCATTTCCGGTAGTAAACCAACCATCTGTTTGGGGGTCCTCTATGGCTTGAGACCATCTTTACCAAATCTTACCAATCATTGGGACCTTCAAATCATTGAGACACCACCAAATTTTTAACCATTGGGGTTGTTTAACCATTAGTTTTGATGATTATCCACTATTAACCATCATAATCATCAACCAATCTTTCACCAAATCAACCAAATCCACTATTATCCACTATAATCTCCCAAAAAACTACCAAATCTTTACCCAAACCCGCCGGAGAAACTGGTGCTGCACCTGGTGCTCCACCAGCAAGCGACAGGTCTCCAGGTGCCCCGCACTGGCGGCCCAGTGCAGGCCACTGCCACCAAAACGGTCGACACTGGCGACGTCGAACCTGGGCCGAGGCAACCCTGGGTGGATCAGCTGGGGGCCCAGGGATGAACACCAACGATCCTTGGAAATGACTGCATGAAATGTTGGTGTAAATGATTATTCTATGCCAAACTATGATTTCCAACTACTCATTTCTTTTGACATTACTATTTTATGATGATTAAAAACGAATTCATAGTATTTACAGCATACTAATTCTTTACCAAGTATGATTTTCATGCTTGTCTACTGTAATCTACTTGATGTTGTAATTAAATCATGCTAATTACCAAAATCAAATTACAGTCTACCTTTGGAGAGCTTGTATATTATTACTGTATGATGTTTTCTAAAGCGTTTTAGAGTTGTTTGGCACTTTTTTAGAGGTTCTAACGGACATTTGATTTACTAATGTCGCACTCCCACCTAACTGGAAATTATCAGCTAATATCAACTGTCACAAGGAATACATGTGGTTTGAGGGTGGTCACTTATGGACAATCTTATCTGTTGGGTCTGTTGGCCCAAAACATAGGTTGGGGATGGAACAATACGAGCTCAAGCACCACTGCGCATTCGTTTGGCAAAAAAAAAGACGCGCAGCTGGATGCATGTGATTTCGGATGCACCGGGCAGCACATCCGCTGGAAAGAATCAAACAAGAACTGGTAGAAATCCATGCTTTCTCAGATCAATTCAAAAACAATTACACTCCTGCAAACTGATCGCTTGACCATTTCCAGCCGGAGTTGGATGATCAGTTTTTTTTGGTTTTTCTATCGGGATGCCCTTCTGGTAGGCTCCATGTTTGTTTCCAGTAGGGTAAATCCCAGGCTCAGGGTAAATCCCTATAGAGGAAACAGGAAAAAACACCACCCCCATACAGCTGGGTCTTCCTCACGAACTATCAGCAAGCATCTGCTTCAGCTTGACCACATCGCCAGTACGACAGGCCTTGCGCAAGGAATGCCAGTGTCAACGCACCCGCTCTGCCGGCTTCCAAGAAGAAAGATTTCTGCTGATGTCACTCTTTGCGGGTCATGTTGGAGTTCTAAGCCTTTTGTTTCGCATTAGAGATCTATCCATCACAGTCATGGGAATTTGACAACATCTGAGTTGTTCATCACCCAAAGGTGAATCGCAGTTTGACCCCAGTTGCGAATCGCTGTTGGACAAAACCCTGGAGCTTTGGTTCACCTTTCAAAACTTCAGAACAGAATCCGCTGGATATTTGGATGTTGTGGCGCTTTGCAACATGCTTGAACACCAGAGTTAAACTGGTGATATGCCATCGAATATCAAGCTGGTTTCTTGCTCGTTGAAGTTCAACTGCTGTAGGATGATGCGTCGCTTCTGGCCAACCATGGTTGACTGTTTTGAACCATTGTCAAACTGGAATATGATTAAGCATCGTTTCACTGTCATGAACCATCATTAACCATCATTAATCATCATCAACCAACATCAACCATCATCAACCCTCAATACCAACCCTTCATCATCATCAAGCAGCACTCACCCAACAGTTCACCATCATCACCGCTTAGCAGAGCCATCCACGTTGATGAAATCTCCCTCAACGTATCGCTGGGAGGACCCACTGGCAGTCCCGCCTCTAATCCGGGTGGCAGCTCAGGGCCCTGGCACTGAAAGCAAGCAACAGCTGGTGATGGTGATGATGATGGTGGTGGTGGTGGTGATGTAGTGCTCATGACCGGTCAGCTAGAGGGGATAATGACTAATGACGGGCAATAAGGTACATCATGGTTGATGATCATTAGAAATAGAATTAGAGCGAGAATGTTGAAATTCACCTAAGAGTGGTTGGGATTTCCAGCCATCCAATGGTATAGTAGAGTACGGAAGGGGATCTGATGGTAATTGATCTGGATAGTCAGACCCACATTTCACCACCAACCAAAAAGCTTCAGTTGACCCAATCAAACCCTTGTATATGTATACACATATATAGAGAGAGAGAGTAAGAGCCTTTGAACCCATTTTACATGATCAAAAACAAAAACCTATACAACTCATAACTGCATGAGTGCATCGCTAACCATCATCAAACACTATCAATCCAAATCTTACCTAGGTTTCTTGAGAACTAATCACTAACCGTCAGCCACTGAGCATCATCCTCTGACCATCATTCACGATCAATCCACCAACCGGTATCAATCCTAACGGTTTCGTGAGAACTAAAGATCAGTTGCTGTACCAACAAAACAAAAGTCTCAAAAAAGATGCTCAAATATCAGTTAACTAAAGGTTTCAATCGCGATCAAAAAATAACAATCATACCTACTGGGACCTCGCAACGCATTGGCGACCGCGCACCTTGGAGGTCTGCTGGGCTCGACCTGGGCGGCACCCCGGGAGATCAGCAAGATGAAGCAGCCGCATCATGGGGCCCAACATTAAGCATGTCAACTTGGGATAAAATTGGGAAGTTTATAGGGTATATCAACCATAGTAAAGGGGATAAATAGGAGATATAACTTGATATAACCAATAACCATAATGATCATATACCAATCAAAGTTGGTTGGTTATGTCAAACGGGATATACCAAGTTTAACCAAGATTAAATTTTTAATGGGGATACTCTAGCAAAGACCATGTAAGACCCGTATTTTTTTGGATGGTCGTTGTTGGAATGTTGTTGGCTTCAAAGGGGACATAGATATCAGCAATAATCATCAAACAAAGGCTATCAAAGCAACCCCAAAAACTGCGAAGGAAGGAGGTACACCGGACAACTTGAACATAGCAACGGTAAATGGGTGTATACAAAAAAGTCAAGCAATCTAACGTGGAAGCATTTGTTTAGGTTCCATGATTAGCTCAACAGACATTCCCGCGTTAAACCTACAAAAGCAGAGTATGTATGTGCACATAAATTCATACATGCTAAAATAGATGTGAATGTAACACAAGTAAAACAATATGCAGACTGTTGGCTCATGTTTGATATTTGCTTGTAGACCTGTCACATTATCCCCATGGGTGTAACATCTGCAGCATACATGAGCCTTCAAGCCTACGCTTGATGGAATCGAAGGCCTAAGAATTTCAGGGCAGATTCTGTCCAACGATACTCTCCAGCAAACCAACCTGGAAGTGGAAAATCCACCATGTGGAATTCATAGTGGCTTTACACCTATTTAAAAAAATGTGTTATTTACAGCTTCCAGGTCAGTTGACCAGAGTGTAGATGATTCATTGGTCCCAACATGCTGATCCCCAGACATCGGCGGCCTTGTTTCAGCTTGGCATAGCCGGACTTGCGCACTGGAGACCTAGCGGAGCGGCATGGAGGGCCTCTGAACCTGGGTAACCTCAGAGATCCAAATTGCCATTCGCCAACCAATGGTTTAACTAGCTGGTTAATGGTCAATAATAGGGGATGATAACTAACAATCATGGGGGATATATACCAACTATATGGCTATGGGTCAAGCAGTTAACCAACCAATAGTGGGGGATAATAACCACTGAGAATAGGCAAAACAATCGTTAATGATGGGGAACCAGGGGTATGGGGTGAACTGACCCACAGTCAAATCAGCAGCTATTGATGGCGTCGAATCGATGGTCCACCTGCGATTTTGTGTTTTGTCAGCTTGATGAATGCAAAGACTCTCGAAAACATGGAAGGCCCCCATTTATAGCAATGATGTGTGGCAATGGCCTCAACGCAAGGTGGTCGGGTTGAACATCTCAAGTAGCCGAAGTCACCAGAACTGCTCGGATGTGAAGAACCGCACTGTGAGGCCATCGGCACTGGCAGTCCCAGGTTCCATAGATTTACCTTAAGAGCGGTTGAAACTCCCAGCGGAGGTCTTGGATACTGTCCAGCTGTCGATTTCTGGTCCCACATGGTGAAACACCAAAAATAACATGTCCAGCAACCCGAATTAAGTATAGTTCACATCCGACAGGTTGTTACCATGGTTATAGCCTGAATGAACTACAACCGGAGGTATCAACTCTGCAGAGTTTATGCAGGTTATACCTCTAGTGGTACCTGTACTAGTGGTTCCTCTGGTACTTCACCTACGATGTCAAGTAACTGAAAATACAACTGTGCCTCCAACCCTCCACGTTCCACACCCATCGTCGACCTCTCGGTCTCTGACCGCGGCAGCGTGGTTGAACCGGTCGAGGTGCGCGGCATTTCCGAGAGTCGACCTGCAGACTTTGATTTCGGGCGAAACGGTGAGCTATGGAGGAGGAACAGTGGTGCAATCCAGTAGTAGAGAAGGATCTAGGTGGAGACATGGATCTACTAATTTAATTCATGTAATCTAATCCAGCTATGAGCTAGGTGCATTGGATCCAGTAGAGTAGGAGCAGTGATGTAATCCATTAGTGGAGAAATGGACCTAGTAGTGGATCTCTTCACATTAGAGCAAAGGATTACTGTATCTAGTAGTGGATTAACGGATCTAGTAGTGGATTAACGGATCTAGGAGCGGATTAACATCGGAAATCTCATTGTAATGTGAATGGATCTAGAAAAGGATCTAGTTGATGAAGCTGAGATTGATGGATCTAGTTTCGAGGATTACCAATGATAATCAAAAACGGCAAATATTTATTCAGACCAAACTTGATTAGACATCGGTAAATAGATTTAGTCGTGGATTAGCAATAGTGAACACTTGGATGAGTTCGAACAATCCGTGTAATTTAGACTGAACTTGAATAGATTGAGAAAACACCATTGAATACCTTGGGGTTGCTTGATTCAGTGCTGGACTTGCACGAGTGAACAGTAATGATTAGTAATGATGTGTTGGTAACACACATCAATCTCACTTTCCCCCAAATGGCGATACTTGGGTTGAACAAAGAATGATAACCGTGAACCATGATGGCAATACTTGAGCTCACAACCAACAAGAATCATGAGAACACAACAATGATGGATCAATAAGCGATAACGAGCTAGAGCATAGGTGCTCCAAGAGTGGGTTATTCTTGGAGAATGGTCCATAATGATGGATACTGGTGAACTACTTAGTTGAACCAAATTATCAACAATAGATTGAGCAGGGTCAATACTAAGTACTTGTTCATAGTTGGTATTGTAGACCTTCAATAGTGGCTAATGACCAATAACGGTGGCAAAAAATGTGGTGGAAATGGACACCACTAGTGATTATTGATTTCATCCTGGGTACCCCCCAAACCGCTCAAACCTGCAATCGTTTTGTAGAAGGCCCAGCACTTTCGGGGGTGGGTGCACAAATTCAGAACAACACCATGTTGGTCTAGAAGAATCCAATAAAACATCAGCAAACTATTATGTAGGTATGGCCTCGTTCTTGAATGGGTTTTGCTTACTGGTCAGCCAGATTACTAGCATCAAGAATCAAGAATCGCAAAATGGTGCGAAGAATCCATTTTCGGGCATAGGATTACAGGTGAACAGTGAACAAGCATGTGGGTGTTTCTAAAACTTGGGAACCCAAAAAATGCCGTGTTTACGACTAGAAATGCTTAATAAACTGGATGATTTAGGGGTACCCCTGTTTGGAGAAACGTCCACAAAGATCTTCTTGTTGCTTATTATCCCCTACTATTACTCACTATGATCCCATATAAAGCACCCCTACGTACAACTCTGAGAAACAAGGGATACCCCATGTCCTGGATGGCAACAGGACAACTCGTGCACATTTGGGTGGCTACTCCCTAAAACTGCAACACCAAAAACCTACAGGGGTTGCCGCGGAATCACGGCGGTCCGTGATGCGCATGCCCATCTATCAAAAATTATCTATCTAGGCATGCAAATAAGTTTAAGAGCAAAGCAAAGGTTCAAATCTATACGTACATCGTGGCATTTTTCGGTAGCTCACCACGCCTTGCAAATATCCGCAAAGCCCTTTCAAAGTGTTGTAGACCTGGGGACGCAGAGCCATGGGTATGGACATCTTTGACAAGGGTTGGTGGTTCATGAGGTGGTTAATAGTGAACTATATTGGTTCATGGTGGATAAGAATCGGGCCGATGGTGGGGAACAATTAACCAACAACAAGGATACTAGGAGTTCCCAGCTGCCTTTGTTGACCGAGCATTGATGAGTGATAGCCAATGAGATCCAAAATAAGCAACAGAAAGGGAAGGAAGGCAGGATTAATCACGGTTAATGGATGAGTGTTGCGATTTCTGCGCGCCCCTCTCTTTAGCCACTGAAGTTGATTAGCGTGGTTACTTGATTACCCTAGTTGATTCCTATAGTTGAATAATTCATAACCATAGTATCTGAATCATGACAACCAATGATTACCATTGTTGAGTACGCGTTTTGATTACCATAGCAGTTGTCATCCCAAATAGCCAGCTTCTCAACAAATCCCAAGCATTCACGAATCCACCCATGGCTTCTTGCTCACTCTCAGGTCTCAACACCCGACAGCCACGTCCGCAACCAGCGGCCAGCGAGGCCTTTTCGCCGCAGCTTCTCAACCAGCTTCACCAGCTTATGAACTATGGAACCCCCATGGAACCCCCATGGATCCACCGTCAGCCGACTCCAAGCGGCGTAGAGATCCTCCAGTGGCATGTCCTGTCCTCCCAGGAGCTGACTGGAAATGAGCTCTGCCAGGGGCACAGCGCCTCGGCGGCGCAAGGAGAACTGCACTGCAGTGGAGTGATCTCAGTTGGAACACTAAAAATGTCGGAATCATGGTGGTTATGCGCTAGTAGTTGTTATAATAATTGTTATTAATAGTTATATCATTGGTTGTTATAATATATTGTTAGTTGTTATAACTATAATAATTAATCAACTGCCAGTAGTTGTTCTAATAATTGTTGTCCGTGATAGTGGATCTAACTGTTGTGAGAGGCTAATGATAGGCTATCTTAGTGAGGCCGTATGATCGTTCATCATCTATAGTCAGTAGTAAACATCTGAAGGTTTGACATAGGCTATAGGCTAACTATAATGGCTAAGTATGGGTGAATCTGTATGAGTTAAATGATCATCAACCATCACTCTCAACCATTGTACTTACACAAAATACACTCATTTAACGATATTGATGGTTCATATGTGCTAGAAACAATTAGTTTACAGTAATTGTATTTTACTTGTCATGAGCATCATTTACCACTGGTCATAGTTGTTGTGAAAACTGGCAACAGTTTCTTTTCGCAGCTTGACTCAAAAGTGCACTCTGCGGTGAACAAACGGCTGAACAGCAAACTGTACAACTACAAGTGATGTCCCAGTAGAGGATCACCACACGCTATTTACAGCCTTAAACCTGCATACCTTCACACCCGTGATTCTGTAGGTGTGGTGATGCAAAAACTGTACAAAACGGTGCCCCCTCAAGTCTTCTCGTCGTGAAAGATGGCGATCATCATCTCTACTGGATGGATCTTCTCTTCGGGGTCTTTCAGGTTCTCGAAGGAAACTGCGTCCTCTGTTTTCTGCCATCTACCGGATTTGCGAATCCAGGTAGTTCTAAATCGATAAGGTGGGTCGAATGACTTCATCTTATCTGTGTCGTGGTCGACGATCACAGTGTTCTGTTCCATTTGATATTCACCCGGTTGGTGACATATCCTTCTGTAGACGTCGGGAATTGTCTCCTGCGTCAACTTCCTCCTTTGAAGTTGCTTAGCCTTCTTGACAATGACTGCATTGATTGGCTGCTCTACGTTCCATCGGTTCGTCTCCAATGCTTGAATCAGCTTTGCTGGATCCATCACCTTTGTGAGTGGATCGGTAATCATCACCTGTGTATCGATCCATCTTATGGTGTCTGTGGTGTTCTTTGGTCGTTCGTCTTGTAAGAATGGATCTCCTTCAGCTTC
>VSDK01025238.1:52463-67535 GCA_009767595.1 Symbiodinium kawagutii
TTCTTCATTGCCTCAATCAGTCGTGGCACAGCTTCAGCACTTTTCAAGGCCTGTGATCCCAGGTCCTCGGCAACGGTGTATGCGTCACCTCTCAATCCTTCCACAACCTTTGATCCAAGTTCCCAGCGGTCATCGGCCTTGGTGGCGTCGTACTTCATCTGGGTCCTGAATTCCCACTCGTGATAGCAGTATGCTTCGCCTGCGTACACGAGGAATCCTGCCTTGGTCAGTTCGGTCTCGTGGTGCGTGGGTCGAAACCTCAGTGAATTGATTGCCATATCTGATGACACAGATTATGGTGCAGTCCGGGTGTCTTGGTCCTTTGTGCTTGCCTCCGCGTACGGGAGAAAGGTCAAGCACCAACTTATGGTGGGGTGTTTAACTCTCCCCAGAGTGGCTGGCGAAGTGCGCAGCAAGGGGTAGTCCCTGCGAAACCAGGTCGCTAGGACGTGTAGGGCGAACGGCGGCGCGGGCGAACTATGGCTAAACCAAGGGACGCACGCACGGCCGCGAAAAGGTCAGCTGGGTGTTCCAGCTCCGCTACCAGTGTGAAAACTGGCAACAGTTTCTTTTCGCAGCTTGACTCAAAAGTGCACTCTGCGGTGAACAAACGGCTGAACAGCAAACTGTACAACTACAAGTGATGTCCCAGTAGAGGATCACCACACGCTATTTACAGCCTTAAACCTGCATACCTTCACAGTTGTAATTATCAACCATGACCATCACTATCAACTGCTAGCCAGCATGATATTGTCCAGTGATAGGCATCAGTAAGGATCATCAACCATCATAAACAATCACAATCAAACAGTATTTGTTATCAATGTTGGTTGTTGACAACCACAATCCACTGAGTACTGCATGAACCAACATTAAGCATCATTATCAACGACAGTTATCAACTGATTAACCATGGCCATTTTCAGCCAACCTGAGTCGGTCACCATTGCTTTGCTATCAACCACATTATTCATATCGACAATATTAAGCATGTCAACCACTACAATACAAGCATTGTTAATGACCATAATCCCCACTATTGACCATTCTCGACTATCATCAATCATTCTTAACCATGGTTTAATCATCATTAAACCATTACTTAACCATTATTTAACCACTATTAACCACTATTAACCACTAAAAATGCCTATCATCCCCATGTTTTTTATCACCATCTGCCCCTGCAATGCGTCGGTGCAGCGCCAAGGCGCTCATGGAGTCAATGCCCAAGGAAACCATCAAACCATCGCCGTCGGACGGATCCTGGCGGTGACTGTCCCACGGGGGGATGGCTGTACCAAACATGGCTATGGGTCAAGCAGTTAACCAGCCAACTAATGGAGGATTTACCAACAATTTCACAGGGAAAACCATGGTTAATAGTAGGGGAACCAGAGGTACAGGGTTTTGACCCACAGCAATATGTTAACCCATCATGCATTCAACGCCACAATGGGATTATCATCATGAATTGATATAGGTTTAAAGGGTTTACAGTGGTTAAGAAGAGTTGCAACCATTGCAATCAGGGGGAGTAAGCCATGATTATGGTCAATTCCATACGTTTATCAAGTGGGGGGGGTATCATTCTAGTAGGAAACCAGTTGGCTTTGGGGGGACCTATTCATCAACTACAATAGGGGTGTAAAGGTCCACGTAACGTTAATGGTGGAAATAGTCATAGCAATTGTACTGGTAAGTAATGGTTATTCATTTATAGTGGTGAATCGTTGATCAGTTGATTCTCAATTTGCATGTCAATAAGCATTGTAATGTCATACTCATGGTGAACAAGGATTCGAATCACTGGAAAATGATGGCACTGTGGACCATAGGAAGAGAAAAAGACTATGTATGGTTGACAAAAAACGATTGTGTCCCTCCTGTGTCAAACAAACTCGTTCAAAAACTTAGTGCCATAGTTCCACCTAAGAGGCTGGCTAATGCCGGCTGCCAGCGAGGCTGATAGTTCCGAAGGGTATGATGTATCTAATGGCCAACGAACATTGCTGAGCGCTGGTCATGCCGATCTGTGAGCCACTTGTTCCAACTAGTTCTGGCCACAAGCCCACTATATAACATGATCCTCAAAAACAACCACATCAACAACAACAAAAACCGAAAAGAAAAGCAAGAACGCAAAAACAAGAAGATCAACAACAACAAGAAAAAGGAACAAGAACAACAAGGAGAGCTACCAGTAGAAGATCAACAGGATCACCAAGATCAAAAGAAATAAGAATTTCCATCACCAAACCAACTGATTGTTTGTTCAAAGCAGCTTCCACCACAAAATTCTCAGCTGCAGAAATCTGCCGCGAGACCTGCACCTGGATACCGGTGACCATGGCCACCAGCTGGATCACAGTCTGACGCAACAGCACTTCCTGGAAGCGTTTTCACCGCGCTGGTGGGTGAACCAACGCACCAACCAAGGGTAGCATCCTACACACAAAATGATGGCTGGGGGTTGTCTATGAAGTTTGCTTACGGCACTAAAATCATCATCAAGTATGGTATCATTGTATGTAGTATGCCTTGGTCATGTATCGTTGCTCATGAAGAACAAGGCAGGTGATCTTTGACAACAGCTGGTTGCTGATGACAAGCTGGTGATGATCATCAGTCAACGATCAACTCAGAGCCACAGATCACTTACTGGCCACCCAGCCGCCCTGTCTTTGAGAAGTCATCGAAATTTCAAGCCCAGGGACACTTAAACACTAAGACAGACATGGAAAGCCCAAACGAGGTGCTAACTGGGGACCCATTTCTTAGATTCAATGAGTTGGGCTGCTCATGGGCAAATCTGGATCCTTCAGCATCACAACCTCATAACCTGAGGGCTAACAACACGGTGAGGGTTGCAAAAGGCTTCTGTGAAATAATCTCTGGATGAGAGCTGGCTAGCCTTGCTGAACAAATTGAGGCAAAAAAGTCTTCCATCATCAGTTTGGATGGGTTGATCAGTTACTATCTCAATCACCTACCAGTGCAACCATGTTTGATTCATCTTCCATCCCTCACCCTAGATTTTCGATGCATCGATCACCCCCTCCTCTGCAGCACTGGGCGTCCGCCAATCCACGGAGTTCAAAAGGTCCAATTGATCGGTCGCGGTCTTCGCGTCCGCCAAAGGTGGTGGCAGCGGCCCTGCTACGCGGCGATGAGTGAGGCGAGGACAGCTATGCTTTCAGCAGCACGGTGGATTTTTGTCCATGACATACGCAGTGTATCCCCGCATTAACTGTCGGTGGCTGAACCAACATTGCTCTATGAACCATCACATGGTGGTTTCTCAAAATGGGGGTACCCCCAAGAATGGTCGGCTTAGTACTATAAATGATGAATGACTTGGATCATAACTTGGGGGTCCCCTATAAGTTGAGAAACCATCGGATCCATTGATACGGCAACTGCAACTCCAGGTGAAGCGCCTGATTTCAAGGCCTGTCGATCCACTTTGCCACTGGGAAGCAGCGGTAAAGACTCCTGGAGCAATCGGGCTGGTTCAGGTCTTGTCGTGCCTTCAGACTCAATCATGGGGTCAACCAGGTACAGTACTGATGAATCACGGCTTACAATTACCCATGATGGCTCACGAGCAAATGAGGGATATGTTACATGTTGGTAGATTTACCCAATGATAGCTCATTGAGACAAATGATTTGGATCAATGATGGGTCTGCACGAATAAATCCTCAATACTTAGTAGTAGATCACCAGGCGCTGAACTGGTAAGACCAGGTACCGATACACAAAAGTAGCATTGCTCACCATGGTGCAGCTGGTTCTCATAGTTGGTATTCATGATCATGTCCATTGATGCTTACAACTGATGATGCACATACGCTCACATTCAAACATGACTCTTCCATAAGAAATATTCATATCAAAAAGCCATGATAACTCATAGAAAATCATCCAACTCAGCCAAGAAACCAAAGCTTTGAGGCTCAAACTGGCCTTCCATCACCACTTCCCACGCCTTTCAAGGCCTTGCATCCACCCCCGGGCAACGCCCCCAGCAATGGCTCCCCGGCCCTGGCACCCCACCGGCGCTCCAGCACTCCCAGGCGTTGCGGCACCGCGTAGCTCGGCAGCTGCCGCGCCAGCCACGCCTGCAGCGCCGCCGGCGCTGCCGAAACCGACGCCACGAAGGCGCAGAGCGATCCACCTGAAGCAGGGACGTTTTTTCCATGGGGAAATACCAGTTCTTATCCAGTATTACCAGTTATAGCCATATAACCAGTTATGATGTAGTGAAATGGATGATTCAATACCAGTTATTACCGGTATTACCAGTTATAGCTATGATGGACATAACAACCAGTTAAAGTGACATATTTATATGGCGATCTATATCTCAATGATGAAACTGATCATTGGATGATAATATGAAACAAGTTGTTTTGATTCTTAATGATAGCATTAAGCAACCATTGATAGTTATGAGAAATGATATCAGGTTTATATAAGTAACCATAAATAATAATGACAATATCATGAACCATAAATAATCGATATATGGTGATAATATCGATGCTAATTGATCATCGGGGTTATAATTGTTATAGTAATATCAACTCTATGATTAATGATTTCAGTTTTTCCATAAATAATGTATATATAAGTACAAAAGTTTTGATTCTTAATGATATCCATCATAACCATCAGTGGTTAAACCATGGGAAAACAGCGTGTTTCACATAATGACATACTTACTATCTGTGATTGATATAACAGCCATGTTTTACCTGATGTTTTACGCTGTTAGTTGATAGTGGAAACAGCTGTAAACAGCAACCATCTGGTAAAACAGCAACCACACTGGCTATAAAACCGTGAAACCGATATAGTAGCCATGTTTTACCAAATCATTAATGATATTGGTATCACATATCATGTTACTATCACATATCATATCGCTAACTGATGATGGTTTTACTAGATGGGTTTACTGTGGTTGCAAAACCAGCCTGGTTGATGATAGTTACCCCATGCTTTGTTGATATGAACCAAACAGTTGGTGATATGTGCATATAGATTATCTGTAATTCTTGTGAGTGAACAGCCGTGGCTTTAACATGGTAAACATCAATAAATCCATGTCAAATTTTGGTGGAAAATGGTTTGCTCTCATCATAATTATTAATCATTAATGATGGCAATGGGACGTCATTAATAATAATTGATAGTTTAGAAATGGTGATGCTTCTTGATGTTTAGTAATGTTTCATAGTGGTTGAGACTGATTGATAATGAGTAATCCCGTTTGATAACCATTTATAATGCTTGATGATAGTGGTTGAGAGTGATTTGCAGTGCTCAGATACGTATGAAATAATGATGGTGAATAGGTGGTAAATATCGATAATATTGGGCTACTGGTTGTTTATTTACGTGAATAGCAAAGGGTAAACCCCATGGTTCGTCTCAATCATGGGGGTGATCTTGGGTTAATCATGGTAGGTGGTGACGAATGGTGGTTAATGATGATCCATAGTGGGTTGATGATGGCGGTTGCTCCAACTGGGCAGGCGGTTTACCATCGGTAAAAGCGTGGGTAGTAAGAGTTCGTCAATACTGCTCAATCATTGGCTCACAATGCTAAATCCATGATCAACAATAGAATGAGCGTTTGGCAAATGATTGTTCATGCTTGTCGACGCTTGTTTATGATGGGTTGATAAGCTGGTTGCGGTTTGAAGTTCTGATTCTCAGCTTCTCGCCAAACTGGATAACATGCTGGCAAAGCCAACACTTTCAGGGTTCTGGCTACTGGCGAGACATGAAGGAACTGCGAAGGAATATGGGTGGACATAGGTCTACCGTCTATCAGTTTTCCTAGTGTTTTAACAAGAGACGGTGGCCCTTGCAGTAATGATGTATGCCGTTGATCTACTTGAACAAGTTCCATTGTGCTGAATATACTCGCACTAAAGGGTGTTGCAGCCAAAGGCTGAAGGCATGATGATGATGATGATGATGATGATGATGATGATGATGATGATGATGATGATGCACAAACCCTGTTATCTGCATTCCCTGGCTATGGAATAGGGGATACACCCCCTCTTCCAAAGTGATAACTTTCTACCAAGTATACCCAGCGCTTTATGCATTGTGCAGGGCTAAAGTATCCTTCAACCCTTACCATTTTCAGAAGCCACAAATTTACAGGTCACGACTGGTTGGCTCCTCTGAACATCTTCAGCAGGTCAGCTGAAAAATAAAAATATCCCACGCTGAAATGCCATGGTGGTGAGGACCACGGGCTCTGGCAAACGGCTGATCCTTGTCCCAGTCGGCCGTTTCATTCAGCAGTTTCATTCAGCAGCGCATTCAGGTCCACTTCTGCCGACGCAGGGCACCGCGCCCAACCGTAGGTTCAACAACGCAGAACGATCCCATTTTATGGCTGTGAGCCTCGCCAGAAGGAGCAAAAAGATAACAGTCATAAACCACTCGCAGAACTCTTTCGACAGGACCCAGAGAAGGCACCAAGACTGGCGCCACCATGGGAGCGAATAGACAGAATCAAAGCACCAGCACAACCACGGTACATCATAGCCATAGGCCAACTGTCAACAGCGCCCACCCATCCCTACATGTGTCCCTCCGAAGCACAGCTCTGCGACTCCTC
Organism: Symbiodinium kawagutii; assembly: GCA_009767595.1. Classification (NCBI taxonomy): domain Eukaryota; class Dinophyceae; order Suessiales; family Symbiodiniaceae; genus Symbiodinium; species Symbiodinium kawagutii. Next base: position 59,116 of record VSDK01025238.1, read on the forward strand.
CGACCACGGACGAGCCTCGTCCCAGACCACCTGGCCCTTCGGCAGCCAGTCCAGTCCCTGGTCCATGTACTCCTTCCAGGCTTCGCTGTCCCGGCCCGAGAAGGCCAGGCGGTACGCCGGGCGCTCTGCTAGCTGCGAGATGTACCGAAGCAGTGCGGGGAATCTCCCATCCACCCAGCTGCCAGACCCGCGAGTGGCCATTTTGTTGTGCACCCCGAAGAAGGTAAGGCCAAGCAAAACGTCTCCGGCTGAGAACCTCTCCCCAAGGATCCAGGTAGATTCTTCCAGCCATCCGTTGAGCATAGGGGCAACCACGCTGTCCCAGGCCTTCCGCTTCTCTGCCGCCTCATCAGCCTCCATCGCGGCCGGGCCTGTCTTGACGATCTGGATGGGCGAAGAAGTGGCGGGCAAGTTGTCCACTGTGCCACTCAGGTAAAAGGCCAGCTGATGATAACGAGCCCGCTCCGCGGGGGATGAACCCAGGAGCAGGTTGGAGGGATCGTAGGCATCCAGCAGGTAGTTGCTAACAGCGCAGCTATCCCACACGGCCACCGGCCCGTCCAGCAGAACAGGGACCTTGCCATTGGGGTTCAGGGCGAGGTACCAATCAGGTTTGTTGTTGCGGAAGTGGGCAATGTCCTGCCACTCCATCAGGCGCATGGGGGGTGGTAGAGCTCTGCCAGACTTCCCAAGGGCCTGCACCAGCTCCAGGTACATGTGTAGCACACGGGAGGACCTGAAACACGGGATGTGGTACAGGACCAGCATGGCGGACGAAATGGTCCGACGGGAGCTGCGAGCCACGGCTGAAGATCAACGGGAGCTGCGGGCAACGGTCCAACGTGCACGACATACGAGCCACGAGCCCTCGCACAGAGCGCGGCGCCAGGGCGGCCTTCGCCCGTCTGCAGCAGCAGCACTGCTGCAGCATCGACCTGTCCGTGCGACTTGGCAGTACCACGAGCTACGATGAGCTACAGATCAATTCATCATCATTTCTTCCAAGCAATGCAACATTCTGAGGTAAAAGTAAGTTTTTCACCTGAATCATTCTTCATCAACCATTCTTAGCCATGAGAGTTACAACTGGTATCAACCATGATAGCAATCATCATGGATCGTAACCGCTTCTCAGCCATTATTAACCATGATCAAGGATGATAATCAGTACTGGTTTCTGTTGATACCATAGGGTTGATGGACAAAGCCAACATTAGGTTTATAAAACAAATGTCCATCTATCTCCGTACATTCATTTACATAGGATCAAGTAGCTCCATGTGCAGGTGTATTCATGCATCTAAACATGAAAAAATCCTGGATAGCCTGCCAGAGTGGTTCTGACATACTTGGGCAGCTGGTATGTTTAGTCCCAGTCATGTAGTGTCAATCACTCATCTGATGCTTCAACCCCATCCAAATAATGGTAAGTACCCCAGCAATCAGTCATTCACCTGGCCTGAATAATTTTCACTAATCTGGATGTTGAATCCTTTCTTGATTTTGGAGCTTTACAATGCTCACTTTCACAACTCTGTTGAAGCTTGTCTTACCATCGTCTTGCTGGTGTTCTCACTGTCCATATGGGTGTGGGTCAATTCACCCATCAGCAGAATCAGTGTGGTCCCTAGTATTGTTGGTGAAATTATCTCTCATACTTACCCATCATTAATCATTTAAATCATGCGATGAACCCGTACCATCTACTATAAGTCACAATTACCCCAAAAAAAATAGTGATTACAAGTAGTTGGTATATCATATTATCGTGAATTATTACCCTATTCTTGAAGCTTAAATCACTTATAAATCACTTATGATCCACCTAAAACGGCTGCTGTAAAAGCCCAGCTCTCCAGCTCACCGCGTGCCCCAGCTTTACAAGACTGCCGCGCCTCAGGATGGGCCTCCAAAACGCTCTCCACCTCGCCCAGCTCCAAACGGAAGCCGCGCAGTTTCACCTGGTTCCCCAGCTGGGGAGCGGAGCTGGAAGTGCTGGGTAGAAGCGAAGGTCAATGAGCTGGTTAAGGAGTAATGGTGGATGGTGAATGGTAAATCTTCTGGTTGATAATGAGCTGGTTGACTTAAGAAATAGTTGTTAATGGTTAGCCTAATACTGGGTAGTGATACTAATGGTTAGATGAGCGGGTTGGGTTAAGAAACAGTAGCTATTGAGGAAGCTGCGAGTGCTTGAGAAATAGAGGTTAATGAGCGTAGACCAGTAATTTCTTAACCATTAACAGCTGGTCACCATTGCCATTACTGCTTAAGAAATAGCTGTTAATGGTTAAGAATAGTGCTAACCAGTAGTAGTAATGTCTGATGGTCAATGGTGAATCTTCTGGTTGAGAATGAGCTGTGAATGATTGAGAATAAGCCCAATTGGACCAGTCAAGAATAGTGCTACAATGGTGAATGGTGAAGCTAAGAATTGTGCTATCCATTAATGCTACTATGGTTAACCATGAACCAGAATTGCTAACATCAGCCAGCAACAACAGTTAGTGACATTTCGACTGCTGGCTAACGTTAGGCAGTAGTAGTGGTTAACGAGCCTACCCAGCTGGCTAACAACAGTGGCTAATATGGCTAATGTTGATAGTTAAAAGTGAAGAGTATTGTTAACCACTAGTGGTTAATGTTAGCAATAATAGTAATCAATAAGCTAGTTAGGCTTCTGGTTAAGCTGCTTAATCAGCAGGCTATGGAGCTGATAAGCTGGTTAAGCTAAAATGTTCATGTGTTACCAATAGTAGTGGTGGTTAAGAGCTGACGGTGATCAATTAAGGTTATAGATCATGGCAAGAGTAGTGGCGGTAATGCTGGAATCATAGTTACCAATGGAAATCGTTAATGGTAAATCATGGTGAAGAAATGCTATGATGGGACCGTTGCTTAATGGTTAACAATGATTAATTGTTCGATAGTCAAGAGGTCATGCTGATAAGGGTGGACATTGGTCATATGGTGGTTTCTCAAAATAGGGGCACCCCCAAATCATCCCATAGAATAATAAGTAATAAACCAGCCATTTTTGAGTGTTCCCTACTTTGAGAAACCACCATAAAATCGAAAATTGGTAAATATGAATCATGGGTAACAGTGGTGGACTAGCACGATGCAATAATGATGGTTGATACTGCCGGTGAAGACTGATGAATCTTGACCAATTGTGGGTTTCTTAGAATAGGGGTACCCCAAAAAATAAAACATGTCAATCAAACCACCAACCAGTTGACCCTTCAAGGTTCCCAAATCTGAAACCACCAAGCAGATAGACTACCATTCTCACCATCTCTGGTCACCATCTCCCCGGCCGCGCCTGTTGATCCAAGCGCCCCAAGCACAGCAACGACTGCGACTCGCTTCCATTCGTCACGCGCACGCGGTCGCCACTGCGGAAGGCACGGCCGGAAGCGCTGCGGCTTCCGCCACCTGCGACCGTATGGTTAGATGGTTGGAGTTGATGGTTGATGATTAATAATAGCTGGTTAATGGTTAATATTAACCACCATAATATATAGGGGACCACTGTTGCTATTAACCACTAGTTGATGGTTGATATTAATCACCATAATATTAACCAGCTATAAATCCTAGGGGATGATAACTAGCAATTTATAGGAGATATATGCCAACTATATGGCGAGCTGGGTCAATATGAACCAGCATAATTTGGGATAATAACCAACAAACTATAGGGAAAAACAATGGTTAATGATAGGGGAACCAGGGGTACGGGGTTTTGACCCACAGCCATATATGAAACTGGAGGTCGTTTATAGCATATTATTTGGTTGGATATATCAACCAAATCAACGAACTGGAGTTCGTTATATTAAACTGATATGGTTGGATGTTGATGGTTGATATTATTTGGTTGGATTGGTATTGAATATTACAACTATGATGTTGATAGCTGCTTAGATTGGTATTGATTATTATAACTATGCTCTAAGCAGTTATTATTTGACTGGAGTTGAGTGAATGGTTACTTATGATTGGTGTTCCACCCCAGTCTAAGATGTTGGATCCTTACTTCTAATTTTCAGCCGAAAAACCGTCACAACAGGGTTGGATCGTTGGTGGATCGTTGGTGGCAGTGTTAATGCTTACTGTGACCAAACCATATTCACTTCGCTCAGCTGATCTTCAGACTGGTGCTTTTTCCATTGCAGGTTGAAGCGCCATTTCTGCGACCTTTTGAATGAGAAGTTGAGGAACTAACTTGTGACTGCTAAGTGATTTAAAGTAAACACACCGCTGTTTCTGGACGGGATACTATAGTGAAAGGAATAGATTTACATGAGGAAACTGGATATCATATGATTTTCGGTGTATGAAATGCTCTAACTGCAGTGAACTCGCGCATAACCAACCTATGCCGGGCCCAGCCCACTCCTCCACGCTGCCTGGACAAGCAACAAACTTCTGGTTGGTCAGCTCCTAAGGATGGCAACAGCTGGCGACTTCAGGAGATCTGAGGGCTGATAAGCCACTGGTACTTGGCACTTGGCACCTTCTTTTTCAAAGATGTTGGGAAGTCCCAATAAAGCTCTTCATGATCTTGATAGCTTACCATCTATCTCTGACATCAACAACACAAGAAGCTCTTCATGTTGATAGCTTACCATCTATCTATTCTAGACATCAACAACAAGCCATAAGCTCTTCATGATTTGATCGCTTACCCTATCTCTTTCTGACATAACCCTGGGGTGGCTCACCCCATGTTGGTCATGTGTTTGTGATGTTGCCAACTGCTCATGGTATCACCCCCTGGTAGTTTCAGTCGAACCCTGCTAATGCCTGGGCAGCCACGGAGGAAACAGGCGGTTTGAAAGTGTGGCTGCCATCAGCTTCGGATCACTGGATTTTCTATGCCTGATAAAGATTTCCAAGCTACGTATATGTACAGAAAATGATGCAAATGGATCTGAAAAAAACACCATTGAAATCAATTAAAGATGAAGGTTTCGGGAGACAACCATGCCGTGGACTTTTCTTGCACATGGTGATGGCAAGTTCCAGTGTCCAGCTCTACGCCCAGCATTCAAGTTATGATAAGCTTGAAAATGTGTAGATGAATTTATCAATTCATTATATAGATGATAAATGATGGCAAACAATTAAGGATCATCATGGCAAATCAGATGGTACATGACAATTCGTCAAAACTCGACAAGATTTGCAATGGTCGATGATGGCAAAGTGTGTGAGGGATCATGTTGACTAGATAGATCACTTGGGAGTAGACCATGTAGCTAGACACTGCTTGTTGGCCATGGTTGTGCCGTGCTCCCACAACGTTGGTACGCCCGGGTGATACCACGGGTGGCTTGACCGTACTTAACCTGGTTGCCGGGATGAGAACTGCCAAGCATGGGGAGGTGGCAGTTTCCAAGAAACCATCCATGACTAAATAGGGATTTCTCAAAATATGGAACCCGAAAATGGTTGGTTTATTGCTAAAAATTGATTGAAAATGGTTGGTTTATTACTAAAAATCGATTGATAATTGAAAACTGATAATTTGGGGGCAGCCCTATTTTCAAAAACCACCACATTAGGGATTCATGTGAGACACAGCGTAGTAAGATGGTGTTTGGGATCTTCTCAACCCATCGGTCCTCCTCCTCCGATGCTGCACTATGGCAGGCAAGACACTGGGCGCTGGTGATATCCCTCAGCCACACCAAGGCCAGCAATGAGCAGCTCACCTGAGCAGAACGGGGTCGTCATCATCAATTCCTGGTGGTCAAATCTCAGGCCCAGTGTCGTTGGCTCCTGTTACATTCTTGTTCAAGATTGGCCGCCATCATCATCATCATCGTCACCACAATCATATCATCACCATCATATCATCAACATTATCATCATCAACATCATCATCACCATCATATCATCGACATTATCAACCTTTTATCATCATCATCATCATCATCATCATCATCATCATCATCATCATCATCATCATCATCAACGACAAAACCTTGTCACCTTTGTCTATGAGAAAATTTCCAGCTGATGCTCAAAGCCCAGCTGCTGATTAAGAGAGACCCGCTACTTGGTGTGTAGAGGTCCCAGCTGAAGTACAGGAACTTCTGCCGTGGATCTGATGGATATCTATGTTCATATTATATGTATAGGAATATATGTCATACCATACATGTCTAGGCAGGTAGATGGATAGACAAATAAACCTGCAAGAGGATCCAGGATGGCTTTGCACACACGGATGCTTCCGGCAGAAGCAGATGGCGATGCAAAACATCGGTTTCACCCTACCAATGCCAGCATCTCTAGACACGCAATCTCATGGGGAATGATGCATTATTCCATGATGAAACGGACCCGGAAGCCACCCTTCCAGTGTACCTAAGTCCAACCATTCGGCAGTACTCAAAACTGGAACATCCAGACTACCACTTTGAGCTACGTGTTGGTAGGCAACAGCCAACGCAACGCATGACAGAACTATATGACTATTCTCAACCACTGCAGCATCACCATGGATGGTGGCATAGCTGCCTTCGCCTTCTGCAAGGTCTGTTTCATTCTCACCTTGGCAACTCAGAGCAGCTACCTGGATCATTTTTCCATGGATAAGAACTAGGTCTTGATCCGGGAACTGAAGTAAAGATGGGTGAACTGGGGTGTAGAACCTACTTTGCAAGTAAAATGATCTTCCAAAATAAGAACATTCACAGGTATATTTGGGGTCACAAGCCCAAGACTTGATTAAGCATCCAATACCAACGTGTGGGCTACAGTAATTGTTCCGATGGGCTACAGTAATTGTTGTCATGCTTGTTGGCTCGTACTGGCAATCAGAATGCCTGAGTCATTGCTGCTAGGCTTACGTTGATGGTTTCAAACAAGCCCAAGAGCATCGTCAAACAGGATCATCCAATGAACATCAACCCAGATCTGGAGTAAGGGTAAGCGGTGACTATGATACTGCAGCCACCTCATTGTTGGGAATGCCGGGCTTGATACCGGAACTTGACCGGTGAAGCACCGTGTTCATGCCAAAGCCAACCTCAAAGCGAAAACTCTGCCCAATACTGGATGCCCACTCGCATTCCGTCAGTCACTAGTAGTTGAAATCACCACTTGCCACAACATGGACGCGCTGTTGCAGTTGCTGGTGCGGTCAGGCTGCCCACGTGAAAATGTTCCAAAGCCTTTACAAGCTGATCATGATTTTGTGTTTGGGGCGCTTCCGAAACGATTGGGGGCAACAAATTCCGACCCTGTGAGGCTGGGGATTTGGTTCTCAGTAACAAGGAGCCAGCTGGCACCAGCAAAAACTAACAACTTTGCACAGTGCCACCACTAAAAGAATCCAATGGTTGATGTCATCCATTGTCATCCAACCAATCGGGCAGCGGGTCAAATTCCTGCGCCCCTGGTTCCCCTATCATTAACCATTGTTTTCCCCCTGAAATTGCTGGTTTTTATCCCCCATTGTGTGATCCCTAGTTTCTTTGACCTTGGCCATATCCGATCCCCCAACATGTGCTCGGCCGGAAAACCTTCAAGGGCTGCGATGAGCAGGTCTGTACCTGCACTCCAGTCCAGTTTTTGGCTTGATTGAGATTCCCAAATGAAGTGGCAAATTCTACTGGTGGGTGGTTCATAATGGCTGATAATGGTTAAACAATGGTTGGATCAATGGTTGATAGCTATGCTGGCTGGTGGTTGAACAACCTTGTTATGAAAAATATGTTTGTCAACCAACGAACCATTTGTTAATACTGGGGAAAATTAAGAATGATCAAAAACACCAACCAGTATAGGTACTAACCATCAAGAACCTGAGATTGCTAAATTGCAGCCGTTTCGCCCTCCAAAATTGAAGATGTCAGAATCAGTTGTTGCGTGTATATATAGATGAATGTATGAAATAAAACATCTACCAGTATATGTGTGTGTGGATCATTTCATACCATTTCCCTCTGGATAAAGGATCATAAATGGGTGGTCCTCGACGATGCTTGATGTGCCAATCGTATCAGCATCCAGCTCCCCATTGTCGCCATTTACGCTCCCTTTGTCAAGATGCGGTATGATGATTCACACACCATCCAAACGCGATGATATGATTCAGATGGGTACATATCTTTCACAAACCTACCCTAATGCGCAGCCAGTTACCATGAAATAGTATGAGCTGGTTTCTACCATTGTTGTAGCTGGGGGTTGGTTACCTACTATTGGCTACTGGAAGCATAGGGCTATATTCCGACCTGTCTGCTGAGTTTGTTTCTCCCCCCATCAGCGGACCCTCTGAAACTCGCCCCAACTCCACCCCGCCTGCAATAGGTCCACCGATGGGTACGGGGACCGCAGGGCTCTGCACATGGTGAAGCGTGGACCAAATCGTGGTTTCGGTGGGGCCATAGGCATTACTGAGC
>VSDK01025238.1:72152-112967 GCA_009767595.1 Symbiodinium kawagutii
TCAGCAGGACTACACCCTTGACAGTTGCAAGTACGATGGAACCTGCAAACCTCATGCTTTCTTCCTGCATGTGGTCTCCCCCAAGAAATTGGGGGAAGGTACTTCCATGGCCGACCCTTGCAAGCCCATTGGGAGTTGCTATATCGGTACTGTTGGTGCCTCTTCTCCCCTGTCATTACGCCACCAAGAAACCATGACTAACGATGATTAAACATGATTGACCATGATACACCATGGTTCAGCATGATTCATCATGATTAATTAACCATGAGTTTCCATGATTAACCATGACTAACCATGGTGAAAGGATTAACCTATGCTTAAACAATGATTGATTAACCATGACTAATTAATGATTTAAGCTAGCTAACCATGATTAACCCATGATTCGCCAGCCAGCTTCTTCACCATGATCAGCTCGTGCCATGATCGCCTCACCCGGCAGCTGGTCACAACAATCTGCCAGGTGGCAAAAGCCGAAGCACAACGGCCAGAAGATCCTGGCGGTGGTTGACTCGTACGCTGGTCCCGGTAGGGCTATGAGGTTCTGATGGTTGACTATTAAGGGATGCTGTATGAGCTCAACCATAGGTTATAGTCATAGGGTTATGAGCTATGAGGTTCTACATAGTAGGTTGATGCTTGATAGTGGTTGAGAAAATGGTTGATAATGAGAGGGATGAGTCAATAATGGTTAACGATTGAGAACAACAGACAATCCCGTATGTGGGCTCAAAACTGCATGGCTCAATAATGCTTGATTGCAAATACGATGGTTGATAATAATGTCAGCTTAATCATGCTTAATGCATGATAAGAGAGAGAGAGAGAGATAATCAAGAAGAATAGGGGGTATACAAACTATATGGCGAGTTAGGTCGATACCGACCAGCCATAGCTTTCGAAGAAGCCATAGCTTTCGAAGAATCTAACGATCTGACGACGAGGTCACCCTGCCCGATGCTGCCATCCCAGATTGACCGAACAGGAGCATTGCTTTGTGGCCCATCGTGTCACCTGAATCAACCACTGATTGGTGTCGATTACCCCCACATATGATCAGTTTAATGGTTTCATTGAAAGACCCAGCAATCTGGCTGGGCACTTTCGGAGGTTTGATTGCACGAAGCAGACTGATCCATGCACGGATTCGTTCATCAACTCAGTCGTGAAGAACCAAGGTAGGAGTCATTCGAAGACATACTGACATCCACAGCGAATAACAATACTGGGACAGTAAACAACGACAAAGCGAATGCAAGCCTGGCGTTCCTGCCTGGTTTAACTCTCAAAGTATGATAGTTTCAAGAATCACATACTAAGTATGGGTCCATGATGCCACATCAAGTCTATTGAAATGATTCTTGCATCCGCAGTTCAAGAGTTACACCAAGTTTCCGGTTCATTGTCAAGAAAGCACGTTTCAACGGCAACGAATGTGTGGGTGAATATCACCGAATATCTCTGAACAGTTCAGAGTTTCTTGTGACACTCTTAGTTGTTACCTGTGTTATCAAGATATTCGAGGCAATGCAGCTGAGTTTCTCCAACACTGAAATGTCGAAGCAGAAGGTCGTCACAGAGACAAAGATGTCGTCACAAGACGCTTTGGCCTCAGAAGGCAGCCGGATCTCTTGCGGTCAAATCGAGTTTCACTGCTAGAAGAACCCCCCCAGTCACTTGTTGCTCAAGCAGCACTCGTGGTTTGCTAGAAAATGCGACAAACACCAGCGAGTGTTTCATTGCAGAAGACCAGCGAAATTGTCCTGGAAGATGAGCTGTTGGCAACCGAGGTATCGAGAAAGCACCAAGTCATGACAATCAGCTGGTGACGACAGCCTCACCTTGCGAAGAGAATGTTCAAAGGCATGGAGAACGTTGCAAACGCTGCGCTGGGACACGAGAACTCCTGGCTGACAGGAGTCACCAGTTGCTTGGAGTGGGTCCATGAGGCCTAGAAGGAGTGCCCCCCATCGGGGGTGGCCCGACAAAATGGTGTACCTCGAAATGGCTACCACCGATCCTTGGCCACTGGGATTCTTCCCTCGAAAGCTGGGCCCTTTTAGGAATGGCCAACAAAAAGGTGGGCTTCCTTGTGATCATCAATGGGGTCAGGGGCATCGGGGTATCGCTATGAGAATGGATAGACTCACTAATGGCAGTTGATTAGATCCTCCCAAATGGAGGGCATTGACCACTCATGAAAATAGATAGACTAGTTTCGATTAGGCATCTACCCACTAGTGGTCATTGATCACTAGTCTAGGGGCATCTATAGATCCTCCCAAATGGAAGTGTTTGATTCTGCGCATCAAGTCCAATGATTTCATTGATCAAGTCAACTGGAGGGTGCCCAACCATGGGGCCCGGCCACACCAAGCTATAGCTTGGCTATGCCATTGCAACGTTGTGCCTATCCCTACAAAGGCGATGCACTTACATGGTCACTCTCAATTCACCAGCAATCAACAGCTATGAACCAACCATGATTGATCACCCATCAACCATCATGAAACCCACCATCATAGCTATGGATCAACCACTATGAACCAACCACCCATGAGCTCATCAAACCCACCACCCATCACCCATCATGAGCCACCCATGAACCAACCATCGCATTGCGTTTCCCAAACCGCCGCGTCCTTTGGGCGTTCCGGTGGACCCCGAGGTGTAGATGAGATACGCCAAGCGGTTGGGGGCAACGGCAACAGGAGCTGCCTGCAGTTCGGAGGTCGGCATCTGCTGGGGTATCGCCAAGGGGTGGGGAGCTTGGGTGATGATTTATGGTGTTTAATGAGGACTGATGGTGTTCAATGATGTTTAATGATAGTATGTTCAAAGGCGGTCCAGGAGCTTTAGTGATGTTTTTAATGATGCTGTTTAGAGTCAGTCGGTAAAAATTCAGGTTGGAATTTCTGGATGGTTGACCATCAATTGATGAACCCCTACAATTGCAGGACAAAGGAAACATCAATTGTAGCGTGATTAACCCAATTGATTGACCATCAATTGTAGCGATTAACAATCTGGGTGTTTAAGCATCTATTGGTAGAAACAATCATTTTTCTGGATGTTTTATCATCTACCATCCTATACCATGTAGTTAACCAGCTGGTTTCTACCAGCTTTGCAGTGAAGCTTCGCGCCAAGGAAACTCTGTCACTGCACCTCCAGCACGACATCGGGCGACTCGCCGTCGGGTAAGAGCCTGGCACAGCGATTTTCGACATCGACGAATGGATGTGGAGGTCTAAACAATTCATGGTTGACCAGAATAAATCATATGGGTGTTTCTCAAAATAGGCGTACCCCTTCATCATCCATTACTAGTCATTTATAGCAATAAACCAACCATTTTTGGGGGTTCCAAATTTTGAGAAACCGCCATATGGGTATGGATAGATCAACCATGATTGACCATGACCCATTCATGGATCAACGATGATCAACGATTATTCATTCTCCCTGCATGTGTGACTTACGAAGGACTGTGGCACATGCACAGCGAAAAACGCTTTGTGATGGTCTTCGCAGGTGCCTTTCACTGATGTGGCACTACATATCCACGTGATACATCCGTCTAACAGCCATCCCCAGGCGTCGGAGTCGCTGTGGACCCTGTGACTTCTGCTCTTTCGGTGCAACTGTTGGACTTCCGTCTCAACACCTTGGCAATCGTCAGCTGTGTACGCTACATTACTTACCAATAAGTGACAATATTGCAAGGAAAAATGTATGACAATATTGTGGCAGTTGTTATTCTACTAGTGATATGGCAATACTTGTTATCTTGTTCTACTAACTATATGTACGGACATGTCACCATATTTTTTCTAACAAGAGTCCATAACCTTGGGTGAGCAAATATCTGCTATCTTACCTCTGATATGTCAGAGTCAGCTTTTATGTTGGCAACACTCTACGATCTTTCCGTTCTAATGATTGGGAAAACTTTCTTTACCTCTTTGCAATCTCACAAGGTAAAGAGATTTGCCTCTTTGGCATACCGTCATCAACCCAATCATCATCAATCTCAACCATAAGCCCGCACTTCTAGAAGCTCTCTTGACCATCATCAACCTAATGGGCTGCTTGCTAAGCTCCTCTTTCAGTGCTGGCACTCCGAAATCCATCAGCGTACCATCACTGGGTGCCATCTGTGGTTCACCTGGCCATCTTAAAGGTGCTCCCCATGTTGACAGCGAAGCTCGCGTGCACCTGAGCGTCGAAAGGCCGAGGCTGATATCGCTGGTCGCCACCAGCAGCTGTGCCTGGTGAGTCACTGGCGGGGATGATGTATGAAGGGTCGATGACAAGGGGTTGCGATTCAGGATGATTGATTAGTGATGAAGGATGATTAATGATGGTTAATGATGACCAATGAATGGTGAATGATGTCCGATGAATCTTTAATGCCGGTTAACAATCTTTTTTGGCTGATGGCTAATGGTGGGTGAATGGTTGGTTAGTCGATACTTGAATCATGGGTACTGATAGTGATGGCTCGTCAAATCACCATAGACCCTGTAGCTGGCTGGGTCCCATGGTGAGGTCCCTAACCCCAACCCCCCCACCATGGTGGCTGGGGTTGGCTCCCAAGCACGCGACCAACTTCCCCACCCCCTTTGCCACCAACCGCTCCGCCTGTGAATCCTCCAACATAAATCGAAGGCGCGCAGTCGGGAAGCTGGGCTCCAAGGGAACATACGCCTGCACGGCACAGGCCACACGCCACCTGGGAAACCGTGGGTTTCCCCACGGCGAAACTCACCGCCTTGTTTGCTTAAAGCGCGCATGCTTCCATGGAGGACCCTGAACAGACATCAAGAATACGAAATCGTTCTCTATATTGAAAAAAATTATAGCTGGTGAATTGCGGCCTTCTTGCTCTAGCCCAAAATGGAACCATGATTTAGTGGTTCCTCTGATCGAAATGATCCTGTGAGGATGGTTCTTGAGGAAAGAAGCCAACCTAATTGCTGCGATACTTGCCAGATCACAATGACCCCAGAGTCTTCCCTGAACCACATCTACTTGGATGGTTCCCCCACTTAGTTTGTAACCCTTGGTGATCAATCATCATCAACCATTATTGGGAAGTCAACCATTCTGTGGGCTTTCTAGAATATCAAAGCATCACTTGTTCTAAGCAGCTGCCCGTACCTGAATCCCATATTGTTGATCGAAGCCCCTGGTAAAGCCAGCATCAAACATCAAAAAGATCTAACCAATCCCCCCAGTTTGAACCAGCAATAATAAGCTTGTTGATCAACCATTCATCTTAAAATCCATGTTGTACGGTGACTTGTTCGAAAAAGTCGAAAAAAAAGAGAAACAAAACAAATCGAAAAAACAAATTGAATAAACCCTGTGTATCCCTGTACCCCTTTTATGGCTCGGTTCACCCCACTGGGCCGCCAGGACCATCGTTGCCTTACCAGCTGACGTGAACTGCCCATGGCAGATGGTTGGTGACTGCTGGACGCGCTCAGTCGTGCCTTGCCAGCTCGCCAAACGCCCAGCAAGGCCACCACCAAGCCGGCGCCTCACAGATGATTCAATGGGTTGAGGATGTTTCAACCTGTTTTGTTGATTAACAACTGTCAGATTATCAAATGGTTAACAACTGATGTTTTTTGAGTTAACAACTGATTGATAATATATTTGAATATCAATGATTATTCAACTGATTGACTTTAATTGTTTTCACGATGATTCAATGATCTTGGTGAGTATTGGTTGATTAATACATGGGTATGTGCCACAATAGTGGTATCCCAAAAACCATTGGTTTATAACAGAGGATTAATAACTGTGGCACATACCCAAATTGACAACTGATGTTGGTGAATGTCGGACAACAGATTAATGAACATAAGGATAATGCGTTGGTATAGGTTAGAAAATCAATTACCAACTTGATTGTTTGATATTGGTTGGATACTATATCAACCACTGCTAATGGGCTGATGAACATTAGAGCCACGAACAAAATGAACACCTCAATAAGAGCCATTAACAACTAATATTAGTAGTAAACGGCCATACATTAACTACCCATCAGTACAACTATTGGAGCTATTCATATAGACATAACTCGATATGATCAACATAAGTCGAACAAAATGGCACTATCAACCCTTTGGAACTCCATTTTTTCCCAGCCATGATCCAGCATCTATGGCGCGGTGGCGGATCACTGAGCCACCACCATGGCGCTACCCGTGGCTTCCCAGCGCACCTCGTGGCATGCAAACGGCTACGAAGTCAGACCTTTGAAAAGGGAACGTGCGGCGATGGGAGCCGCCATGGTCATGGCGATTCCAATGGGAATTTCTCGTTTGCAACGTGAAATCATAATGATAAAACTGGACAAAATGAACAGTGTCAACAAAAAGAAAAAACTTTAGCACTTCCTTTGCATCTTGGTGATCAGAGGTGTTCCAGACACCAACGAATACCCGTCATGGAAAGATGAACTGATATCAGCAGTGGAATGAATCTACAATCAACTTGTGCATCACTCTCCACCCTGGTCTGTCTGCTTACCAGCACCATTATCATCATCATCATCATCATCATCATCATCATCGACGTCGTCGACATCGTCATCGGCATTCTTCATCATCGACGTCCAACTCATTTTTCATCCTTCATCATTCACGGTTCATCCGTCATCATTCACCATTTCCATTCATTCATCATCATGTACATTCAAATCATTCATCCTTCATCCTTCAACCTCCTTCATCTATCATTATCATAGTGATCCACCCGTGATCCACCGGTGGATCTGCGGATCGCCATGGCGCTGCGCCTGGTCTTCGTTCCCGTCGTTTCAGCGTGGATGCGCTGCGCCAAGCGCTGGCTGCGCAGCTGCAGCTCCCAGGCAGTGACCTGAAAGTCCTGGCAGGTCAGGTGCGCAGCCGACGAACAGCAAGGGTTGATCACAATTAGTTCATTATCATAATGAGTTGGTTACTAGTTCATTAATGGTTGATTAATGGAGTTGACAATGGTTGCTTAATGGTTGGACCAATGATAAGAATGGTTGGTTAATGGTTGGAGTTAATGGTTGGTAACCAGCCGATTAACGTTGATCACAATTAGTTCATCATAATGATAAGAAAGGTTGGTTAATGGTTGGACATTGATAATCGTAGTGAGTCAATATTAACCAACCAACGTTCATGGGGAATAATCACCAACAAAAATAGGGAATGTAATGGTTAATGAGGGGGGAACCAGGGGTACAGGCTTTTGACCCACAGCCACATCAGGGTTTGATCAGAACTTATGACTATTGATCAGAACTTGGTTAATTGATCGCTTACTAGTGATAACAATGATAATTATAGTTAGAGATGGGTCATTATTATTATATGGCTCAACAATCTGTTGAATCAAGATTGTCATCATCAACCATCAGAATGAGTCTTGGTCATGAAGTCGTTAATAGTTATTGTCATCATTAGTCATTAATCATTAATCATTAATCATTGTCATCATTAACCATTAGAATGACTCTTGGTCATCAAGTCATTCATGACCCATCTATAGCCATCATCTACTCAATCTAATGGCTAACCATTCGAATGACAATAATTCAACCGATTGCTCTTCGCCAAGACTCCACTTGGATCACGGCTTTCGCCCCGCACCACAGCACATCCCCGGCGCCCCCAGGTCCTCCCCCAGCAGCACAGGAAGCTGCGGATCCGAGGCATCAAGGCGACCTTCAAGCAGAGTCACCTGGGAACCGGGAGATACTGAGGATAGAAATGATTGAAGTATACTGAGAGAACTGAAATCTATGAAAGTATACTTTACTGTATAAATGAAATCTATGAGATTACTTGAAAGTATACTGAGATACTGTAATCTATGTCTGCATATGTTTTTCAATATACTTTCATTTACTGATTTCAAAATAAATGAATGTATACATGTAGACAAATAAATATGCATGATCTTGTTTATACGCATAAAATGTATTACAATGCATTGGTAAGAATATGCAAATATCAGTATCTAATATCACACACATATGCGTGCATACGATTGGCCTTGACGCTCAGAGGCTAGCTGCTTCGGAAACCGCTTCCCCAATGCCATTGGTTTCGATTGATTGACATTGATCGAATCACTGGTTCTAGCTGGTTAGCTGAGTAGGAAAGCTACCACTAGCGACCACTGATGGTTGACGTTGACACAGCTGGTGAGGAAACCTACCCAGCAGGTGATAGCACCACCAGATGCATCGGGAGCACTGGC
This sequence comes from Symbiodinium kawagutii, assembly GCA_009767595.1. NCBI lineage: Eukaryota > Dinophyceae > Suessiales > Symbiodiniaceae > Symbiodinium > Symbiodinium kawagutii. The sequence continues at coordinate 80,430 of VSDK01025238.1, forward strand.
CACGGTTCACGTTGACCTTCAGGACCTTCCAGCGCGGTGAGGACCTGCAGCCAAGAAGTTCATGTTGGTGAATCGAAGGCGTCTATTCCAATGGCTTTTTACCGGTGGATCCCATGGATCCCTGGTGAATTTTCTTGGTTCATCTCACTTATTGTGGGATAATTACTTGTGGATCTCGGGTGAATTTTGATGGTTCATAGGCTCGTAATTAGAAGTTACAAACCATTGTTAAATTGAGGATCAGCCAGGTGAATCATTTGGGTATGATAAGTGTCAGTGGTCAGTTGATGATCAGCTGGCCGAACCCAATCATGTGGTCGAGCTGATGACCAAATCATGGTTAATGATTTGGTTGTTGAGCACAAAACTAGCATCAAATCGTGTGGCTATTGATGATCAATTATAACTAAATGGTAAAATTCAGTGGTCAGTTGATAATTATTAGCCAAATCATTCACCAAATGTGGCCTATCATGGGTAGTGATTTGGTTAATCGCATAAGAATGGCTTAATGAACCTGTATTGACCAATGGATGAATAGAACTGCATCACTGAACCACTATTGATCAACAACTGGTTTCATGTGTTTGGTTGGGAACATGATCGATTATAAAATGGAGTGATTAATAATCCTTAACCAACATATGAAACCAGCCTTATTCACAGAGCCGGTGTAAACAACTATCAAAACAACCTTGGGAAACCAGCCTTGTTGGTTTTCTTCTGGATTCATCGACCTATTGCTAACATATCATACGCACCAAAAAAATATAGCCCGACATTGTTGATCATGACCATGACGAAGAACTGTCCCACCTTTGATGGGGATCACCAAAGCTGTCTTTCTCAATGCCCTCATCGTAGTGGCCAAACATACCTTTCCTTGGCAGCATTTCATGATATTTCCCACTTAGCCAGCTTAAGGAATGCTTAAGGACACTTCCTCATTCGGTACAGTTCGAATATTGCTTCATAGTTGACAGGATCCCAAAAAGAAAGGGGATGTAAGTTTCAGAGTTGATTTCACAAGCATGTTTAATTTCCAAATGCACTTAGGAACTGATTTCCCGCGGACTCACATGAACCACCATTCACAATAGCTTTGAGCATCATTAATCACTTCCGACCCACTTCAGCAAACCCGTTTGGGGCACCATGTGAACTGTTGAGCGCGACCCTGCAGCTGGCCTTGGGCGTCGGCCCGGCCATGAATGGCGAAGCGGATCCATCTGCGGTGATCCAAACCCGAAACGTGTCCGGGATGCCCTGTGGATTGAAGCTTGTCATGGTGCTACTGTGCTTAAATCTACTAGATCCAAGATTGTGCGCAAAAAAATTGGATTTCATTGGTTGGTGCTACTTGTCTTGGTGCTGTGGATTTAAGGTTGTTGTATCTATTGGTGTCTTGCCAGCACTTCCACCCATGTTTTGCTTTTGTAATGCCTCAATCTGTCCCCAATCATTTGTTTGACCGTGCGTATCATCCTCTCTGCCTGATTTGCATGCGTCTTTGTTATTGCGTGTGTGATACCTTCCTCCGTAAAAAAATGTGTGCAGTTTCTTGCTGTTCAATGCTCCTTCGTCGTTGCTGTAAATCGACAAAGGCTGACCTAATACCTTTAGACACTCCATGACTGCCTTCTAACCGTCATCACCATCTTTATTCTCGATAGGGACTGTGTGACATTTTTTTTGCTGAAAATATCCATGCATATAAAACTTTATCTTAGTTGACTTTTGATTTCAGAACCTACGTCTCGCAGCAAACTGGTAACATCCATCAAGTCGATCTGAAATTCATAGTTCGGGAACAGTGCACAGTGCAGGGTAGGAATTGTAGTCCTTGGAGTTTCTTGCTTGCTTGTTCGGTTGCGCCCTCATCCATGCAGAAATCATGTCTTTCCTAGCCGTTTGGTACAAGTCCTCACTGAACCAAAGCCCTCATCCACGTCGTAGTATATTCTTTCCAATACAGTACCTTTTTTTTCAATCTCGTCATTTATTTAAAAAATAGCAATTTATGACATATTTCTTGCATCACGAAATCATAATGAACTCAAACCAAGAACCTTTGGCACTTCTTGGTTCTCTTGTGCTTTGCCAAATTTGATTTGCAGCTCATGCCAGAGCCGCATATATCCTATGCGCAAGCTTGCTTCGTTTTCTTTTGGTATATACTTATTTTGGAAATATTGTTTGTCGTTCGGGTTTCTTTTGCAATATCTGTCCTCCTTGGAGGAAAATTGGTCCCAGTTGGTTGGGTCAATGTTTAACCTTACCTGCCGTTGACCAACCCTCATGCTGTTGGTAGTCTAGCGGATGTATAATGACATTTCATAGTGGTAGTTGGTAGTTGGTCATGATGAATAGTCCAGTTCCTTAGTCTAGTGATGTTCAACAGTGGTTCCACTAATTCCTTCGTCTAGTTCCGCTAGCACCTTAGTCTCGTTCCTTAGTTTCACAGTGCTTGGGGAACAGTTCACTGATCATCACCGGTACCACGGCACCAACGTCCACCAACGTCCCAACGACGCACGCGGCTCCGTTTTGGCTGCAGAACTGCTGCGGGTATGGAGCTCTGCTGCTACCAGATCCTGCCTCGCGCTACTCTGCTGCTCACTAGCCTGATCTCGGGCTTTCCTTGGCCGGCCTGAGCTGGTCACCTCGCCATTGGAATCACCATATATAAAGGTCACCACTATGATCATCTACTCATTTAGGATCGTTTGGTATGGTATATTTAAGCATCATTTAGTATCACCTATCATTTATACCAAGTTAGTATCGTTTAGTATGGTATGTTTGTTCATACATCGCTATCTTCGCAACCAATACTGCAAGATATAAGTTGGCACACTGGCCATCATAGTCATGTGATATATCATGGTATTACACAAGGCACCGTATCATGAGATCACGATCACTATTTTGCAAATTGAGTCCGTTGTTAGTGCATCACTGGCTACTCAAGATATCCTTGTGATATGGTGGTTTCTCGAATTCTAGAAATTCCCTTATCATCCTTTATACTATACAAGTAATTTACACGACTACACCAACCATTTCGGGGGGTCCCTATCTTGAGAAACCACCATATCATCATTCTTATCTCGCTGCTTCAGATAATCACGCTACATTATTCGGACGTAAAAAAGTAACAATCAGAGCTGCGCTGTGGTCAACCCATCCGAGTGTCGGTTCAATCGAAAGCATTCGAAAACATCATCAACCAATGAAATATGTGATAATGTTTCTTATGCTGTGGGGGCCATAGCACAGCAAAATCACAACCCACAAGGCAAACATCTGTTTCCAAAACAACACAGGATGGTGCCTACTCTCGTCTAATTCGAAAATTCATGATTGTGTCTACCACAGGTGTATGAGGGGTGTGTTTGCCACAGGGGGGTGTTTGCCTTCATTGAAGACACATTTGATTCAAAGCTGCAGTCTGCTCATTACGGAGCACAAATGCACAAGTCCTTGTTCACACCAAACCCCATCAAATTAATTATAAACAAAATAATTCTTTCATGTTCATTCATAATCTAGGGTCTTTAGTGCTCATCTGGATATCTCCACAGCTACCTCATACAGCCCCTCCACAGCTATTGCCCTCCATATCCTTGGCCGAAGCCTGGATCCTGCCAGTTAGCGGCAGTGAGGTGGTCTGGATGTCCATCCAGTTGGCGCAAAGATTTGGGGTTTTTCGGAGCGTCCGCGGCTGGGCTTTTGTCAAAGCAAAATCTGGCGCTACGAGCGTCGGGTACCACGGGTGCTGTGGCTGAGTGGAAGCAACCGTTGATGGTTACCATTCACAAGGTGATGGTAATGGTACCACAGGTAATGAACAAAGTGACTCATTACCAGCGAGAACCAGCCGTTGCCCCAAAGTTGACGAGTTTGGACTTGTCAAATTTGGATGCTTAGAGAGTATCAAGGCATAGCCATGTATCCTTACACGGGCAAATGACTGTGGGGATCTCCAAATCTGGCCTACTAGGTATGTTCACCCAGCCAAACAGCAGTAATCATGTAACTGGGGAAGCTTCAAGCAGCTACGAGGCGGCTATCAATGATGGATCGCTGGCTTTCTTCTTGCCGAATAGATCCAGCAAAAAGAGGCTGTCAACGGTGGGATCTCAGATGCCCAGACTGCCAATTCTCGTGGCGCACCACTTGATATGTAACTACACAACTGTGATGAACACCAAAGTGATAGACTTTAAGTGATAGATATGGCCAACAATCAATTCTAGCACTTCAGGTTTACCGCCATTAAATCCATGTTGCTGTTGGTATCGCTGCTTGTCGCTGCATTTTAATTCCAATCGTCAACGATTACCAACTCGAAACATGCAATTCATGTTGATAATGATTCATTGTTTGAACCCTCTTCATCACGATTGCTTGAGTATACTCCGGCTGGTTGGCAAATAGTCGAACAAGCTTTTCAACCAGCGAGGATTCGCTATTAACGAATATACATATGGGGTCGGCTTCTCCCCAACAGGCTAGTGACTTCTACCCCATCTTGGGCCCCTGTTGTCATGCTGCTAGCGGGTAGCCCAGCACGCTTGGCTCGCTCGGAATGGCGCACAGCGAAGTGCAAACGTCGCTGGGATGTCTCTTGGGAGCGGGATCTGCAAGGGGACTTGGAGATACAAAATCATGGTTCAAGCTCCCAGCATCTATCAGCTACCAGCTCTTTGATCAAAGAGCTGGATCCGGTGGTTTCTCAAAATAGGGAACCCAAAAAATGGTTGGTTTATTACTATTAATAGTTAATAAACGAGATGATTTAGGGGTCCCCTAGTTTGAGAAACACCCATATAGCAAAAAATGTGAGTTGTAGGGATTGTTTTAGTGATTTTCTACCGTTATCTTCGAGGTCCTGAAACTGAACATTGGCAATATCTTGGCACTGGCAAACCAACTAGTTCGAGAAACCTGGAGCTTTCTGGTACTGTAGAAAGAACACCTGGAAATTGAAACCAACGGAGCTTTCATTCGTGGAAGTTTGATTCCGTGCAGCCCAGGAATTGCATTTCGGGGAAGATGCGACATGCAACAGCTGGCACAGTAAGACCTATTGGTCTTGATGATTCCCCCAGCTGGCACAGCTGAGTTGAAACCCCTGTTTGCCTGCCCGGTCTCGTAACGACAACTTTGTTGATAAGCTGGACAGGGGTTGAGAATGTTTTGGTATGTTTTACTTAGTATGTTTTATCCCCGTTTTAGTACGTTTTAGCTGCACATGTTCATCTCTACAAAAACATCTTATAGTATGGCTTGGCTGGGAACATGACACATCCTGTCATTGTGGCTGATGAGACGCCAGAAGTTGAAGGTTTCTCCGCGATTTGCAGATGAATCTGATAGGAAAACATCTACCTTGGCAAATGTGGGCTACAAAGCATCATTTTGAGTGGATTTATGTAAGTGTTGAACCACTGGGATAATTTTCCTTGTCATGGCTATCTCCCAGCAACCTGACGATTGAAAACAACGCCACTGCTATGGACACGATCCACAGCCTTGTTTCGGTCCCCTGTTTCAGCACCTGGCAGTCGTTACCAAGTTCTTTTGGCGATCTTTCTTAAGAATACCTCACTGGTTTAATATATCGAGATATTACTATTTGATATCAATAATTGATGTACAAACTAAATTCATGATTATCATCACTATTGATCTACTTAACCAAAATATCAACCAACCAAACCAGTTGTACTAATAGCCTAACTAATGTCATTATCAACCAACCCAAACAGTTTAACACCACCAACCAGTTTGAATTGAAATCCTCGGAGTTTTGGCTCGGGGCCAACGCAAAGTTCACTCAGAACCGAATGCAAAGACTCCCAACGAGAAACACAAGTGAGACGCCGCTGCTCAAAAGGTTCTCACTTCATTATAGAGCATTGGTGACAAGTTGCTATTGTCCACTATTGGCCATGAGCAAAGCTCCCTGCTCATCACTAATCATTCATGTCCAATTTAGATCAATTTAGAAACCATCATTCTCCGTCAAACCGTGGTTGAATGTTGTGAACCATTGCTGACCATGCTGAAGATTTTTCCCGACATCCCAGCTCGGGTTGGCCCATTTCAATGGCGGGCCCAATTCCCGGCATACTTTCTCAGCAAGCCGGGGCAGCACCACACGGCACCAGAAGGCAACACAAGGCACGACAAGGCACACAAGCTTTGTGTAACTTGTCAACCACAGTGAGTCGTCAGTATAAGAGCTGGAGCAACTAAACCATAAAGAACCGTTGGTTTCACCGATGTGTCATTTATCTGTCATGAAAATGATTTAAGAAACATCAGTCGTCAATTTCATCTATCATCCCTACTGATTTGGCAGTGGGTCAAAACCCTTTGCCCCCCTGGTTCCCCTATCATAAACCATTGTTTTCCCTATTATTGTTGGTGGTTATCCCGCACTATTGGTTGGTTCATGTTGACCCATAGCCACATCGGAACAGCTGCCATCATCGTTTGCCCTGCGTTGCTGGGCAGACCTGCCAGGGACAGCCCTGGCGCCGCCCGGATGTTTGCAAACTTTTTTAGGTGGGCCCCCAGCCGTTAGCCCTGTATAACTTAGGTAAGTAGGGGAGTGGGGGGTAGATATAACTATAGTTAAATGGCTTCTTAAGCAACTCATACCTGTCAAGGGCCCACCTTGCACACAAATCTCAACAAATCCAACTGCAATCCATCCCTCAGAGTGCAGAACCTGGCGCCAAGCAAAGCGCGGAACGGCCCACACTGCTGGTGATCCCATAGGAATTCCACAGGAAACCGCCACCGCAGCGACTTGAACACCAAGTCTCATCTGAAGATCAACAGAACTAATAGCAAGCCATTGCGGGTTGTCCATAAATGATCTACCCCCGTAGCTGGTGGGTTTCTCTATGTGAATGACCATTGGGGATGGGCCAGGGGGGTACCACCATTTATTGACAACTCCGTATGGTTTTCCCATTTGGTTGCAAAATCCAAGTCATGAGATGTTCGACCACCGGCGGGTGCAATGAATGCTTGGCCTGTGGCCAAGTGGGTAAACAAAGCTCCGCCAACCAACTTGTGGTACCATCAGACTTGGTGGTCATGCAACCGCTCCAGACTAGCACTCTAATGTAAACCACAAACTCCTTTGCGCACCCATTTTTGGAGAATCAACGGTTTCCTGAGGAGAAAACATGTCCCTGCAACTCGGAAAACTGTAACCCCCAACTCACTAGTGCTTTCCCGCAAGATGATCATTGAATTCTGTTTCCTTGCTTCACCATCTGATCATCATATCATCGTAGGTTTGGAAAGCAGACTATGGTTTGGAATGACCTTGGTGTTTCCCAACCATATCGTCATACATATGGTTTCCAGCTGATTTCTCATATGACAATGAGTGAAATATTTGCCTAGCTGCTTGCCTTTGCAGTTGTCCGTCCTTTGCCAGTTGTCACTTCTTTGATTGCACAGTTTCCTGATTTATCACCAACCATTTGTTGGGTCTGATTTGCTTATTGGATACTGATCAGTTTATCCGTGACCAACCCATTGGTTAAACTATATGACTGAGTTGTGGTATATGACACTAATGAGCAGGTTGGATAACCAGTTCTTCATCCTAACCATGATAACCCAGTTGGTTTGTTGGTTGGTTGGTTGGTCGGTCGGTTGGTTGGTTGGTTGGCAACGCAGCTGGTTGGTGATTTCTTCCAGAGCCGACGTACATTTTCGCGGCTTCATGGGCGACCGAGCCTCAATAGTCCTGCAGAAAGCTTTTCACCACTTCATAAGTACCTCGGCGATGCTGAGTAGCAACCATAAGTACCTTGATGGCTAAGAGTAAGCATATGATAGTCACCATGATGGTTGATCATGGTTGACAATGGTTCTTGATCAATGTTGAATTAAGAAGGGCCGAGGAGAATGGTTGACAATGGCAGAATTGTTGAGAATAACAATTGATAGTGGTTGGTTATCAATGTTCGATTATATCAGAATTGTTGATACTGATGTCTGATCATGCTTGAGTGATGGTTGATCGATGATTCACCATGGTTGGTAATAGTTAACAATGCTTAATATCAACAATGGTTGATAATCGCATCAGTGCCAAGGTCCCTCAAATCAAACCACCCAACAATCTCGCAGCACTGTCTGCCGCGGGCCACCATGTTTTGGTGCCTAAGACCAAGAGCTTTGAAGCAGTCGTTGGCAAATCCAGGTTGGTATGACGAATCAATGGTGAGTATTGAGTATTTTTGAATCAATGATTAAGCGATGGTTAATAAATGATCAGTTGATGGTTCATTAATGGTTAATCTATAATCTATATTTATAATGACAAATCATGCAGCATCATCAAATATCTTCATCATTCTTAATCAATGCTAGTCCTGGTATACTGACCTTGAATTATGGTCTGAATGCATGGGTTCATCATCTTTAAGGCTTGGTCCGCCCGGTTCTGTTCCGACATAGATTCGGGTGGTATGCATGATTTCCATGAGTGGTAGGCATCTAATCGTCTAAGCCCGAAAATTGCCAATCAGCCGTCTGTCCTGCTAAATCATTGTAGCAGGTGGATGTGCAAAATTGTGTCGTGGTGCTGAAACTGGTCCTGTTCATACCCGAAAAATAGGGTATCATCACCTCTGCTAATGCTGTGCCACACACCAGCGTCCTACAAGACCGCGGTCCTGTGCCACAACACTAACAAACCGTTGTAGACAATCGTGGATGCTTCTCAACCACAGTCAAGCATTTCGAAACCAGCAGCTACCCACTAGTCTCCCATCACGTATACTCATTATTCACCCACAGCTACCTTTGCCCATCAATAATTATCCATCAATAGTCACCCATCATAAACATTCCATCATTTACCAGGACATGCCTATCATTTGCACATTATTTACCCAAAAATGCCTTTCGAAATTACCCATCAACAGTTACCCACAGCTACCTCTACCCATCAATAGCTAACCCTCAATAACTACCATAATTTGAACATCAATTGCGAACCATCATAATTACCCATCAAGAACTTACCATACCTACCCCTCGTTGACCAGGCCACTTCAGCACGTTTTCCTGGCCGCACGTGCGATACGACCTTCCACCACCCTCCTGAGCTTCCGCGCCCCAGCACATTGCGGCGGAGGGTACGGCGTGAAGCATCCGGGGCATTGTGCCCGTGTAGAGCGCCAACCTGAAACGCTGGAGGATCTGGAGGACTGGTCAGTTGGGGGATGAGAGGACTGGTTAGTTGGGGGATGAGAGGACTGGTCAGTTGGTTCATTAGTTGATCAGTTGATTTGGTTGATAGGTTTATTGAGGTTGGTCAGTTGGGATTTTTGTTTCGTTCGTTGGTTGAACTGCAAAACAACTTACAATGTACCTGATGGTTTCCAGATTTCAACTCGTCACAGGTTCGGGTGATGAGTTGAGGGTAAATCATTTGTGGGCAAACCCATCCCAGGTACAAAAGTTGTACATAAGTGGATGTTCCTGCTATTGACTAGCCAAACTCTATGTGTGAGCTTGTATACTTATGCGTTTTTGTATTTCCACGTTGCCGCGAAAACCGCGGGAGTTCTTTTTCCATGCGCCTTGAGCCACACGTAGATCGGTGGCACTGGTTTCACCTTTGGATTTGAACTGGATTTGTTTCCAGTCCTCCCAGCACTCCCTAGCTGGACAAAAGAAAGGAGGAAGGGTCACCCAGCGGTACTTCACAATTGTTACTCACCACTTTGGGATCCACACTCCCCCTTTTTCATGAGAAAAACAAAATTCGCTCAAGGTTTCATGCTTGAACTTCCCATTCTTGGTCCGAATCCGAGTCTCCACTCTCCTTGACCCATACAAAAGGGTTCTCAACCGCAGAGCCCACAAAGTTCCTCCCAACAAGTGGAGCTTCAAACTGCAGAGCATAGTTCCTGTTGAATCCCCCTGTAGTCATAGGAGACCTCGTCATCGGACCTGAACTCGAAGCGGCAGCTACTGCACGTCGGCCACGTTCTGCTGCACTATCTTGATGGCCATACCGCAGACCAGTTGCCTCTGACACTCCTCGAGGACGTATGATTCCTTGAACACATCCAGCATCACCACTGCCAGCATCATTCGAGGAGCTTCCCAAATGCAACGTTCCAAGGCTGCCGTCGGCACGGCTAGGCCGCGAGCCGCTCTCCTTTCCAGCCGTCCGTCCCATCGTCACGTGAACGTGACGTCCAACTTCTACCTCCAAGTCGGATTCCGGCAGACCAGAATGTACGTCTTGATTGGGCTGATTCACCAAAGTCGAAGGTGAATGCAATTGGAAAAAGGTATATCCTCTCCACTGGGGTGGATTGGCAGGTCGCACCCCAGTGGGAGCAAGCCATTCATCCTCCTCGATGCTGCGACCTTCTTTGTCGCAGAAGATCTTGACAGTCACTCGGCTCGGACGAAGCTCTCTCGGGGCCACCGGTGTCTTCTTGTGGACCGGGTGAAAAAGGTTTTGCCGAACCTTTGCATGATGCCTCACTAGGAATTGACATTTGCCTAAGCAAATGATATGCCAGGAATCCTTACTGCCACGAGGTGCAGTTTCATATGCCTGCTGCCCCCAGGGACGGCTGACCGCCACAGCACGATCCGCAGCTGGCGCAGACATGGCCTTCAGCTGGGGCGCCGCGCCGAGTTGGTTTGGGGAGCCCGACGGGCTACTGTAGGAAAAGGCTGCGGAATTGGTGGAGAACTCAACCTCATCCCCCTTAATCCAACCTTCTTCCCAGGGTTTCGAACCGTCCCCTTTGGGTTCTTCATCAACACCACAAACCCCCTGACCACTCGAACGACGATCGACGACCGCACCTTTCCACAGGAAGCCACTCTTCACACCCACTGCACCTACCACTTGAGAGCTGGGTTCATGTTCCCTCAGCCTCAACTCTCTCAACTCTGTTCTTGATTCCTTTTGTTCATCATTTTGACGGTCCGTGACTCTTTCATTTTTTCTTCTTGGTTTTTGTTCTTGATCCTTACCCCACCTACCAAACCACCAAGTGCTGAGCGGTTTCCACTCAACTCCTGTTCCACCGATTGAACAGTTCAACTGTTCTGATTGTGAATCTTTGACCCCGTCAACGCAAACCTGGCCCTGTACAACATCATGATCCTGTACACCTTCCGTGCTTCTCTGTACAAAGTCATGATTCTGTACACTTCCCTCGCCGCTATGCACACAGTCGTGATCCTGTACACTTCTCTCGCCTCTATGTACAAAGTCGTGATCCTGTACACTGACCGCCCCACTATGTACAAAGTTCCGATCCTGTACACTGACCGCGCCGAACTCCTGATGAGCGTAGGTGCAAAGAGCCGCAATAGACAGCACCGCTGCTTCCGCCAGCCGCTGCTCTCGGCATCCGTGGAGTAGACCAAGCGCCGCCGTTGCTGCTGGGCGAGGCCCAGGCGCCGCCGTTGCTGCTGCCACCTTCGCCAGTCGAAGGTGTCGGTCATCGCAGATGCCATTGTCCTCAGTGTTTGGTTGGCTTGCCTTAGTGGTTTTCGACGGAGCCGTCATGACTCCCTGGAGTTCCTTGGTGGTGTCATCGGACACCTCAGGTTGACCTTCCCCGAGGTCCAAATTGTGCTCCAATCCATCACCTTCCATAACCATAAACTTCCAGAACCAAGTCCACGAGCTACGGGGTACTATTGGTTTCGTCAAGTAGTCCGCACATAGCTCCGACCCCTTTTGGTGGAACACTTTCCAGTCCTTGGGTTCCATGTTCAACCTTTCCTTCAAACAATTGGCTCTAAGTCTCAAATGTCTGGTCCTCCATGGTCCATCAGGTCTAGTCATCAAACCGATAGCCGTAGTGTTGTCCCCAGCCAACCATTTTTCAAACACTGAACCAGGTTCCCCATAGATCACTTCCAGTAAGGCTTCAACCGACAATGCCATTTGCAATCCCTCACAGTGACCTACAAGTTCAGCTTCGGCAGTGCTCATGGTGTAAAATGGCTGGCGGGTGGCTTCCCATTGAACCGGATGACCAGCATACAGCACAATCACCCCTTGGTTGCTCCTACCCCCCCCCGGTGCAAAGGATACATCCGAGTACACTTCAATCAGCTTCTCATGTCGTTGAATGGGGAGTTGGGTGATTCCATGATCCTTTTGACATGGATAGTACGTGAGGCCGTGGTTCACAGTTGCAGCAAGAAAACTCAACACTGACTTGCCTATTTCGATGGACCACCTAGGGTTTTTGCTGACAGCCCTTCCCATTTGACTCACAGCGAAGCTAATGTCTGGACGAGTCCTGACAGAGAGCCAAAGCAGTTCACCGGTGATGGCCTGAGCCGACCGGATCAGTTCCTGCGAGATCTCATTCTCGGGTTCCTCTGGTGGTTCAAACTTGGACATGGGCGACCACCTAGGAGTGACGACTTGGTGTCTTTCCAACAACTCCTGGGTGTACGATTGCTGACTGATCCTAAGTCCTCCATGGCTGTTCCACCGCAGTTCCAACCCAGCAAACCGAGTCCAATGGTTCATGTCAACCGTTTCAGGGTTCGAGGTGGTCCACTCTTTCCCCAACCTTCCCAGAAAACTTTGGCGTACTTCCGGAGCAGCTACCACCATCAAGTCATCGACATACACAATCAAATGACCGCAACACTCCGTAGTTCCGGCTTGGTTTCTTCTCATAAGTTTCCACAGATTCACTTCAGGGGTCCTAGCCAACCAATACTGACAGCCACCATCACCCCAATGAAACTGATCAAACACACCATCCCGATACGCCGACCAATCCGCTGGTGAAGATTGGAATCCGTAGAGGGCCTTGTGAACACGCCATCTCTCATTTGGTTTCACTACCCCAGCCAAAACCATCACTTTTGGGGGTGTAACAATGACTTCCCTTGAGCCCTCATCCGGTTGTTTTCTGGGTGCTAGGAGAAAAGCTGTCTTGACATCCACTGTAGACATCCCCCAACCCTGTTGTACCCCGTGGCACAAAACAGTCCGTATGAGAATGCCATCAGCCCCTGAAGCATAAATGGTTCCTTGGGAATTCACATCTGGGGTTTGGACAAGGTTTCCGCACACCACCGCCCTAGCCTTCCGCTTACCCCCGTTTGGCCCTGCTTTCACCACACAAACCAATTTCCCAGGGACAAACTCCGTGGTAGCCAAATTCAAATCATGAACATTCACCGGCTCTATTGCCTTCGTTTCTTCAATCAATGACCGATACTCACTAACCATCGCTGGTTTCCATCCCTCTATGTCTTTTCTGACATCTTCCAACGAGATGGTTGTGGTTTGTAGCACTTCTTGTAGAGGTTTTGATCCTTGCTCCTCTTCCTTTTCCCCAAAACCCGAGGCCTGTACCGCACACATCCTCAGAACCTTTTCCTTTTTCCAATCTTCCAGAACCCGGAGGTCTTCCTCAACCTCCTTCCTTTCCTCATAGGCCCTCCTGAGAACCTGATCCTCCGCACCCACCACAAGATCCGGAGTCCCACTCAACCTATCTTCCAGAGTACCCATCAGACGGTCCTGAACATCCAAAAGACAGCCTACCTCCTCCTCGAGATCAACCGACCTGACAATGGACTTGACAGACACATCACCTTCACCTGACTCCCCCGAACCTGCTTCATCCTCTCCTCCAGAGCTCCTCACTTCACTTCCTCCATCCTTGGAACCTGCCTCCAGTTCCACTTGTCTTCCTTTTCCTCCATGACCTGATGAAGAGCTCCCAGCTGCAACCCCGGTCACCGAAGAATCCTGAGAAGAATCCTTAAAGGACCCCCCCCCGGATGAACCATTCGGGTCTCCAGCCGTGTCCCCCAAAACCAACACAGGATCCGGAAAATGAAGACGAGGATGATTGGGATCAACCATTTGTTTACCATGAAATCGACGCCTCGGAGGCGTGTCAGGCAAATCTACCAACTCATCAACCTCCACGGGAGGCATTGGATGCTCCTGCAATTGAGCCATGACTTGGTCCCCCTGAGGAGATGGCAGAATAGCTTCACGAACGTGCATAAGTGAGCCATCATGAGTTCGCACAACCCAACCCGCGGTCATTTGGGGGCTGGGACACAGGATCCTAGCCATGACAAATGGTTGGGCTAAGACCCCAGCATCATTCCACCGTTTGCGCTTCACTGCAACTTCATGGTAGAAAGGTAGCATGGGAGGTGAGGGGCATCCTAAGAACCGTAACTGGGACCGCAACCTCTGCTCCGCTGCGAAGCGGATGGCAAGGGGCCACGACTCAGCTGTCAGACCTGCATGGTGAAGCAGGGCACGTGTACGTCTCTTTACCTGGTTGACCTCGGCCTCGCAGCGTCCATTGGCGGCAGGGTCGTCTCCAGGTGTGAAGGTCTGAGTCAGACCAGTTTGGTGAACCCATTGGGTCACTGCAGCTGCCTGGAACTCTCTAGCCCTATCGCTATGGATGCGTGAGATGGGAATACCAAGGTAGCGAAACCGTGTGTACAAAACCTTAATGGCCTCCAAAGCATCGGAAACCTTTCGTGAAGGCATGGGATGAACAAGAGTCACATGGTGAATGGCCACAGGATGACGGCACCACTGAATTTCTTTCTCAACAGCATGATTCAAATGGTCCATGGATGGAACCTTGTGAGGGGTGCCAACCTTGAAGTCCTCGGGCAACTCAACATCATCAAGAGGTGGTTCCAGGATAAATTCCTCTTCATCTAAACCATCCCCCCATACCCCCCCATCATCAGGTGGTTCCTCTTGAATGGTGGGCGGTGGATCAAGTGACTCATTCCCTTTGTAGTCCTCCCTGACTTCCCTATGGGGTCCTGGATCACAAGGATCATACCGTGGAACCGCAACCGTGGCTACCATCACATTTCGCACTGGTGTGTTGGTGAGTTCATCCACCGTTTTCACCAATGGGACGATATCAAAACTCATGGACCAAGCAGCATTACCTGCATTTCGCTGCCGTCGATGAGGTCGCTGAGATGCCATGGTGAGAAGACACCCCCGACAGTCTCTACGATAGGGAACATGACCATTGATGATGTGTTGTCTCCATTCAGCTTGGTGATCAATCCGTTTAGCGGTGATGCTACTCCCCCCAACGTGAACCACATGATTCACATGACTCACAAGTGCATTGCGAATCGCCTCCTTGAACTGGGGTGCCCAAGCTGACCAGCGAGAGGTTTGTTGGAACCTTTGAGACAAACTAGGATGAAGAGGTTCCCCATGGTTTTTTCCACATCGCAAACCATGCAACCAATTCAAGTCCCCCAAATTCGTCAAGCAACCAGTGGGTTTCACCTGACCATGACCCAACCGTCCTTGATCAAATTCCAACAATGACATGGCATGGGACTCCTTGAATCCTAACACCTCTGGCCACGCCCAAAAACTGGGTGCTTCCGGTTCAGACGCATACCCTGCTGGATCTTCGGGAGATTCAAGTGCAAACGCTGGAGGTCCTACACTGGAATGGTTCACCTCACTTGCCAGCAAGTACAAACCAAGTTGTTTGAGAAGCAAAGCTGAGTCTCCTTGAACCTTGGTGATGTTTTCTTGACTCAACCCGGCCAAACCATACCGTTGGGTTACCCGGTCACGAACAGGGGGTGGTCCAGGCTTCAGATTCCTCAGCCTAGAAATTGTGCGGCATGGGGGTCCACCGATGATTCCTAGAAGACGTCCCGATTTCGCAATTGAACATAGATACCCCCATGTTGATGGTCGATGCAAATCATGTCTTGGGTCGATATTCACATCGATGGCCAGAAGTTCTATCCCAGGGGGCCAACCCTTCTGCCATTCCTTAGAGGCTTCACCATCGCCAGCAAACAGATGCAAAATGACACCTCGGGCCTTGGAAACACGTTTCCTTGTTCGATGGTTCCATGGAAGATCTTCTCCACTGCATTCCTGATTCTGACCCACCATATACTGCAGCACATCATCCGGGGTTTCAGGAAAGTGATTCAACCACCACCTGCGTACTGGTTCATCAATAGCTCCTACCGCTAATCATGGACCCATCCTACGCATTCTTTCCTGCTCCTCAATTTCATGGATCAAAGACAACGCCTTCCTTTCTTCAACCACTGGACACCCATTTCGAAGCCAGCACCTGATGCGACCCAAAGCAGGATGACAAATGTTGCAACCATGAGCATCCCACAAAATCTTGTATCCCAATGAAACCAATCCACGGAGAGGCACAATTGGTTCAACATCATCCTTGGTGAGAAGGGTTCCTGTCTGCAGGCTTTGGAAAAGACGGGTGGAACCAGCAGCTAGCTCCACTTCCACTTCTACCGCTTCTCGCAACTCATCAGCTGTCCCCTTCCTCAAGGGATTCGTCGCCCCACCGTCCAACAACCCAGTCGCAGCTAATCCCGTGATGGATTTCTTCATGGATACAACCTTGATGCTTGGACGTAGAGTTTTCATGAGAGCAGTGGCTTCCGTCAGCAGTTCCCCAAAACGGTCTTCCCCCTTCTGGGTATCCCCCACCGAAGAGCTACTTTGACCCCCCGAAGCCCCTTTCGCTCCCAAGTCGTCACCAAGTCCCTTATCATCGCCGGCCGGAGCCGGGTTTTTTCCTTCCTTTTCTTTTCCTTTCTCTCCCGGGGGCTTGTCCCCCTTCGTTTTCGCCAACTTCTTCTTCTCACCATTCCCCTGCCCTTGTGTGGTACTCATGTGGGGGCAGTCTTTCTTAGCATGTCCAATGGCTGAGCAACCGAAACATCGATTTTCTTTTGCTGACAAGACTGCATGGGTGAATTTGCATTTGTCCGCCCTTCTACAACCATCATTGGTACACCAATACTTGCACAACTGTAGCGATGACACACTGGCAGCATTCACAGCGTTTGGATTCGCCTTGGGGATTTCCTTTCCAGGATTACCCGGTTGACCATTTCCCCCCGGTGGAATCCCTCCCAGTGTTCCGTCACCCGCAAGGCCATTCAAAGCCTTCACAGCGGTTTTTGGGTTTCTGGGTTCCTTTGTAACCGTGGCTTGTGATCCCAATCCCTGTTCCGACAGTTCTACCTCTTCCGCCTCCGCTTGAAGATGTTCTGAATAGGTGAGAACCGCCTCCAGTGATGGTCTTTGATCTAACAGCAATTGTTGACGAACCAGGTTGAGGCGATACGCAACTTGGGGTGACTTCATGCTCAACACTTCTGATCCCTTGTGAACAGCCCCAACCATAACCAAAGCATCGGGGAGAACAATGCCCACTTCCATAGCCCTAGTGACATGTCTCCTCCAAGTTCTGACCCACTGGAGAACACCGGAAACCGAATCCCCTTGGTAGCCCTCAGAGATAACCTTCAGAATTTGAGTTCGTTCACCAGAGCCCCCTGGCTGATAAGTGACCAACAGTTTGAACAAGATTTGGTCCGTGGTGAGTTTGCGTTCTGAAACCAGCTCACCCTTCAACCGTTCAGGGACCGCTCCCAGCAACATTCCTAGAACCCTTCTTTCGGTCCTAGGCCACTGACCCAACCTGGGATCCAAAGCTGGTTTCAACCGCAGTCGTTCCAAAGGAGTAGATTTCATCCATTGTTGGTAGCAGCGGTCGGCTGCATTCCTCACTTCCTGCCACCATGTTTCGCTAGCATAGCTAACATCTCCAACCTGGGTATCCACTATACTCAACCAATCACCAAACTGCAATGGGGTAGCATCCTCTTTTAGCTTGGGCAATTCCAAAGACCGAAGACTTTCCCCCGGGTTCTCACCCCCATTGGCCCCAAAATGGCATCCCACTAAGGTACCCCCTTGACCAATGGATCCAAACTGCATGGATTGACCCCCGTAAGGAAATGGTGGAACCGGTGGTAATGGCGGTGGTGGTGGTGGCGGAGACACATGCATGCCAACATCCCCCTGCCCTTGCGGCGGTGACTGCTGAGGCGGGGTGACCGGTGGTGGTCCCGGTGGCGGGGCTGGCCGAAATTCCCTTGGTGAGTGGAACATCCCTTCCTGACCATTAGAACCCTGGGCCATCCGTACCAACCCTTCTTCGAAACGTTGTTGGGCATCCCTCAAACATCGCAATCGAAAAAGTTCTATAGGATCCATGAGCACATCCTTGGTTGGTGTTCCCCCCATAGAGCTCCCTGGTCTCAACCCTTGGTTGCTCACCGGCCCAAACCGTCCACCCTCCCCCGAGCTTGCACTGTGGAATCCATCAAGATTCCGTCCTGTTCCTTCGGTTCCGGATCCCTGTCCCGGTTGCGCGGCTGCTGAATCCAAGACACTGGGTTGCGCAACTGCCGAATCCAAGACACTGGATTGCGCAGCTGTTGAATCCAAGACACTGCCGAGCCCATGACCGCTGGTGAGGTTCCGACTACCCAATCCCCCATTATCAACTCCCAAAGCCTGAGCTAATTGTTGAGGGTCCACCATCATTGGTTCGAGCAAAGAAGATCTATTTAGTGAAGGTTCCCATGCTGCTTCAAGCCGTTCATAGGCTCGACGTGCTGGGCTCCAAAACAGATTGACTGGTACACTCTCCTGGGAGGGCACCAATCCAAGACTGTCCCGCCTCGCTTCACTCCCTTCCTGTGGGAGCCCTGGAGGGCGCGACACTTCAACATCTCCTAACCCCGGTTCCCGTCGTTCAGGTTCAGGATTCCTAACAACCACCTCTTGGCCATGACCATCATCCCTAGCTCTATCCCCAGTTGATTCCAACCCTTGGTTTCCCCTTACATCACTAGGGTTGACCACAGGAATCCCATGAGGAGGCTCGTAGATGACTGGGTTACCTTGAGGGGGTCTCAAACCATCACCCGGCACTGAACTTTGAGCAGGCACCGAAGATCTCTCCGGCAAACGCTGAACTCGCACGCTGCGAACGCCCAGCATAGGTCCATAGCTCGAGGCAACTTCTCCAGCATTCCTGGTTCCCGAAGATGAAGACCCCAGCTGTCCTCGCTCACCACTTCCAACTCCTGACTCCCGACCGTTCTCTCCGATCTCATCTCCAGCACTCAACGGCTGTGGCATTGGACGCAGCTCCCCTGCTCCCGATTCGCGCTGCAATCGATGCAACATCTCTTCAGCAGATTCGCCTTCGCCCCGTGCCTCTCGAGAAGCAGAGCGACGTCGCCTCATCAGCGAGCTGTCCATGGCTAAATGGTTGGGCTCATAACCCACGTTGCCGCGAAAACCGCGGGAGTTCTTTTTCCATGCGCCTTGAGCCACACGTAGATCGGTGGCACTGGTTTCACCTTTGGATTTGAACTGGATTTGTTTCCAGTCCTCCCAGCACTCCCTAGCTGGACAAAAGAAAGGAGGAAGGGTCACCCAGCGGTACTTCACAATTGTTACTCACCACTTTGGGATCCACAATTTCATATACATGTCTATGTATGTATCTTTCTCTAACTATCAAAATACGTGTGTATATATGTGCATTTCACATATCTTTGTACGTGCTGAGAATCATCAAGACTATAAAGGAAATCGGTGAAAAATGTGTACGTGCAATAGCACATGGAAAGTTGACAAATTTGGTCGGAAGCGGGGCAACATGTTGCGTGACCCCGGAGAATTTGCTTCGATTGTTCTATCAAAGATCACACCACTCCAAAGCATGAAAAAACCGTGTGTCATTCCAAAATGATCATCATTCATGATGCCAAATACGCTTTCTACAAAGTGGGCCGGCAATTATCTGTTGGGCTATAAACCCCTATAAGTATTAGTTGACCCTAGTTAAACTAGTTGTAAACCACCTTATAAGTGGTTGGGGGCCTGTAGCAAGTGGATCATCTGCCAGGGAACCAATGACCAAGCAATGCAGCCAGATACATCCAGTTGCTGGCTCTTAAGCTTCAAGACTTAATTTGAACCACTACCACCACCACTACCACCACCACTTCCATGTCAGCTGTGTGATGTTTCTCCAACATCAGTCGTGGTGCGTTGCACAGGCTCCAAGGCTCACGGTTGATCCATGATATCATCAGCCGTGGCTCGGAATCTATTCAGCTAGATCTATGGATGTTGCCACTTTTTACCCCGTATTCACCATGCCTTCCCTTTATCGACCATTGTCAACCATCATTAACACCAATATCAACCATACTTAGCCATAACCATTGTGAAACATCAAACATCATGATGTATATGATGTGCATGATCAGCCATTCTTAAGAACAAATTGAACATAGTGGATCACCATTATCCCTCGCTCCAAATCTCTCGGGTGGCGGCAGCCCCAAGGCCAAGCGATGCCAAGCGGCCAGCCCTCTTCTCTTACAATAGTTCTCACCGCTGGCAGGAAGCCAGAGTACCTGGCTGCTGATCTTTGTCCCAAATCAATGGAGAGCATTGGATCAATCATGGTGGATAATGATCAAGCATGTTGGATGATGATCAATGATTGAGGATGATTTCTTGGATGAGTTGCCTGTCAATGCACT
Source organism: Symbiodinium kawagutii (assembly GCA_009767595.1). Taxonomy (NCBI): domain Eukaryota; class Dinophyceae; order Suessiales; family Symbiodiniaceae; genus Symbiodinium; species Symbiodinium kawagutii. Next base: position 100,914 of record VSDK01025238.1, read on the forward strand.
GGTAACTTTTCCAGTTACCAATTGTTGGTTTAATAGAGGGTAACAACCCCCTCGTCCGACCCCGTATCACCGGCTGAAGGCTCAAGGAAGGGGCTATGCAGTCTTTGGGCTTCGGAACAAAGGCTTCTAGGGCTCAACAATGAAATGGGAGCAATCAACTGAACCATTGTCAGCACTCATCCGGGACAACGGGCCACTGGTTTCAATTGGGAAAAAAGACAAAAAGGTCCATCATCCCACTGTTTGCTCTGCCAACTTGAAATTGGAATGTATGCCCATTATTGGAATATCATTGGAATTTCGGACTGGTGTATACCCAGCTTCCACTGCACCAAGGTGGTGAATGGTGTACAGGCCATTCGTAAGGTATCGGAAATAGTGACTAATACCTCAGGGAAAGCCACCAGTAGTGATTGATGGTCAATGATTCAAGATGAATGATTCACAAATAGCAATAATAGTTAATCAGCATGAATATAGAATATCTACTGGTTGCATAGGTTGATGTTCTCAACACCAAATCTCAGCTGGGAAACAGGATACCGAATCTACAGGATGCCCCGGAGATGGCTATGGATGGTATGGGGGTCATCCAAAGATCTCAAACACGCTTGGTGGTTGATTGCAGTTTCGTTCAAAGTCCAACAAATCCCCAGGCCGCACAGCTGAAAACTCTATTTCAACTGGGTATATCATGGTTGTCCCAACCGAGCCAGATGGTTGAGTGACTCACCCTGTATGACATTTTTCATGGAGATTTGGGGGGTTCACTGCTAAGCCAGTCCAGGCCAATCCGTTCCTCCAAAACAGGACCAGTGCCCCGTTGGTGACAAAGCATTTGGTTCAACTGGCTGGGCATACAGTAGACAATCATATCTTAGCTGCCATTTCAAGTACCCAGTGGAGGCATAGTACCGTAAAAGTGTACCGCATGAAAGAAGTTCATCGCCGATTCAAATCAACAACTGGACGCGGGCAGACTTGATAGCTGCAAACGTATACATCTTGCAGTTTGTGTGTGCTTGAGCAAACCAGATTGGAATCACCGGCAGGCTGGTTCCAATGACATACTGTTTTCATAACTTGTCCAATCTATCAATCTCCCATCATCATCACCATGACCTACCAATCGTCAACAAGCAAAGCAAGTTCATCGTCATCACCACCACCATCATCACCACCACCACCACCACCATCATCATCATCCCCCTACCACCAGCCATCCACCATCAGCCACCATCAATTCATCAATTCACCTCGACCGTGCACGGCCCGGTCGCCCCGTTGCCAGTTGCGGCGCACTTCGGTGTGCACAACGCAGAGCCTTCACCTCCAGGGGCCCAGCATCAAAGGATGCTAAGCTTGCGCTAACCATGGGGCGAACCACGGGACGAACCGTGGGACTAACCATGGGACTAACCATGGTTCAATTTGGGGTTCATTAAATAAATCATGCTCCAATGGTTTAGATATGATGGGGCTGATCATGCTCATCATGGCTCACAATGGGGCTGAGCCATTGAATTGATCAATGATCCAACGTTAATTGATCAGAATTGATAGTGGAGCAAAATTCATACCGGCATCAGAATTCACCATAGTTGGGCTCAACTATGAATTCTGACGTTTACAATTAGCAGCACTAAGTGCCCACGTTGACCATTAGATTTCACCACCACTGCCATCAGAGTTCCAGGCCTTTACTCACGATCAGCATCGATCGGAGTTAATGATTAAGTACCACAATGGGAAACCATAGTAGCCATCGGCATTAATGCCATGATTCTTAAGCATCAGTGCCATGATGAGGACGGTGACAAAAAGTGCAGTTGCCATCAGCACAGCAGGTTGATGCCATAGCTTCATATCCCGTGCATTCATGGCAGAACACACAGTTTATGATCATTATTGTTGTTCATCAAGTATTAGTAACTTATAAAATTGATACTTGATAACCCGTTAATAACTGTCATTAATGAATATCAACCGCTCATGCTAATAGAACTATCATTAGTCAATATTAAGTAACGGTCATTACTCATCAGTATGACTATTCTTGACAAAGCTTCACCGCAGGGGATGTCGACTTGGCGTACAGGTCACTGAAGCCGGTTTCTATGATGACTTAAATTCACTTGCCATATCCGTATGCTTCCAGTTGTCATAAAATGGTAGGTAATTAAACCCAAAGAACAATGGTAACCCTCTCCTACCATTTCATTGTTATCCCAGCCCTGGATTACTGGTTGATTAACAGGGGGTTATCCCCCAAAAACCCTTGATTTCCGATTAAAATGATACCCCCCCATATTTCCTAAAGCTAGGATCTACTACTCCAGGGTTGTCATAAACTGGAAGCACAGGGACATGGTTAGTGAACGATCACCAAGGTTGGATGGTGCCAGCCTCACAGCTTACCAGCCCACCTCCAAAGGTCATAGGCTCTCCTCAGCGGAGCGCCAGCCATGGGTGGTGAGTGGACCGGACAAGACGTGGTGTCTACCTGGCAGTTACCAGTTCGTTACCCGCTGAGCTCACCAGGGGCATGGCCTTGTAGAATTTGTAGGTGAAAGCTTTGTTGTTCATCTACCCCACCTAGAAAGATTAAATGAAATGATCGCTGCTACTCAGCTACGGTACCATTTCAAAGACAACGGTGTGACAGAATTGATATAAGGAACGACCGCGTGACACCAACAACATGATACAATAGTCGTCGCGGGTTGGTGCTCGGGAGCAATGATATTTATCAAAAGAGATAGGTGCAACTTTTTATCAACCTCATATCTATAAATCTACATATATATGTATATACATAGATTAACCCTATCGGGGACATTAACATGATCCATATTTATGGTGGTACACCTCATGATCTTCGCAAGACCACCACCAGCTTGAGGTACAGCATTTTCTGGACGAGTCCATCTATTCCCGATGGTGATGTAATCCAGCGATGCCCCAAAACATGGGCAGAGTTGCCGACGGAAGCGTGGCCTCCAAAAATAATTATCATGCACCTGTTGCAGGTCGTGAAATGAGCCGTGAAAGCAACATCCCAATCTTCTGCACAGGAATGAAATAATAATCTATCAGCAACTCGTTCGATAGCTGCATTTGTGGTCACAGATTGGACGATCAAGGATAGCTTTCTCACTTCTGCCCTTCCTGGCAACATTACAGCCTTTCGCTGTTGCAGCGCTAATATCTATTTTGTCTTGGTGATTCCCTGCTTTCTACTTGTTTGAACGGAGTTGCAACTCCAAGTTGCAGGTTGGGGGAGGCTTAAATCCTAAACCACTTTGATCTGACGCTTCCAGCAATTTGTGGTTGGTGAAAAATGGTCAACAACAAGGGAGAAAAATGGATCATCATCTGTCTGAATCAAACAACGGCCACTCTTGACCTACCATCGAAATCTGTCCATTTTCCGCACTTGCACTGCCACTTTTTTGGATGTCCCCAAGAAGCAATGAGGCTTTGGCAAAACGTTGAAACAAATGGTCTATATGGTTGTTTCTCAAAGTAGGGGGGCCCCGAATCATCCAATACAATCATTTCTAGTAATAGACTATCTATGTTGGGGGTTCCCTTTTCCAGAAAAAACTATGTGAACGAATCATCATCCAACGACTCTCCAGAGAACATTGTCTTGACGGGGCAATGACCTAATCATCATCAACCATCAGCCACCATCAAACACCCAAGCGTCACTGCTCGATCGACCACCACTTGTTGGTTATCAACCATCATGAACCATGAAGGATCCCTAGGTTCATGAATTTAGTGGATTCGCATGGTTCTTTACCAATAATTTACCAGTTACTGAGTATCAGTTGTGTGTTCTTCCCCTCCCCTTAAATAGTTTTTAACGCATCAGAATGAACCAGTACTATCCAACGTCACAACGGATGCTGGATAGCGTCAATGCTCAACCAAACCACCAATCAACTAGCCGCCGTCAAGAACCACCCAGGATGAACAAGTATTAACTGCAATGAGAAATGGCTGTTCAATAAGCAACAACCATCACTTAGGAACAAAAGTTGTACTTGTGGGAAAGACATATATATATATATATATTGATGTCAAAATATACAATACCAAATAATCTTTGGTAGAGAAGCAATCAGTATGAATCCTCGACCCAATGTTCATCAACAAATCATCACTATTAAGAAATACACTTCGACGCTTCCATTGCCCTCTGGTAGTCCCTAACCTGATTGCGCTAAAAATCATCATCTCATGAAGGTAAACACATATAATATAAATGATGGATTTTCCCCACAACCAGTTTAGTGCCTACCAGAGTCTAACCTATCAAACTTCTGGACAATGGATTAGCTCCACAGATTCACCTCAGTTGGATGCGGAAAAGACACTCATTGAGCCGCCATCCGGCCTGCGGTTCCAACGCGACCCGACTCATCTGGATGAATAAACACTGGTATGGATTGAGGCTAATGGTAAAATTATAGTGAAAGGACAATGTGGTTACCCATGGTCGGTAGTTCCTCCCAATGGTTTCATCGGAGAAGAACATTGGCTCATGACGGTTCAGAGTCCGGTTGGCTTGAGAAGACAAGCTTTCGATGGGATGGTGGGGGTTTTAATGAAGTGCTCCACACAATCATCAACCACCAGTAGCACCAGTTACAAATGCCATGAATGGTAAAACCCCTGAGCCAATACTGGACCAATTTTTGTGGAGAAACCGTGGGTTCTTCGTTTACACTACCGTGGTGCTTTGTCAGACAGGTTTCCAAAGCACTTACTGCAACAGTTGCACACAGGACAGCCCCCGACTTCTCGGCGATTGTGTTGGTTGATATCTCTGATAACGAACAGTCATGAAGCAGCAACCCAACCAAATAGTGATACAATGATACTGCACAATTATACATGTATTCACACATCAATTTACCTGACTTTTTCAGGTCCTTGGAACAACGGTGGAGATCATGTTGACGACATGTAGGCTTCATGTGTACTTACATCCTACTCCAATGAGCATGATGTGATAACGCTGGTCAATAAATCATTGGTCACCATTTCCCCATGATTATCCATGATTAATCATGATAAATATCCAATCCGCAGGCTAATATTCTCGGTAAGATAGCCTGGTTGTTAAGTTTGCTCGCCCAGTTATGACTGATGCTATGAGCAGCTGATTGATGAGCCAAAGATCCAGGGTGACTGTCCAACGCGCAACGCGCCTCTTTGGTCTTACCAAGCAGTCCTGGTCCAGGATGGGCAGAGCACAGCTCACAACTTGACGGGCCAGAGCACTTGACCTTTGCCACCCATAGCAGCTTGTCAAAACTTCAACATCACCAATTCTCTGCTTGTAGCTTGCGAATGTACAAGGTATCGTGGCACATAGTCCACAGCACGTATGGTCCGGATGCTTTTACATATCTAGACACGTAACATATATGTAAATTGTCAAATCGTAATACTGTTGTATGCTGCTACATAGAAAGCTAGATCACCAATGAACACAGGAAATTGAAGTATGAATAAACATGACTATGTGTAAAGATATATACAAACAAAATTGGAGATTGCGTTACTGACCGCATTCAATAGCCACCAATTGTGGCTTTGGTACATTGGAGCCATACCCCATTCGTACAAACTCATCTTGAATTGCACAAAGTTGGAAACTGCAAGTGGAAATGATAGTAGAAATAGTCAATGCACCCCTTATGCACCCCCCTGATACCTGTTTCTGACACTAGGCTAAGCTAGTGTCAGTTTGAAAAAACAAAAAACGTTTTGGTTTTAAACATGTCGGCAATGGCTTAAAATTTTGAGGGGCCTGTTGGTAGTGGGCAGCAAGACTTGGTACTGGCCAGCAACTAGATTCCTGATAAATACTACTCAATCGTTGATCAACCCATTCACCAGCAAGGTAAATGGGAATTTCCAAACTGCAAGTGGCAGTCCACAGCTCCACTGGCGAAGTAGTTTGCAGTACGTAAACCCATTCTTGAGCACAGTTTTGAGTCCCAGCCATTGACCGTTACGATGAGTACACCATTGTAGACAGCCATTCGTGGCCACCACCTCTAACCATTGGTCACCACCAACCAACACTAATAACAATCAAGTGCAATTAATCACAAAGCATTCTGAAAGCATCATTCACCAGTTTCAAAACATTTAATGTCGTAATGTCCACAGACTCACCATCGAATAGCCCTGGTCGTTCAGTACTATCTCTATATCCAGGATTAGCCATCGCTAGCCATCACTAGGTCATTCATGAAATTGTCCTTCACCACCATTAACCATCCATCCAAAAACATCTTTTAGCATCAGTTGTCCTTAAAGAACCATGGAGGATTCCTTTAAATACCATTAGCATCCTGTATTGTCATGAACCATTGACAACCATCATTTGTCATGGTTGCCACCCGCTATCAAGGCCCTTCATTAACACTTCAGGAAGCCAGTCATTGCTAATTATCAGTGATTATCAATAAGCATCATCAATCATGAACATTTGGGCCAATTCAGGGTTAATCAATCATCAATCATGACCCCTTCACCGATCAATCAATCATGATCATTAGGCTTAATGACCAGCATCAGTCAATGTCATCGAAATCAATCTTGACCATCATTAACCCTTCATGTTCATGATTGATGCTTAGCCATTAACCCTTAATTCAACCCTTCATTGGCCCCTTCACATATTTCTCGCTAATCAACCCAACCCTTAATCATTAACCCTTAATCGACCCTTAATTCAACCCTTGAGGGTTTCTGGTGGTTATGGACCATATAAGGGTTTATTCAACCCTTAATTCAACCCTTAAGCCCCTTAAAGGGGAGCCATTTCTCCCTTCTCGTTTGCCACATCTCCAGGTCCTGCGTCTGCAGACGGGTTTTCACCTGAGAGGTTGGGGCCGGGGGGCCGGGCCGTCAGCGATGCCTCGTAACGTCTGTCATGGACATCTTTAAGATATCGATATCTATGAACAATGTGATGAGTATATACATACATATCTACATTATATAAATATATAAATAAATATATATCTACATATATACGTATGTGGTGCGGATATGTAAATATACATGCAAATACAAATATGTATATATATATATCACATATACATATGTATCATTGGATTCTAGCTGTGTGATACCTAGATCTTGTGCATGTATATGGCTAGGATCACTATGAGCAGATGTTGCAGATAACACTAGGGCAAGCAGCAGTTGAGTGGTAGAGTGGCCTGTGCACCAGCTCAAAAAATCGATCGAACGGCTGCCATGGACAATAATGACCCTGGCGAATCTGTTTTGCCTGCGGTTTTTGGCAGAAGAACGCAGTCAGAATATAGAATGGCAATGGCGGAATCCAGTGGCAAATAAACCCACAAGATTGATGGGACAGTAAATCAAACGCTATTGAGCTGCTTAAACTTATGATGGCTGATTCACATGGATCTGCCGTGATCTGCCATTAATACTTGTCAGAAACGAAATGCTAAATTGCATACACAAGAACTCAGTATGGTCCTTTCAAATTTCGTTGCTTGCATCAACCATTTAGTACCATATGGTACTTTCAACCATTTAGATCCATTTAGTATGGTACTATTTGAATCAACCATTCAGTTCCAGCCTCCTTTTGCCTCTGCTGTTTTGCTACGCGCCTGTGGGACCCCCAGATTGGCTGAAGCTAAGCTCGGCGAATCCATGCACCAGAGAACTGGAGCGCATGGACGGCCACTGAAGCATCCAGTTGCTAAGCAGAAATCGCCGCTGATAATTTGGCTATTTGGCCAGCAGTTGACTAACCAATAATTTGGGATGATAAGCAACAAAAATAGGGAAAACAATGGTTAACGATAGGGGAACCAGGGGTACAGGGTTTTTACCCACAGCCATTTGTTATCATCACTAAGCAGTTGGTTGTAGGTGATGATTGCAAATCACCATGAATCTTGGACCATAACTGATACCCAGTATTTCTCGGCAACCCCCATATTGTTCAATCCTTACGCCAAGAGACTGCCCATTGCTATATTGCAGCAGAATTCTTAATCCAATTTCTCAGCCATCCACCATGGAAACCATCATCAATTACTATAGCCAACCAGTGACCATCCCTTCGCCATCATATTACTGACCAAACCTGCCTTGACCACCATCATTAAACATCATTAACGATCATTAATCATCATTACTGCAACCATCAATTGCTCACGATTTAGCATCATTAACCACTACGAACCACTATTTTTCTCATCCATAAACCATCCCTTCGCCATCATTCAGCATGGCCATCCCGCTGCTACGTCCCCACCGTTGTGACGCTCCCCCACTGGGTGCCCTGGACCACATCCAGCGGCTGCGTCGCGGCAGAAGCGACTGCGCCACTCAGACCAGCGGAGAGGAAATACCTGGGCTCGGTGCTGCTGATTTTGGTGCTTGCCAGTGATGGGTATTGTATCGAACGTGGTTGGTTTATACATGGTTGGTATTTACTGATCTTGGTGGTGGATAAGTGGTTTGTGCATATGTTTTATTCACTTGTTTATTGTAGGTTTTAGTAATGTTGTTGGCTAGAATAGCGTGGAATGGCTAGAAATCGTTTGAAACGATGGTGAATGATCTTCCGTTAGTGCTTGGCTGGTGGTTGGTGGATGGCTGGCGGATGTTTGTTTATCCTTTAAGAAATGCTGATTGCAGCAGATTTATCGGATGTGAAAGACCCTTAACTTGGAACTAATCAATCTCTTAACGAATATCATTCAACCTAATCAAGATAAAACTGCAACAAATGATATCAACCACATATCGGAAACTATTAAAATTTACTAAATTCATACTAGCAGGGTTACTTTTTGGAACGGACAAATCCGCATCGGATTGTACAACATCTATATTCGATGGTCTATCGCTAAATGTGATTGATATTGGATGATTTGAGAGGTCCCCGCTTTTGAGAAATCACCCATATCTATTGATTTGTTTATCAAAATAAAGTACACTAGGATTGCCCAGCAGACCTCCTACTCCTTGCAAGCAGTTGTGTCAAACATTACTAAGGTTCTTTGCTTGATCACGATGCCAGGGTTTCTTTTTGGTCACCCAGTGTACATTGACCACGACCCTTCTGACACCATGAAGATGGACAATCCCCCTGAACCAACACTACCTTCGTTCACTTTGTAACATGGACCCCTTCAATAACACTTCCATACAGCAATGCCAATACAAAAAAACACATCCAAACACATCCCATATTCAAAATTCGTTTTAGTGATACCTTCACCTTGCAGCACCACAGACTCGCAGGAATTCCTTGCAACTATGAGATGAGTGAGCCTGGTGCCGGCAATGTCGCGCCGGCTGTATGGATTATTTGGGCGTTGCCGTGGGCGATCATGGACGCCAACCAGCATCAAATCATTTCATTCACACTGACGGGTGAATGAAACTCTTCCACTGGATGTGATCCACAGTTAGCAACTGGGAAATGACCATGGTTATAGGGGTTATGGGCTACCTTATAGGGTGTATAACCATGGTCATAACCCCAGCTGGACATCCAAGCACTGGATGTGATCCAAACCCGCTGGCGGCCCCAAAAAACGGTGCTACTGCCAGCAGTTCTGGTTGAGGCTTGGACCAGGGCAGCAAATTTCGCTGGTCTTGCCTGGCCGAGAAGCGAGGAAGCAGAGCGGTGGTGAGTCGTGGGTAGTAGTGGTGGTTCATGATGGTTATGATAGTGGTAATGGATAAAGGTGGTTAAGCATGTTCAGACATATCTAATGTTGATGATAGGGGTAATGGTTAAAGGTGGTTAACCATGTTCAGAAATCTTCCTGTTGAAGGCTTCAGAATGGATAATAGCGATTTCGAGTAGAGATGAGCATGAGAACCCATGCTCAACCAGCAACCAGCAACCAGTTGGGAGTTCCTTTAGAGCGTAGTGCGTTCGTTCAGAACCCATCCACTGTGGGTTGAAGAAAAACCACCCTCCAAGCCGCGGATCTTGTTCATGTAGAATCCTCCTCAGGATCCAAAAAAGACCTCCCCTACGCGGTGTTCATTCCCTAAAGGGTTCTAAATTGACACAGTCGAAAGGATGGTTTTCAAAGCACCTTTAGCTTCAATTCAAAAAAAGCTCGAATTTGGCAAAAGCCATCCCAGCAACAAATGTTAAATGTTGTGTCAATGGAGCCCAACAAAGGAACCCACAGGGGTTCCAAAACGACACCAACGCAGTCACCAACTGTACAAGTGTTGTAGAGCGGAAAAAAAGGTTGGGATAGTTCCTGCCAAGAGCAGTAAGCAACAGTAGTCAAAAATGAGTAACAATACGTTGAGAGTATGGAAATGATGACTTGCTGAAACCAGCAAGAATTCGGGTGGCATCGCTCATCCCAACTCCTGGAAGAGCCGGCTTCATGTTAAGTCTCATCCAGCATGGCACAGTTGGTCTATTCAACTTCATGTCACAAACCTGTCCCCCAGCTCCTACCTCTCGGGATGACCAAAACCATGACCAGTTTTGGAACTGTTCAAATTCTCAAGCCATGACCAGTTCCCACATCTTGGGATGTTCACCAAACTAATGGCTGTTGGTGCTTGACGCCCACCATGGCTCCCAGCTCCTTGGATGTCCCAGCCACCGCCAAGCTCCATGGCTTGGAGCTCACCCATCCTCTAAGGCATCGCCCGCGCCGCGCTCGCCTCATCTTTCGCATGCCCAGGAATTGCTTCATGGACTCGTTGGAGGCCACCTGAGTAGCGATGCGCGGCGGCTTCAAGCAACAGATGACAGGGAGGGATCGCCAACATGTCGCGTGGAAAATTTGAAAATGTAGACATGATACTTATATGAATACAAATGTATGTATCTAAAGAAATATAAATATAAATTTGTATGAAATTTATTTATTTGCTTACATACTCACTTATCATAAAGATCCATGCCAGAGCAGCCCAAACACCGAGCCGCAACTGTGCTCTGCCGTCGAAACGATGAACGACCGTGGATGGCCACCGATCTGAGGCGACCACCAGGATGCTACCGTAGGGCACGTTCATGGCCTCAGGTGGCGCTGCAAATGACAACCATCGCTGATGGTACCCCCGTGCCCACCGTTCTGCTCATCTTAATGTATATATTTGATAAGGAAATGGATGAGCAGGAAGGTTCGCGAACCGAACCGAACCGCCGGAACCGAACCGCTGGAACCGGAAACACCCATGGAACCGCTGGAACCGAAACCGAACCGAACCGGAACCGATATGATTGACAATAGGGTCCGAACCGCACGAACCGGGTGTGGGAACCGAACCGAACCGAACCGCCCAGGAACCGTTTCTTCTCTCTCATGGCTTCACACGGTTTTTTTCGCTCCTGCAAAAAGCAAATCCAGTCTCCTTTTCATTTTCCTTTCCCTCTACTGTTTCTTTTCCTTTTATGCTGGATTTGCTTTTCCCAGCCCCTGCGAAAAGCAAATCCAGTCTCCTTTTCATTTTCCTTTCCATCTACTGTTTCTTTTCCTTTTTGGCTGGGTTTGCTTTTGCCAGCCCCTGGGGAAAGCAAATCCAGTCTCCTTTTCATTCTCCTTTCCCTCTACTGTTTCTTTTCCTTTTGGCTGGATTTGTTTTTTCCAGCCCCTGCAAAAAGCAAATCCAGTCTCCTTTTCATTTTCCTTTCCCTCTACTGTTTCTTTTCCTTTTATGCTGGATTTGCTTTTTCCAACCCCTGGGAAAAGCAAATCCAGTCTCCTTTTCATTTTCCTTTCCATCTATTGTTTCTTTTCCTTTTTGGCTGGTTTTGCTTTTTCCAGCCCCTGCAAAAAGCAAATCCAGTCTCCTTTTCATTTTCCTTTCCCTCTACTGTTTCTTTTCCTTTTATGCTGGATTTGCTTTTTCCAGCCCCTGGGAAAAGCAAATCCAGTCTCCTTTTCATTTTCCTTTCCATCTATTGTTTCTTTTCCTTTTTGGCTGGGTTTGCTTTTTCCAGCCCCTGGGGAAAGCAAATCCAGTCTCCTTTTCATTCTCCTTTCC
>VSDK01025238.1:119946-172647 GCA_009767595.1 Symbiodinium kawagutii
TGACGATGACGATGATGATGATGATGATGATGATGATGATGATGATGATGATGATGATGATGATGATGATGTGCTCATGATGAAAAACAACGCCTGAATATTAATCGAACTTTGTTGAAAACATTCAAATCTCCACATCATTGATCCTGCTTTGAAGTTATGATCAATCAACACGCAGCAATACTCATTGTGTCAATAATTCATAGGCATCAACCAATCATCAACCATGCTGTCATGTCATTGACACCATGCTGTTGGCCACTACCATTCACCATCATGAAACCCTATTGTTAATTAATCACATCATTGACCATAATTAATCAAAATTCATCATTAACCATCCCCAAACATGAATTATCCAGTTGAACCCTATCAATTTACAGTATTTCCCTAGTTTAACCATCATTTACCCCGTCCCATCACTAACCCTTGTCATCAGTTCAGCTGCGCACATCCATCGGCGTGAGGATGGCATCGTGACACAGCGTCGCGCTTGCGCCTCAGTTGAGTGCCTACGAAGAAGGGGAAAGTATGAGGTTAGTTGGCCTAGAGTGCTGATGAATCATGATTAAACCGTGGAAAATTATAGGGTCAATGACTGGATAATTGATGGTTAACGACTGATAGTTGATGGTTGATGACTGGACAATTGATGGTTTGTGGTGGATGAGGATTAGTTGGTGCTAATGATGTTAAATGATTGCCTCAAAATGGCTTATCATGGTTTCAGGATGGTTCATGCTGATTGATGCTTGTGAATGGAGAATGTGCACTACTCATCGGTTCATGGTAGGTAATGAGAATTATGCTTAGTGAATCATCATTGATGATAGAGATTATCAACCAACTATGGCCTGAAGAATCCAAGCAGGGTTTACCTACGCACAGCAATGGGCAGCATCGTCATACACAAAAATACATGTTTGTGCGTGCTTGGGTGTGTCGACAGTGTGTGTATATAGTATCATGTATTCATGAAATATCAATTCATCGACATGTGGATATCTCTGCGTACCTATGCATCGCTAGCGTCATGCAAGGAAGACCGTACATGCACACAGAGACATACCTGTCTTCTGCATATCCTTGGAGGGACACAGGTTCGCGGGCGGGTGCGCGGTTCTACAGCGACAATGGATGACAACCCATACAGCCCAAAGCTCACACTCTGAAGTAGACATTTGCTGCTGCAATGTTTGAATTCATCTGCATGAACGGCACGTGGTAAAAAAATGAACTACTTTTCTTGGCCTATATCAAATAGCTCTTGGCACTAGATGTTCAGATTTGCTGCCCATGGTTTGGCATTTTTGCTGTGCCACTTACTCTGATTCATCCATAAGCAACGTTTCACCATGAATAACCATCATCTTTACCAGCATTCTTAAATTGGTTAACCATACCAAAGCTGTAACCATCATCAACCAACCTTCATCTTTACCTTAACCAACGTGTTGCGCTCTCCCACCGGGTCGAGTCGCTCCGTTCCTTTTTGTTGGTCGCGCTTTCCCAGCTGTGTGTCGCGGCAACCCCCGCAACACACGGGAAGTCGGTGGGTCTCGGAACGCGATGCTTCGCCACCCGATCCCTCCGCAGGGTGCCACAACTGCTCATCACCATCCCAGTCTGACACATAGGCAACTCAGTCTGAACTGTTCGTGTCTTGTTTTGATCTGAGTTGTTGCACGGTTGTGACTACAATGATGGCGAGTGATACAGAGTGGTACATCAGAGTTGTAAGTTGGTTGATAATAAGCCATTTAGCTGTGGGTCAAAACCCCGTACCCCTGCTTCCCCATCATTAACTATTGTTTTCCCTATAGTTTGTTGTTTCTTATCCACCATTATTGGTTGGTTAATGTTGACCCATAGCCATTTAACTATAGTTCTACCTACCATTTGCCTGGTAGTCACCCTGGTCATGTTCACCAACTTAGCGATCAGTAGGGAGTACAGCTCTGTATCAACATGATGACATGATCTTCCGACCAAGCTGAAGGATGACTCAGCCCTTCTCAACCGAGTCCAACAGTCAGCAGAAACAGCTGGGACCCAACGACAGCCACGAATAAAGCGAGACAGCTGTGCTGAGAAAACGAAAAACTGACAATCTGGAAGTGTCTGAAAATTGCGGGAAGAATCGTGGATTCGTAGGGTTCATTAGTGGCTTCCAGATGGGTTCATTAGGAACATTAGGGTTCATTAGGGTTCATCAATGGTTTTCTAATCCGTATTTTGATGCACATTGGCTTATCAGGCTTCATTTCGATGTGATTCACTACTGGATCTAATGTTCATCCTCAAGCCATGTCCGCATGATCATTGTCTTGAAGCCAAGCAATCAAACTACGGGACATCATGTGGCTGGCTGGACAAATCACAACCAAATACCAAGATTGCTCTCCAAAAAAGGCTGCGGGTCAAAACCTGTACCACCCATCAAGAATTGAACGCAGAAGAGTTGTCCTCCATGAAAGACTCATGTTTCAAACATCAATAGATGTTGGTTCCTGAAAGACTCATGTTTTCCACCAGAAAACCGTCCGTTTTGATCTTTTTGCCATGAGAGGAGACCCTTACTATGGGATCATTGCCTCTGAGGTGTCAGACCCGAGGATGGGCGGCAGCTTTCAGACAAAGTTTGGGACGGTCCGGTGTGTCAAAAGCTGGTCCAAGTAGCACCAACACCTAGCAGGGTTTCTGGCATGAATTAGCCACTATTATCATTGATTTGCAATATTATTCACAATCATTTTGAACTTCTGGTACTAGCATTAATCACTGTGACCATTTATCTACTTTGCCATTTGAATCTTCAGTTTCACATGCAGAGAGTCTGAAAGCTAAATGAACAAAGGCATCACCTCTTTGAGTATGATCCATAGCTGTTACTGTCACCATGAGCATCGTTGAGCCATCAAAGTGATTTACGTAAGCCATGCTAGAAGGCGCGCGCCCGTCATCCACCAGACAACTATTCCCAAGGCTCATCAGATACATCACCATAGTTCGGACTCAACTTCAGGTGATCTTTAGCGGTGGTTTGTCTGATGAGTCTGATGAATGGTTTATCTGATGATTTCACCACCCGAATTTCTCAGTCAGGATAACCGCCATCAATTGACTCATCAACGAAATTCGGGTGGTTTTCTGGTGGTGGAAAATGCTAGGGCTTGCTTAATCATAGGGATAGAGCTGTCCAGATGGAGCTGTTCATAACAAAGAACAGCTCCAAGCCCCCCATGATCAATGAACCAATTTTGAGGGTAATAACCACGAACCCTAGGGATATGGGTAGCGTTGGGTAAGCATAGTGCTTGAAAATGGCTCTGAAACCACAGCTTCTGATGGCTAACAGCTGCATCCATTGCATTCCCGCCGACCTTTGGGATAGCTGACTTAAGGATTACGTTTACCCCAAGCATGGCCTCCATGGCATCATTTGTTGTGTGTGGAGCGTTTCTGTTGTTTCGCCAGCGTCCAACTTTGTCTCACATGAACTGGCCGAAACTCGGCCACGGGAAGATTTGCTGTACAAGTCAAGGTTCAAGCTGACAGGCCCACAAAGCTCAGGAGCAACGAGGGGACTTTGGCAGTGGTTTTTTTGCTGCTTGCTCCAGGTGTGATGTGGAAACCTGCACTGTAACTGCGACGTTTCGCTGGTCATCATGGAATGATAAGTTGGTTGGATGCTTTGAATTCTTATGAAGATTCATTATGATGGAACAAGGTATGATAAGTAACAACTCTGATTCTTTGAATAACTTGGTTGGATGCTCGTGATCATTCTGAAACTACTTAGCAAATGTTGCCGTAATTGACAATCATTAGTTTTGGTTGTGATTTTATATCAAGCACATCATACTCTGCCATGAATATGGGTGTTTCTCAAATTAGGGGGATCCCAAAATCATTCTCGATGAACCGTTTGTAGTAATAAAGCACCCGTTTTTGGGGTACTCCTATGGCTTAAGAAACCAGCTTTTCGTAGTTGTTCAACGTTGCTGATTATCCCCTGTTACTCCCCATTCAAGTCCCCTACAAACCGTATATGTTCGCCATGGTTCATTCCTATCGGCTACCATGTATACATTCATTGTATCCACCAATCTCCCAAAGGTTCATTAACCCTTGTTAACCACTATAAACCATATGTGTTATATAGCCCCGTTTAGCCCCCATGGCTGAAGAAGCCACTAGAGATTCACTTACCTAGGGAGGTCGCTTGTTTAAATCTTTATTACCCTTAATAAAACCCTTATCACCCTTGTTATCATTATCATATAATCCTTTATGAAACCATCATTACCATACTTAATTATTGATTATTACCATAGTCATTTCTATGATGAAACCATTCCTAGACCATTGTTAAACAAATATATATAATAGCTATTGATTGATAATGATTATACCAATCATCATCTAATTAATGATTGCTATAATTAGCATTACCTTGTTAAACCCATTGTCAGTACAATCAGATCCATTATAACCTTTATAAACCATTATTAAAACATTATAATCATCAAACCATAATGCTAATGCCAAATAATAGCTGATAAATAATGATAGACCATTTGGGTTGATAATTGGCATTCGCAACCATACTTATGCATTATGCCAAATAATTACCATAATGCGAATTGGCATTAGCAAGCATAGTTCCAACACCAAACCAATCACAGCATTAGCAAGCATAATTCTAATACTAAACCAATCATAATCATTATGAAACCATCAAAAGCATGATTAAACCATTAACCATCATTACCACCAAATATTTAACCATTAACCATGATTACCACCATTAACCATTAATCATTAACCATTCATAACCATTAACCATCATTACCACCATTCATAATCGGATTCATTTACCGTTGTGCCAAATGCTCGTTGCACCTTGAGGGTCGAGCTCCCTGCCTTCTGAGGACGAAGCGCCGGATTTTCGGCTCGTCGAAAATTCCACCATGTCGGACCGGCCGCGCCGCCGAGCGAGGGGCGCTGCAGTGCCCCAGGCGAAAGAAAGGCTGCAATGGATGATGAACCAACTGGCGAATAGTAGGGATAATCAACATCAATATTTGTTGAAAAAATCTCTTGGCGAATAGTAGGCATAATCACTGGTGATTGGAATTCAGGTAAGCAATATAAGGTCTTAACCAATAGTAGGGATAATCACCAACAATAACAATGATGGTTAATTAAACAACTACCATATGTGTGTGTTATTCAAGCCATTGGGAACCCCTAAAATGGATGGTTTACCACCACAAATGGTCCATCGTGGATGATTTGGAAGATCCCTTTTGAAAAAACAACTGAATAAATGATGAAGCAAATCAATGGTTGGCATATGAAATCAATTAGCTAAGGACTGTCTTTAATGATGCTTTATGACTCTTGCTAGCAATTATAGTGGTTCAGAACTGATGCTAAGGCTGATGACACAAGCGTGAAATCCGGAAACGTGGCGAGCCCTGCAGCGCCGCGTATGCATTGAAAATTGCAGCAACGGGTTGGGCTTCAGGGTGTCCCCAGGTGCTAGGTCACCATCTTGCTGGTGCTAGCAGCTCAACGGGGGCCGCCACTGGTCCCAGCAAACAAAAGCGGTTCACCACACGCAGCACGGCCGAGACACGTCTCCGCCGGGCGGCCTTAAACACCGCCGCCAGCGGCATGGAGTCGAAGGGGATCCCAGCCATGCAGAATCACCCCGGTATCAAAATGTGGGAACATGAGAAGCATTGCCATTTAGCATTTTGAGTCAATTGTCATCAGCTGATATTAGCTGAATGTTCTCATTCTCATTCAGATTTGGAGACGCCTCGCAGTGCCGGTGCTGCTAAATCACGGCGCCTTCAAGGAGCGGTCGTGAATGACACCCAACAGCTGATCTGTCAAGCTATGTCACCTAACAGCCAGGCTAGCCACTACTCGTGGCTAGGGGGTGATACCCACTCCACCAGTGTGGACCCATTTCCAATCAGCTTGGCTATGACTATTGACTCGCTAGGCCTACGAAGCTGATGGCTACTACATGTGACGGTTCTTGGATGATTTGCGGGTACCCCTATAACTCGAGAAACCACCATATTACATCAAACAAAATGTGGTGAAAAGCATTATCTATTCCATTTATCGCTTACCAGCTTGTTATGTTTGTTATGGATTTACCTTACAATGGTTATCTATTACCAGCTTCAAGCTTCGTTATCTGTTCAAGCCATGGATTTACAGCAGCTGCACATCACCAACTTACCGCTGACCAGGTGATGAGCCCTCCCAAAGCTTGCTACCTTTGTAATGGGAGAAGATCACTGGGTCATCCAAGATAGGAACCCCATGTGGTGGTTTCTCAAAATAGGGAGCCCCAAAAATGGCTGGTGTACTACAATAGATGGTTAATAACTAGATGATTTGGGGGTACCCCTATTTTGAGAAACACCCATGTAACCACCAGTACATTGTGAGATTGGACAGCGCCACATTCCACAATTGCACAATCTATGACGAAGGCTGACCCCCACACTAGTTCTGTCACGACTTGCATTGCATGTATCTTGAGACTATTTTGTTGGACAAGACTGACACATGGCTCCCCGGTCTTCAGAAAGAGAAATCCAAACTTGAAAAAAATGTACCGGATCATAGGTGTGGATAATAATGGTTCATGTTGACCACTATTGCGCTATTGGTTAATGTCAGCTGTATGCTGTGGACGTTAGCAACACCATTTTGCTCCAGTCTAAACTATCGTCCCAACCATTCCTCTGGCCCCTCAAAGTGGGTATAGCGATTACTCTGTGGGTCAAAATCCTGTACCCCTGGTTCTCCTATCATCAACCAGGCTGTTTTCCCTAGTATTGGTGGTGATTATCCCCCATTGGTTGGTTGATTAAAGCCTTGACCCATAACCACAAAATTGATGGATGACATCCCAAACAGCTCGAGTCGTTTGGTCATTGGATTGGTTCGCTGCCAAATCTCGCGGAAACCTTTTCTCGGAAGAAACGATCCTGGCCTGTCTGGGTTAGAGCGCCTTCGGGTGAGGAGAATTGCGTGTGATCTTGGTATACCTAATAGCGGCAAATCCTATGGAGTCATACTCGAAATCTGTCATTATACCGGTAATTATCATGGTCGACCAATCTTGGTAGAACCAACTAATGATGGCATATGAACCAATGAAGGATGGTGTCATGCTTGGGAGTCATTCACGTTACAAATCCGCATTCCAAATTGCGCACCGGCTTTCTCCGGGTTGAGGCATTGCGGCAATGTTGATGATCAATATACATATATGCTTATTTGGATAAGAGCATTCTTCCCACACAACTACAACACACCAGTGCCATCTGAGAGAGCCTCTTGCCAGTGATTGGCGCTGGGCAACAGCCGGTTCTTCCCAATGCCCCTGCACGTTTGCGCAAGATGTGGGAGAGTCCTCTGGGGAAACCATCTAATCGTCAAAGGACTACTATTTGGGAGTACTACAGAGGCTTACTGGTGATCATCATGAACCACTATTTACAAGATCGTCATGGTGATTCTCTGCTAGATTGTCAATCATTGGAAGTGCCTGAAAATGGCTAGTGTCACTGACCATTTTCAACGTTATGTGCCGCGCGAACTAGCTTGATCTAAGCCAATCAAAGCTCAAGCACACGGTCTGTTCTGTCGAATCGAGTAGAGAACGATGTGGGTAGTAGACAAAGCAAAGCAAAGTGCTCGGGAATTCTCGCCAACCACGAGCAAGAACCAGAAGAAACCCTCATCTGTCAGAATCCCAACACCTCATGACTACAATGGTTAGAAACGGTTGAGTCAATGGTTCGCAATGATTAAGAGTGGATTATTAACCATAGTCCAACCAACTAATTAGTAATCATTACTATTTAACCATTATGAACTATCATTAACCATTCTTCATTAGTAATAGTTGTCAATAGTCCGCAACTCCAAGTCCAGTTCGAACGGTGGAGCCCGAGTCAGGGCTTTACGGCTTGGTCGTGTACCGTTGAACCACCGTTGGAAGAACAGAATGATAACGGTTGAGACGCCTGCAAAAAAGCATGTACAAAGAGATATCATAGGATAATAAGTGTTATAATGTTTTCATATGTTATAATGACAAAGAGATATCATAGGGTGAGAGATATTACGCCTGTACTATATTGTTTCTCATCCCGTAAAAACTATTGATAGTGGCTTGTGGATAGTGATTGTTATAATGTGTTTCATCCACACACCCATGTGGCTCGCAACAAAGCAGAAGTCTAAGCAATGGTCAGCAGCCGAAGCCACGTCCCACCGGTTGATTTCTTGAGCGCAGTCATTTGGCGAACTGGGTCAAGGCTTGAACAACCAACTAATGGGGGTTGATCACCAGCAATTTGATAGGGAAAACAATGGTTAGTGATAGGGGAACCAGGGGTAAGGGGTTTTGACCTATAGCCATTTTTACACGGGTTTGTCCATTTCCATGGTGGTACCTACTGATCATTCAGCATTACTAGTGGGGAAACCAAAAGTTTTGAGGGTGCACCATTTTTGGACAAACTTGCACAGCTTTTTGGATGCTCTTGGCTGTAACAGCAGGTATTGATTAAGCAGTGTCGTTTTCCGACTTGAATGCTCACTTCCGCCTTTTTGTTGATCATTATCCACTTACTCATCACCAATGTTTAATCATTAAGGGACAAAGAAAGAAGCTATAGTGACTATTCTCAATCGCTATTCACCATCAAGTTGACGGCCTATTTCCCATCACAGTGATTGATAATATTACTTGATCCTTGCAATCACGATGAATTTGCGGGTTCATTAGACCTATTCCGCATTGGGTCAACACGGAGTAGACCTAGTTAATTAGACCTAGTTCATCAGACCATAGTTATATAATCAATTCTAGTATAGTTAATGAATCCTAGTTCGCATTGGGTCAAAAACACGGGGAGTTGCGCCATGTTTAAACACCATGTCCCATTGCTCCGGCAATGAATTCGTTCCGAGGTCCGTGACCAATGCGGAGAAAACAGCTCGAGACCCAAAGAATGGACATGGACAGATGGCACCAGAATTGTTGATGGTTAACAATGGTTAATGTTAACGGTTAACAATGGTTAAGGTTATAATGGTTGAGTGGTTGTGTTAATAATGGTTGTGGTTTAGTGGTTATACACGGCACCCAATGCTTAAGAATGATGCTTTACTGGTTGAGAATAGTGCTTATAATGATTAATGGTTGTGTTTAGTAATGCTTGTCATGATTAACCATGGCAGAGGATGGTTTACAGTGGTTAATAGTGATTCATGATGGTTTACAATGGTTAATAACGGTTGAGAATAGTTAATAATGGTCAATAACCTTTCATAACTCTTAATAATGGTTTATAATGGTTTTTTAATGATTTTCAATTTTCAATGGTTAATAGTGCCTGATAATGGCTAGTAATGGTTCATAGCTATTGATGGCAAGAAGGTCGTTGGTGGTTGATAATGGGTTGATAAGGATTAATAATGGACATGGTTGATAATGGTTGACAATGATTTGTAGTGCTTGAGAAGCTCATTGTTACTAGCTGATTGATGATTTATAATGGTTGATAGCTATACTGGCTGGTGGCTTCAACCCATATGAAAAAGATTAGTCAACCAAACAACCTTTCGGTAATGCTAGGGAAAATGAAAATGTTCGAAACCACCAACCAGTATAATACATGATGACTAAGGATTGCTAATTGACAGTTCAGTATTCACAACTATGATAAAGCCGAAAGTTTCCCCGTGAAGACATCTTGAGCTCTCCGCAAAAGTATGTTTTTCTGATGAATGTCCAATCAATGTTCAAGTCCTCACCCTAAACCCTCGAATCAATGCTGTTTTCCGAGGGTTCTCGAAAGGTTGATTTTCCAACCGGCGAACTGTTAGATCACCAGAGGGTACGCATATCGTTCTACATCTGGATTGCGAAGCCAACGCTACTGCCATGGTTTCTTGGAAAAAATACAGGCTTTGGTCAGTCGATCATGACTGTAAATGACTAATTTTTGGTTGATAAATGGGGGTACCCCTTTAGCTTGGGAAACACCCAATAAAACTGCCCTTAGTCAATCTGCCATTACTTATTCATCTGTTCATTAATCAACGTCGTCCATTGGTTTTACTGTCTGACGCATTATTTCGATCCACTTTTCAAAGAACATGTGCTTTACTTCTGAGATTCAGGGGAATGATGATGAACTACACCTTCATGTTTG
Organism: Symbiodinium kawagutii; assembly: GCA_009767595.1. NCBI lineage: Eukaryota > Dinophyceae > Suessiales > Symbiodiniaceae > Symbiodinium > Symbiodinium kawagutii. Next base: position 130,212 of record VSDK01025238.1, read on the forward strand.
GTCCACCGTTGTTGTCGGTCATGAATGAGTCACGACATGAACCGTCGTTAACAAACATTTGGTAGTTTCTCAACACAGGGGTACCCCGAAATTGTCCAGTTTATTAACCATTTATGGTAGTAAACCAACCATTTTGCGGGTCCCCTATTTTGAGAAACCACCATTTGCAACCATCATCAAGCATCTTTCTTAACTACGAACCATTCCTCAGCAGTATTTTCGGTGGCCGGCTGTGATTACACCGTACTAAGCGTGATATGCATTTGTTGCAATCCACCCTCGGTCTATTAGTTGGGGGTGGTACCGATTCAATAGGAAGCCAAGCTTCTGGGGATACCACCTTTTAACAAAACAGGGGTTTATTAACCCGGGGTTGGCATTAGCCTGTTTAAGTACGCTAATTTTCCCTTGTTGCTTGACTAATTAGCCGTGAAAAAGCTTTAAACATTGGCAATCTTGGTTGATTCCTGCCACATTTCTCAGCGCAAATCTTCAGTCTCGTGCCATCTCACGCGTCAAGACAGTTGGCCGCTGGGAACCATAGATTTGGATGTGCCCTTTGCCTGGCGGTGACCTGATCATTGCATATCATTGCTAGACTGCAACAAATTCAGCACCAGAAACTGCCAGAAACCAGCACTGGGAAGAGCATGGACACACCCAAAGTGAGAATTCGCTTTCCTATCAAACCACTGCCGCGCTTGCCGGCCTTTGCTGGTGGTTGGCGAACATCATTGGCGTCACCTTGAAACCACGAAAATGGTTGGTTGGACGGTGCGATTCTTGCGATTCGGATGCACGAATGAATGGCAGGGTGGAACTCTGCTGCATCGAATGTCCCCAAGACGAGTCTTCCATGAGTCCATGAAAGCTTGCGGCTGTGGTTGCTGATACGTCTGGCAACGTCCCTACGTCCCTCCTGCTTTCCCATAGTTGCAAACGTTTTTGTGGATCAAGGGTGAATCATAGTAGCTCAGACTGTATATTGATTGAGAATAGATAATAACCAACAGAAAGATGCGAAAAATCATGCTGTTTGGTGGTTTCAACCTCTCTGAAAAATATTAGTCAACCAACCATCCCAAATATTGGGGAAAGTGAAAAAATGGTGAAAACCACCAACTAGGAGTTGTTAAACCGTTATTGTTGGTTAGCATACGCTATTATGCACTATTCTTAATGGATCCAACCCCTGTAAACCCATCAACGAGCTATGGCTGATATGATCTTCAATCAGTTCTGCGCCCCTTCGAAGGCGGTCGTTGAGTTGAACATCCGCCAAAGCTATCCGTCAGTTGTACATCTAGATCTGGTTGGTGGTTGGACCACCCCTTTCAAAAATCTTAGTCAACCAACCAGTTGGTAATGATTATTAGGGAAAATAAGGAATGTTTGAAACTACAACCAGTAGACGCTTCAACCAATCGGTGGATCATCCTTCAAGCCTGCCATGTCTCCGTGCTGAAATTCGTCATCTGAAACAACCACCGGCAGCTTCCGAAGCTGCTGATCAACCACTGAAAAGTACCTGACCAGTTTACAACGTTAACATTGACTGCTAATGGTTATGATATTTTACGGGTCCCCCAATTTGAGAAACACTCAATTACCATTACTAACCATTGCAGACCACTACAAACCATTACTAATCATTACTAATCATTACTCTCCATTACTATCCATTACCAATCGAACCATCACTAACCATTTCTAATCATTACGAACCATTACTAATCATTGCTACCCACTACTAACCATTACCAACCATCACTTGCCATTCCTACCAACCATTAACCAACCACTTTCTATCAATCATTACTCACCTACTGCAAATCCCTCCATGGGTCGTTCCACCCTGGCGGACGCTCCCGTTCTTCAACGGCGTCGGTGAAGCGCCGTCGCAACAGCGATGGCCATAGCGGTAGCGACCTAAGCTTGGAGCAGCTGCGATGGTGGCCAGAGATGGATGGACTGTTAATGATCATTCATATGTATTGTATATATGTATTTAAATAATATATGTATATATATATGTATATATATGTATGTACTTATTTGTTTATGTATTTGTTTGTGACTATGTGTTTAGCTATCAATGAAGTGAGTGAGAATGTACGCTGAATATATCTTCATGCAGATGTTTATATGCTTTCCCTTATGCAATACACAACTCTTAAAATCGTTAATCAACATCCATCCTCGTTGAACTTTTTGCAATTGATACCGCAGCCCCTGGCCATGCTTATAGACAGCTCTCATGGGATGGAAATCCCTCACCATCAGGGCCCAACACTGATGGGAAACATATATTGAACCACCACTGCATTTCCTTTCTTTCAACTGTTGCTCAACCAACTCACAAAACAGACAACCACACCCAACAAAACACAACTACCACTGTTGCCAGTGTCTTGAACTGCTAAAAAACACACACAACCATACCCACAACCAGCATTTCTATGGTTTTTTTCCAGTCAATGCTCAGGTTTACGCCTGCAATGGATCTCCCAGAAGAAACCAGTGATCATGATTCTGATCACCGTGGACAAACACATTAATTTGTTGCAATCAGTGCAAACAACCATGAATAACCAAGATCATCGGCTTGGAAAATACAAGCTATTTGTCATACACCTGGGAGCGCTCAATTCTTGGTTGTATCTCCTAGTGCACTAGTTTTTACCAAATCTCCCTACCAAATATCACCCAAAACTCGCACATCCCTCGATCAAACGGCGGAACTTCCGACGCATCAAAGCTCCGTCGAGTTCCTTATCCAAGCTCTGCTGACCAGGTACACAGCAAGCTCCTGCTACTTTCAGTTTTGCAGAAGGCCTGCCACGGCGCGACGGAGAATCCAACTGAGTCATGAAAGCAACACTGCCAACGGGTTGGAGCACGGGGCTACCCAACCTGCACATTGAGATTCCCATATCCCAACAATATCAAGCAACAAACAACAACATACAACGACCCGCACAGCAAAAAGCAAGCATAACCAACAAGAATGGTTGATCACAGGGAGTAATACTCCCACATATGCTGTTGAGGTTCGCCTTATCCATGTGTGGCCAGTCATGCGCCCATATTTGCAATCTGCCCAGGATTATCCCTTGAAGTGACCACCAAGCTATCAGCCAAAGTCAACCGTGACAATGCTCCACCCATGTTGAATGATGAACCCCCTGTGAATGGCATTTCTTCATACTACTTCCGCGCTGACTGCTTCAACCCAAGCTTAGTCATGCTGAAACCGTGGTGCAAAGTCTGGTCAATTGCCGGACCAAACCACGGAGTTGCCCACAACATGGAAGCACTATGCTGGCAGATCTGAGCAAATGCGTGGTGCCCGTTGAGTCATGTCATACCTACCCTGCTGGTATGGTGGATTTACTTGGTAGAAATTATCTTTTCTGGTGAATACTCAGGGCATCCCCAGAATTTCATGGAGTTGCTTGACATCGAGCTCTTGACATCGAGTTGCTTTCGACAGAGCGGCGTAATACTACCAGTACTGGTAATTGGCAATTGAAGTACTCGCTAACATCAAGGCATTGTAGCCAACCAATACTTCACAAGGAGCATCTGGTGAGGAAAAACAATGTGGTTTGGCCCGCTTCAACGTATCCGGAGGCCACGAACTATCTCACCACAGTAAATTGGCCTCGATGAAAGGCTATGAAGATTTAGAGCGACCAAGAAATATCAAACAGGAAACTTGTCTTGGTTCAATGATGGAGTCCTAACTTGACCGTTTCTGAGTCAAGTTAACTTTTCCTTAAGTATATTCTAATGATCTTGACCTATATGACTGGAATATTGTCAAAGAAAGGATTGGAACACCATGGGTCACATTCTGGGGCAGTTCGCAGAGGTGATCTTGGCAGGAATGTCAACGAGGGAACTCCTGCCAGATTCAACCACCACCATGTGAGCGACCATCTTCGACCACGATTTTTCGGTGCTATTCCGAACCATATTAAAGCAAGTTTGAAGCATGATCCATCATCATCATCATCAGCAGCATCATCACCATCATCACCATCATCATCATCATCATCGTCCATCAACACTCACCCGACTTTCCACCATCAACCATCAATACAATGTACGATGTAACATGATCAAGCAATTGTTTTTCCACCAGTGATGGTAGTTATGCCATTCTTTACAAGTTTTTCCGAGCATTAATGCTAGTGATGCCTTCATTCCCTCGCAAATCATCTTGTATCCACTGCAGCCAAGCTCCTGCGCCACAAATCCGCTGCTGCCGCGCCTGCTGGTGGCAGACGAACCACCCTGCAGCAACTCCATTGAAGGCCTCAGCTGAGGAGAGTGTGATAAGTAACAACACTGCCAGCAGTGATTCACACTATGGCTGGCTAATGGTGGGATAATAGGGAATAATAGGGGATAATAACCAATAACGGTGAGATAATTGTTGTTCACAATCCTTAATGGTTAATATGGTGAAATATTGTTAACAGGTTATTATCCCCTACTATTGCCAATAGTCATTATCCCCGTATTCACAATTGTTAACAGGTTATCCCCTATGACTATAGTTATAACACAAGCGCTTAATGGTTAACAGTAGCGAATAATAGGGGATAATAACCAATTGCAAGGTTTTGACCCACAGCCAATACAATGACATGAGTGATTACTAGTGATACTTGGTTGTGATAAGAGTGTTTAAGCATCAACAACTTGGTTACCAATGAGTTGATAAATTAGTGAATGTTGATACTAACATGCTAGTCACATAATGCATGCGTTGATGATACTACTAACAACAGCAACGATATTGTACGCCATTAGCACTAGGAATACAGTAGTAATGACTACGACAAAAGGTAATGACAACAATCAATAGAGCTTAAGGAATAACAACATTCTTACCATTTGCATATCAATAGTTCATACCAATAGTTAACACTATTAACCATTTTTACCAACAAGAAATAGTTCAAACGAATTCTAACATATCTACCGGGTGGTGCACCCGGCAACGTTGTGACACAGCTCCATGGTGGTTTCTCCAGCCGGTTTGGGAACCCCAAAGTTGGACGCTTTACTACCATAAATGGTTAATAAATCGGATGATCACACGGGGGTTACACTGATCTTAAGAAACCGCCATATTCACGGCATAGAACATGGCAATTGCCTGAGACTAATGAAGACACGTGAGCCACGAAAGATGTTGGAGAATCTGAGGATTATCCAAACCTGCTACAAATCGCAACCAATGAACAACTCTGATTTTTCACTGAGTAGAACCACTGCCAAAGATTGGGCGTGTCAATCGCCTGTGGCTCTCGTCAAGCTGAATTCCAACTTGGTAAATCGACAAAGCTTCTGCACCATCAAGCATCACTAATCAATATGAACCACGACTGGCATGTTTGACGCAATGTTTTCTCCACAATCAATCATTCAGCACAGTATTCCCTAGTATTGTTGGGTACTACTATTACTCCCCGTAAAATGATTGGTGAACTGCCTGTTCCCTGTAGCTTTGTTGGGTATCACTCCCAGTACTAGTTCACTGCTTGGCCCATTGTATTCCCTAGTATTGTGGGTTAGAACTCACTAGGGACAAGCAGTCAACTGATTCCTACCCATGGTGAGTTGAGTCAAGCCTAGCAAAATTCATTCCTCACTGCTGGACCCAACTCGCCATCGCGCGTGCCCTGAAGCTCGCCATAGACCAGCGACAAGCGGGTCGTTGTCATCGAGATGCAGCCGTTGCTTGACCTCAGAGTCCAGTGGATGCCGAGTTCGCCACTGGGAAAGGCCATGGATGGGTTGTTACTGGTAAAGAATGGTGAAGAAGGGTTATTTAGAAGGGGATAATCAGCAATTCTAGGGGATATACCAAGTTAATGGATGGTTTATTACTATCAATGGTTTGTAAACAAGGGGGTAATGGTGAACAATGGTTGTTAACAACTAGGAATGGTGAACAATGGTCAGGACGGTTTACAAAGTGGGCCCCCGGCCACTTATAAGTTGGTTTATGTCTATGTATCACTAACTTAGCTAGGTTAAGCTTAACTAGGTTAACCGACAGTCATAAGGGGGTATAACCGTATAACCCAACTAATAACTGCTAGGGGCCCATCTTGTCTTACTGGTTAAGAATGGTGAACAATGGTCAGTAGCAAGGGGATAATGTTGGCAATAGCAGGAAATATACCAACTTGTTGGTTTAAAACTATCAATGGCTAATGTCCTGGATGGTTTGTGGGTAGCTTTATGTGGCCGTTTCTCAAAATGGGAGACCCAACAAATGGTTGGCGTGTATTACTACAAATGGTGAATGAAGGATGATCGAGGGGCCCCCATTTTGGGAACACCAATTCTGAGGAACAGCAAGGTTTGCCTGGAAATATGATACCATCATGAAGCGTGATCATATAACTTCTCAAATGTCATCATGTCCCGCCATTCTTGAGCAGTATCTTTGGGTATTGACTATCAACTGCCGTTCATGGATAATGCTACATTGCCCCTGGTGGTTGCTGGTTCTCAACTCCTACAGCCACGAGCACTTTCCTCACTCAATGAAGTAACCATAATGACCCATAACTCATACGTGCTAACCCTGACAAGTTCTTGCTGTTTACTAACAGCCATTAACGGACATTGCAATGTTGCTGTTGATAAACTGAGGATGAAACATGATAGAACAACTCTGAGACATTGTTGACGACTCTTGAACATTATCCACCGCCAATCACCACCATGAGCCTCTGTAGTTGTTGAGATCACTATGCAGCATTCTCTACCACTCAGTAATGTATCATTGTCTGCCAGCATTCACCATCATTTGCATTGTTTTTGTTGCTATTAGACTACTGTTCACCAACCTTAGCCAGTGTTAACACCGGTTGGTTGAAACATTATTGATTATGACCGTTTTATGGATTACCATTAACAGTTCTATCAAGACCAAAATCCACTCATTACTAGTCTTGTTCGCTATTGACAGTTGCTGAAACCATCCATCAAAGTCATTTTCATCCAGACTTCGACCACTACGAACTTTGTATCAAAATTTTCATCTGTTGGTAAGGGTTATGACAGGCAATACCAAGATTCATCCGTTTCATTAAGAATTTGTCATCAAACTTTTCGACCAATATCAACTTTGTCTCATCAAATCTTCATCAACCATATATCAACCATATCAGCATCACCTTCTTTTACAAAGTTTGATACAAAGTTGATAGTATGGTTAGTTGTTAGCATCAATATAATTATTGGTCATTATCTTCCATTATTGGTTGGCTGTGGGTCAGTTCACCCCGTACCCCTGGTTCCCCTATCATTAACCAGCTCGTTTTCCGATGGTTTTGCTGGTCACTATCCCCCATGAAAGTTGGTTGGTTAAAGCCTTTACCCATCGCCAGCTGGTATATCCCCTATAATTGCTAATTGTTGTCCCCTATTATTAAGCATGAACCAGCTAGTTCAACCATTGGTTAACTGCTTGACCCAGCTCGCCATATATAGCTAGTATATCCCCTATAGTTGCTAGTTGCTATCCCTAGTTCAACCATTGGTCGGTTAACTGCTTGACCCAGCTCGCTATATATGATTGTTTCTCAGAACAGGAGTACCACCAAATCATCCCTAAATAGTCATTTATAATAATAAACCAACCATTTTTGGGTCCCGTATGGCTTAAGAAACCACCATATGGCTGAGGGTCAAAACCCTTGGTCCCCCTGGTTCCCCTATCATTAACCATCGTTTTCCCTATAAGTTGTTGGTTATCATCCTCCATTATTGGTTGGTTAAAGCCTTTACCCATCGCCATATATAGCTGGGAGCACCTAACCAACGGAGCCACCTTCTGTTGGGAGCTTCCGCCAAGCAACTGGTCCTCGAGCAGGGACGCCGCGTCGTCGCCTGGGAGCTGGTCACCAAGCTGCGCCGACGCTCGCATCTCATGGGGGTTTTAGGTGAGATTTCATGGGCTTAGTTGGTTGATGTTGGTTGGTTTTACTTGTGATTTATGATGATTTATGATGATTTATAGTGATTTATGATGATTTATAATGATTTATGGGCTTAGTTGGTTTAGTATGATTTAGTGTCATATGAATGGTGAGATTATCCCATGGGCCTAGTTGACGACGCTGAAACTTATAATGGTTTATGATGCTTAGTTGGTTTTATACCATCCATCTGGGGGTTCCCAAGATTGAAAAAGAACAGATGTTGTTGAGATCACGCCAGTTCGACACAATTTGCGGACCCAAAACAAATGGTTTCCTGTCGCTGACCAGTCTGCAACCATTGTTTTGTTCGCTTTTCATCCCTAGCCCCTAACAACCATGATCAACATTGTTTCACCAATTTGGCTTGTTGACCAATCTTGCTCGTTGACACTTTCAGCCCATCACTTCCAACCATGCTGCAGTATCACTAATCATCACTTATTACTATCAACCATGTTTGACTACTATCAACAATAATCCATTCTTAACTAGCATTTTCAGCCATTTGAAAATAGTATATAATCATTGTCACCCATTACTCACCAATCTTGGCACTTGTAAACCAAGTGTTTCACAATCTTTAGCTAAGCCTTTTCAATCGCCAATAACCCCAATAGATATAGCTGCTAAATTTTAGCTGGTTGATCATGTCCGAACATTCTCGCAACTTTATATAATTTTATCATGTTCAATCATTCTTGTTGGTAACTACCCAGCCCATAAAGCTGTCAATTGACTATGTTTTATCATGATCCTCCCCTACAATTAATCACTCGAATCATGTTTAAGCATTGTTTATAACTCATCTTATTGGTTATGAATAGCATACTTTTGGTTCAGCTATAATTCTCCAATATACAAAATTACTCAGCATTGCTTGGGTCATGATTGACAATTATCAAACATTATAAACCACTATCAACAGTCAATGTTTGATCGTCATTAGTGATTAATTTGTCATCATACATCAACCATGATCAGCCACTATCAACAATCGCTTCTTGATCAACCGGTGTCATTCATTCTTAGCCGGTTACTAAGCACTACTAGCCTGTATTCAACCATCATGCAGTCATTGCACACTATACTATTGAGTAACCGTTATCAACCATCAAATCTTGATCATCACCAAGCATTATCAATCACTCTTAGCCGCTACTAACCACTATCAACCATTGCTAGTAGCTAGGTGATCACAAACCACTATCAATCAGTACTGACTAGCAGCCGCTACTCGCCACTACAAACCACTATCAGCAGTATTGAGCATTACCGACGATTCCAAACCAATATCAACCACCATTCATCATTACCAAAAGTTGATTCCCAACCGTCATTTGGGTGTTTCTCAAGTTCCAGGGGTACCCCCAAACCATCCAGTTGATTGATAAAAATGGGGAGTTCCCAAACTGGCTTGAAAAAAAACATTTATCAGGCTCAATCATTCACTAAGTTTAAAAAAACACATGGTGAATCAGCCATCAAGCGACCATTTTTCACGCCCATTCTCCCTGTCACCGCCGCCCAGCGGTTGCAACCGAGGAGCAACAGGTACTGCCGTCCGGCGACATGCCGGAGCATGCCTCATCCCTGGGCCATGGCTGATCCTGATGAATCGACAGTTAGTAATTGGTTAATAATTATTGACCATAATGGTTGGAAATAGTTTGTAATAGTCAGTAATTGGCTAATACTAATAATACTTAGTAATACTAATAATAGTTAATAGTTTAATTGAATTGTATACTGATTAATAAGCATTTTTTGATTATTATATAGTATAATTGGTTGATAATGGCTAGTAATTGATCAGTGACTATTGATCAATAATTGTTGTAATGGTTAGCAATAGTTTGTGATAGTGGATCAATATTGATCAGTAATTGATAATGATGGTTTATAATCATTATAGCAAATGATACTGATCAATAATGCTAGTAATTGGTTAGTAGTGCCTTGTAATGGTTAATATCGGTTGATGATGGACAAATGTTGCGTGGTATTAGTTAACGATGATCGGTAGTGGTTGATATTTGTTGATAGTGCTCTGTAATGGCTATGATGACTTGTAGTGGAAGATAATGATCAACAATGGATGTCTGATGATGCTTAATAGCGGTGCATTCATAGTGACTAATGACTAATGATGATCAAACATTGATGATCAATAATGGTTGGTAATGTTTAATTATGATGCTCAATAATGGCAAAATTTCAGGTAATGACTGATTGACCAGGCCGAACGATGAGAAGGAATGATCAACAATTCGCAACCAAGAATAGTGGTTGATGATGAGCGTTAGAACCAACAGCGAGTCAGCAATTGCTAGCGGTGCTCCATGTACTGTGCGCGTGGGAAGCGGGGAAACTCTAGTTTAAGAAAAGAAGCTGTCATCAAAAAATGGCTTGGATTTCAAGCTAGCTTTGTTCGCTAGAGGGTATCTGTACGTATCTAGGAGCATTTGTAGGTGTGAGCTGCTCAGCATGTTTTGGCATCATTGAGGGCCTACATCCTAAGTGCAAAGCCGCCATCCAGAGGCCCTTACACCTGGATCTACCCATCCTAAGTATGTTTGCCTTGTGTTTGCACGGCATCTTGAAATCGGGGACTCCCTTTTCAAACATCGAAGCCACAGGGGGACACCCATGATTTCACCCCCCACCACAGGGCCAGTTCTTTGATGGCAGCTGTTTTTGCAGCTTGCGGTTGATTAACATGTGCATCACGTTGAAAGACACATTCATCACCTCTAACAACTCGCTGGAGCCATCTCCAACCAGTAATCTGCCATGATGGTGGTTTTTCCGAAGCGGTGTTGGATTCTTCAGGGGCCCTGAAAAGACCGGGTGTCTCCCACTGGGACCTGCTGATCCAGCGGGAGCCCTGAATGTTCTGGGTGGGCTTTTGTGGTAGACTCAGTTCTTGGATTCATGACCACTGGCTGGGCATGTCGAATCTGTGATATCGCAACCCCAGGATCCTGGAAGTGCCAAAGGAACATCTTGAATACGTCGGTGAAGAAATACAAAGACTAAAACATGGTTTGCTCTTGAACGAAAATGAAAGTGTACTTGGGACATGAATCAGAAATTATTGCCTTGTTGCTTTATCCTCTGTTGGTGATGATTCTGTGCTAACATGCTTGAAATCTGTGCGGTCTTCATTGCTCATCATGTTCCCAATCACAAATTGCGATGACCCAGACCTCTATATACACCAAGAATAGCTGGTTGCCCCAGCTCAAAGCTTCCAATTTTGGGATACAGGGAGTATCGTCAAGTATGGATACACCCATAGCAGTTGGGGAGCAACAGAGAATAGCACCCACAAATAGCTCTCTTAAGATATCAATAGGCAACAAAAACCATCCATAGCTCAAGAGCCTTCTGGTTTCTTGTTGGCTGACCATCAACATTGCCCGATTTGTTGCCATCTTACCAATATATCTATACACATGCGCATATACCTCCCATTCGCCGCCATGCATCCAATCAACGATCAAAATCAACCAGCCATTAACCCTCAACCATCATGATAACCAGCATTCGCCACATCAAATCAACCATCTAACCATCACCATCACCCACTCAGTCACCCACTTAACCACCACTTCACCAACCCAACCCACCAACCAACCCACCCACCAACCCACCCACCAAGCCACCCACCAAGCCACCCACCAACCCCCCAAGTCACCCAGCAAGTCACCCAGCATCCCCTTGCGCCAAGGCTCGGCCATGTGGAGCTGGGCGCCACCAAACTGAGGCACTTCGCAGCAAAGGCCACGTCCACCACGGCGTAGTACGCTGCCTCCGTTGCGGAGGTGGCGCCCTATGGGCCACGGATGGATGGCTTGGAAGGAGTGGAAGCCACCGGGGAAGGATGGGTGGCTTAGAAGAACAGAATTCTAACATTAATGGAAGGATATGACTTAGAAGAATGTAATTATAGAACATGAATGGGATTAGAACTTGGTGATCTAACTTGCGGACATTACTGATTCGTTTGAAGTGAATATTGATCCTGACTGGGTGATAGTGGGATTGTAAGTAACAACAAGCAATCACATCAACGAAGAATCAACCAATCTCAAACAAACAAACCAACCAAGGATCTGGTGCAGGATGATGTGTGGTTGGACAACTGATTTTGATGGTCAGTTTGATGGTTTGATAGTTGATTTGACTGTGGAGTGGTGTTTGATCGTTCAGTAGTGGTGAGTGGTGAGTCATGGCTAAACTGCTTGAGTTGATCATGATTTAACGTAGTGGTTGTTGCTGAAATGATGGTGAACTGGGTCACAATGATGACAACGGACGCTGCCCGAGGGGTGAACCAACAACAAATGGTGCGAGCGCTTCGTGGGAAAATCATAGTCATAGTTTTCAACAATCAACCAAAAATGGTGCTCAATGAATGTGGATTGACGGATGGATAATTCATCTGTTCATTGGCTGTGACCATGGGTAGTGGCTAAGAATGGCTGGTAGGACTTGAGAGCCAAGACTAACTTCACTGGTTCACGATACTGGTTCGCAATTTTTCATTATAGATGATTCTAGAGGATAACAATCAATTATAAAGGATAACAATCAGCGATGATGAACAACATGTGTTCAAGGATTTATATAAGCAATAGCAGATACAAGCAGGATTGCGGAATTTTCAAGCGTGACACAATGCGGAAGCAACCTACAGTACAGCCAACCAATCGTTGTGATATGCAGACTTGATGGGTACCAACCTGCCAATCATGAATTGTTATGAATGGCAAAAATTACGCAACAATTATTTGCGATTGGAGGGTACAGTAAGGGTTGGATCGGTAGGATTGCGATGTAGCCAACACTGTGCACTTCGGGGTGATAGCTGGCCAATGATTTGAGGAAACAGCATACGTCTGTATGACCTCAAACAACTAATCGTGGTTATAACGATCCTTTCCAGGTCGATGCTTAAGATATCAACCGACTATTCCACGGGGGTGTTAGCTTACAACCTTCTACCCCACAACTGCCCACACTTTGGATTACAATGGTCTCAATGGTAATTATATGGAATTGATGATTGCCACTATGAAGAGTTAATGGTCAACCACGGTTACCAACCACTATCAAAAATAATTCAACCATTTGTAAACGTTAGCAACCATCATGGATACTTATCAACCACTATTATCAACTATTCATCATCGCTATTCACCAATGATATCATTCTTAGATCACCATCATCTAACAACTATTATGGCAATCTAAAAATGACTGCATTACCATTAATAAAGCACAAAAATCATTGTAATACCACTGGAAATCCCTATGAACTCACAATGGTGATAATTTACCATTGCCATTACATCATTCTTAAGGACCACTGGTTGATATCACCACAAAGGTGGTTTCTCAAAATAGGGAACCCCTTCAGTTATCATCATCGGCTTATCAACCATCTATGGAAAAAAAATCCAACCATGCCAACTTGGGGGTTCCCAACAGTTTGAAGAAACCCCTTGGAACCATAGTTGAACCATAGTTACCATGGAAAATCCCAAGGTTTCCAGGCGTCACCAACGCTAAGCCCACCGCTCGCCGCACGGTTGGAACACCACTGCGCACCTCTTCGGTGAGGGGTCGGCCAGTGTCGAAGTCCATGAGCATCTGAAGCTTTCGACGGAACGGAACGGTAGGTAGTTAGAAGCTGAATTCGGTTAGTGGTTATAACCCATTTGGTGGTTTCTCAAAATAGGGGACCCCAAAAAAAGGTTGGTTTAGTACTACTAAATAACTATAGATGGATGATTTGGGGGTACCCCTATTTTGAGAAACACCCATTTAGCTTGGTTAATGGTGTTAGTGGTTATAGCTGGTGTTAGTGGTGTTAGTGGAACACTAGTTATAACCCATTGAGCTTTAACCAAAGTCAGCTTTAACCAAATGATCATTCAGCTTTACTTAGTTTGTAACCATTAGAGCTGAATGATCAATTTTGTTAGTGGTTATAACCAAACGATTATTCAGCTTTACTGGTGTTAGTGGTCAGTAGCTTAACTACTGGTTAGTGGCCATAACGACAAGTTAACGGTTAAAACCAACAGTTCTTGGTTGTCAAAGTTATTGCTTAGTTGCATAACTATTCGTTACTTGTAGTTGATGGTAATGAAGGGAATGATCAACGGTAATTAATGTTACTAGGCATTAGTCATGTGAATGAAGCTGTGATAGTTAATGATAATTAGTCGTAATTAAAAGTAATAAGTTGCGATTTGCATTGGACTGATAACCATTAATTAGAAACTATTAAGTTTAGTTATAACCATCAGTACTGCTAGTGCTGATGGTTTGATGCTAAGGGAGGCTAATATCCTTGCTTTACCAATAACTTGGATGCTAATGTTTGTTGGTCCATTATCCATCATTCACTGAGGTTCTCAGCAATCTTAATGGACTAATGTAGTAACCAGTAACATGTTTGATGACTCTCACAATGGCGAATGAGCCACACGGTTCATAAGAACTGCTAGTGGCGCGAACAAGGGGTACTCATGATACAGAATGGCCAATGATGGTTAGTGATCCTTAATCAATCATGCTCGTTAACAGGCATGGTTCTCCTACATGGGTGTTTCTCAAAATGGGGGTACCCCAAATCATCCGCAACAAATCATGCACTTGTGCGGTTCCCTTATTTCAAGAGGCCGGTCACCACTTCATCGGGACTAATCGACTAATCATGTTCTCAACCAGCCATCGGCCATCAACCAGCCGCCAGGGGATTGTGAACATCCAGCTGTAGCTCCTGCCACAGCCAACGGTATCCAACCACCAGAATTTCACTCAGCACCAACCATGACGACAGGAACCCACCATCACGATGGCAAACAAACCAACTAGTTGTCCAGACAACCAACCACCCAGCCAACCAGCTAACCAACCACCCGGCCAACCAGCCAACCAGCCAACCGGCCAACCAACCAGCCAGCAATCACCAACAGCCACCTGGTCGTTGCGGAGCATTTGAAGTCGGCCCTGCCAGGTATACCGACACTCCAAAATGTCCTGCCGGCAGTGGGCAGCAACCACCGGCCAGACGACAAGGAGCGCCGGTTCACCATGGCCGTTGACCCACCAAGCCCCCAACAAGGCGGATCTGCTATAGTCAACAGCTGATACCTCTCACACTGGTCAAGCAAATAGTTTGACCCTTCGGTTTGAAAACAAAAGCAGTTGACATCGTTATCCTGAGCCATTGTGACCACATAGGTTCTCAACCATATTCATCCATATTTGCGGTCTAAAACCTTAGTTGCAATGGCAAATATATGACGACCATCACGAACCACTTCAATCACCTTTGCTCACGCTGTTCAATCACAGTGATCAGAACAAGTCATTTCAATCACACAAGTCATTTCATCAACCCCTTGAATCCCCTTATTTCAACCAATGCTTTCACAAGTACAAACAACCCAAGGCTGATCAGATTCTGAATGGGAATCGGCACCGCAATCACGGATCCTTCCGACACCTGACAGGTGAATGCTGTCAATATCTGTCAATATATCCATGATTTGGAGGGTTGTTTGTCAACAGGTGTTTCACAACAAGAATGCTTACCTTAGATTGCGTACTCAGTGTACTCCCATTTTATCAACCATTGCTAACTACTCTGGACTATCAAGCCTTTCCGACAATTCGTGAACAAGCATAATGAAAATTGTTTCAATACGACTAAGTTGTATTACTGTATTCATTGTTGACCATTATCAACCACTGCTAACCAGCATCAACAAATATGAAACACGAATGACAACCATTCACCCTCACTAATCAGCATTGCCCATGCAAGTACCAAATAGCACCATCATCTCCAGTTCTACCATATATCGTCCTGCCGCATTAGCAAAAATCATCAACCAGCCAATCCACCCTTGCATATCAACCGTTATCTGCCATCATTGACCATCATTCAACATCATCAACCTCTACTACAATAGCCGAAGCATAAGATCAGCCCTAACCAACCTTCATCACCCCTTGCAAACTGACCATTATTCACCAGCTAATCAAGCCCCTCATCAACCCTCATCAACCAGCTAATCATCAACAGTTGGAAAGCTGAACCATTCATTTACCAAATAGTATCAATCAAATAATCAACTTCATTACAAAGCATGATTAAGCAGCTTGAAATAATCAACAATCATAAAACATTGTTCATCAACTTGAAGGGACAATGATAACTATAATCGATCAATTCCATACTCTTTATTGACCAAGCCGAATCAACCCTCATCACCCCCACTAACCATCATTACCCAGCTGACCCATTCATTTCCCACGCGCTCATCCAGTCCCCGACTTCGGGCTCGGCGGGCGCGCGACGCTGGTGTCGCGGCAGGTCCGATTGTAGGCCTTAGGGTGGCGAGGATGGCAACCAACGAGAAGTACTGGTTGATTGCTAATAATTCAATAGAGGTTCATCATAGCTACCAGGAGTGATGGTTGACATGTGGTTGCTTAGAAGTTGGCAATGGTTGATTGGAGGTTGATAATGGTTTGTAGGGTTGATTAGTGATTAGTAGGTTCATGAATGGCTTGCTAAGGATTGTTGAGCCAGTTGACTAGAGGTTGACAAAGTGATTGGAGGTTTGTGAAACAATATCGAAGTAATTCATGATTGATTGTTGATAGAAGATAAGTGGTTTCGTAAGCAACCGGAAGTGATGGCTGATAAGCGGCGCATGAATGGTTGATCTATGGTTAGTCAGGGTTGCTGAGGGTTGTTAAGCTGGATGATGATAGAGGTTGATGGCTGTAATTCATGGGATGATTCATCAGAGGTCAATCACAAGCAACCAGGAGTTATGGTTTGACTTGTTAGTTAGAGGTTGATTTGTAGTGGATCGTGGATAATAGTTGTGACATCCTTGATAATGGTTGATTTCTGCTTGATTAGAGGTCATTATATATGGTGGTGTAGTGGTTGATGGCTAGAACCAATGGCAAAGGTGGCTGATGGCGAATGATTGATCGGCGGTGGTTTTGTGGTTGATTAGTGCTTGATGAATGTTTGCTTATTGGTTGAGTTGGCTCACAACAAGTTCTAACTGCTTATAAATAATCGTAGTGAGTAGGTATTTCTGAGAGCAACCACGCAACTGCTTAGCAATTTGAATTGGTGCCTCCCAGCTATAAATCTGGTGCCTCGAATCTTGCGTGTAAGTCGGCGACGAAGTTGTTGAGTATATTTTCCCTCGGTATTAGTTGGTTGTACCCGCCCATTCTTTGCTGCTCAACTGTCGAAAATCTCCACTGAAGTCGACTGATATTCCTTGACATCCAAGCCCCACCTGCTAGGTCCCGCAAAGGTCGTGGCACTGCTCGGGGAATCCCCCAGTGACCAGCTTTTTGGACCGTAGCCTTGGGTAAACACATGGAACCACTCTAAACGAGCCAGGCGTGGAGGGCACCAGCGCCGTTGGGCATCCAGGCTGAAGGTCTCCACCTCGTTCTGCGGTGGTGCCTTGAAACCTGGGGGTAGCGGGACACCGACACTTCTGGTTGTGCGACTATTGGAAAGTCAAGTGTAGAACTACTATTGGAGTACACTTCTAGTAAGAACACTTTCCAATAGTAGAACACTTGGAGTATTGACTATTGGAAAGTTGGAATGTATTACTATTAGAGCATAGTTATAACTATTGTAGTACGTTTATGGTACGATTCTTACTAGTGTAGTTATAACACTTACTCTTTGGTATATTGTGGGATTTATAGTACGTTTATAGTTTGTATTACTCACAGAAGTGGTATTATTTCGTGAGATGCTAAGTATGTGGAGTAAGAACATCCTGTTTAGTACTATTTATTAGTAGTGCTTAGTACTTCTGGTAGTATTTTATCAATATACCATTTGGCACTATTTAGTTGGCACGAATTGCAGTTGAAATACTAGGTTTCAGGATTGTAGAGTACTATTGGTACATACAAACCTACAAGAATCTAGAATCCAATAAGGGCAACTGGTTGTTCATTGGTAGAGTCTAGCTACAGACAACTAGAACAGCTAGAGATTCTGCATACCAATTGCAAGAGCTACCTAAACAGTCAGGTGCTACTAGTTACTAGTCTTTGAACTACCCCTGAAGTAGCTCTTCGAAAACCATAGTTTTAAAATTGATGCCAAGAAGCACTTGAAAGAAGCAAAAATAGTGACTATGTGACGTTGATGGTGACCCCAGGGATGGTTGGGGGCGGCTACAGCGTTGACCGGACCAGAATTAGCCGTGAGCAAATTGCTCTCACGTATACCAACCGAGACAATCAAATTACGTCAACTTGATACCCCATGCAATGATGCAAAGGAGCAGAAGACAACATCTTTCTCCTTAACCGTGCACAGGTTCATATGTGAACCAGTTGTTGTATTCATGCTACGCCTGAAGTGGCCCTTACTTAAACTCAAGTGGTCAATAAATCAGAAAAAACGCCCAGTTGTAATGCCGGCCACTGATGGATTATGGACAGCCTGTAGGGCTGGAGATCTAAACCATCGTCCACGAGCATCGCTGGCCCGCTGGGCAGCCCGCTACCGCAAGATGTAGCTCCGGAGGTGGGGCCAGTGATCAGTTCGTTCACCCCCGTAGAACTGGTACACCCCAGTTGCCTTAGTCCTATCATGTCTTGGCTGGTATACCCCACTAGATTGGGCGAGTTGCTAACCATGGCTACCAGATTGTGGGATGATCATCCACTCCAACTGCTTGGCCAAGGTCAACTCCGTTGCGCTGCTGCCCAGACACCACTCTTGAAGTGGCTGGGTTGATCTCTGGCCGAAGCTCCTCCGTCACCGCCAATCAACAGACTCCTCGGCGCGGGTGTGCTTGTGCCAACAATGGCTTGGGAGGGGGTCATGATCGGTATTTGTTGCTCAAAATAATGATGTGATGGTGATGGTAATGTGATCTGTATATATATATATATATATGAATTATATGGGCTTGTTATGGGTTTTCCCTGTCAAAAATGATGTTCGATTGGTTGGGGATACGTATCATTCATGAACTGCACATAGGATGAATCACCTGTTGAACATTGTTGGCCTTCGTACCCAACCATCGACAAGATTTCCAGCAACCTCGTCCAAGACATGACTTTGAAAGTGTTCACTATCAGCCTATCCGCATTGGGTTCTCAACCACAACCGCCATTCATCAGTCTGGCTGGTCCTCCAAGTAGCCACCATGCATCAGCGTCAACCAACCCCCGGCGCCATGACCAGGGCAACCCCCCGTATCGTGCCGCAGCGCAGCGCCGTGCCAAGTGTCTGAGCCATGTTGGTGGCGACATCAGGATACAAAGTCCCGCCTGAGGCGCCAGGGAGTTGGTGGTGCTGGTGGTGGAGAGGTCAATGGCACCTGAAAATCATGAAAAATTACAGAAAATCATGATTCAATGAAGGTGAAATGGTGGTGAAACGCTGGTTGTGAGTCCTATATCCCTGGTGTTTAGCCGCAGCTCCTTCCGAACGACCAGCCAGTCACATCCACCAGGGTCAACTCATATCGCTGAGCGCCCCCGGCAATCCGTTGGCGCTCGTCGTGTGAAGCCCAGGAAAGGCAAGCCATAGAAGGCCTAGCAGCCGACCGCGTGGATCATCCCTGGTAGTGGATCACCGTCTTCCAGGGACCACCAATGGTAAATAATGGTATCAACCTATAACCCAACCATCACCTAGTGGTTATCAATAATATATAATATAATAGGGTAAATATAATAGGTATATAATACCCTAATGGTTCCGGTATATAATATATAATGGAAACCCAACCATGACCTAGTGATGGTTGATGATCCCTGGTTGATAGTGGATCATCCTTCAGGGTTGTAGGTATGACCATTACTGGTATATCATGGTCTAGTATATAATGGAAACCCAACCATGGCCCAGTGATTGTTGTGATACAAAAGAATCACAATTTCAACCACTATATTGGGCGATAAGAACCGAACCGTTTAGTATGGTTGATGACCTAGTGACCTAGTGATAGTTGACCTAGTGTTTTTTTTGCGTGATGAGGTTAATGGCCTAGTGATGTGGCCTAGTGATAAAGTCTAGTGATTTCTAGTGCTATGGCAGCATTATACCTTGGTTTTCCGGTGATATCAAATTGTATAATTTTGGAATCACTTCCATGGTAGCTTATGGCAAGCACACCTTGAGGGCGTCGCGCGCTGTCTGCGGTTTTTCGTCCTTCGTCAGTTCCCGTGTCCATGCCAAGCAGAAATGCAGCGCTTTTTTTGCGTGAGCAAAAAAGCCCCACGCCCTGGAAGGACACTTCCCCAGCTTATCTGTTGTGATATGATTTGATATGACCGAAGCAATGACTTCTAGGAGCTTCCAAAGTTCAAGTTCTAACTTGGGGAGTGCTGTTGCCTTTGCCCAACCGTCACGTTGATGGGTAGCGCTGGATCTTCAACGGTGATCAATCCCCCACTGTTGACCCAGGGAGAAAATCGTGAGAATTGGTCTTCGTTGGTCATCACCAACCATGGTCGGCCATGTTCACTAGTATTGAATCATTTTTGGCAGTCATTGGCAATTAATTCTTGATTATTGTTGACCGCTTTTCGTTCTAAATCATTCTTAATCTTTGATTCAGCAACAATAAAGCAATTACCAACCAACAATTGATCACCAAATCACCAACTGTGTCAACAACCAACCAACAGTGATTGGTTAAACGACAATCCCATTCGCTCACACAATCACCATTGAGAATCCATTCATCAACGATTCACCAACCAATCCAAGACCCTGTAGGTTGGCTTATTGTCGTTTGACCCACCATTTCATCATTGACCACATCATCACCCAGAAAATGTGGGTTCCTAGCTCCTAATACAGCACATAACCACAGCGACTCACCAACCACCCGTGACCATTCCCCCAGTAGCTTGGCACCAACAACTCCCCGCCGGCAGCACCTTCGATGCCGCGTCAACACGCACAGCAAAGCGCAAGCCTGGCCGTGCATGAACCTTTTGGAGCTCCCCGGGGGTTTAGATTGCTTGACCGTTTGATGATATAGGCTATACCTTTTCAAATAAATGTGGTGGTTTCTCAAAATAGGGGTCCCTAAAAATGGTTGATTCATTACTGTAAATGACTAGCCATGGATGATTTGGGGGTACCCCTATTTTGAGAAACCACCATGTGTTTAAAAGCACTATTTGTTCAAGCTTCATTATGTTGTATGATCAATGAATTGGATGATAACTGGGGTCCCCCATAACTTGAGAAACTGGCATAGAACCATCCTTAAAGGTGGCGAACGATGGGTTATGGCCATGATGGTTCTTGGAGCGATCCAAAGTTCTCCCTCATGAGGCTACAAGGCAGAACTTGAAAAGGTGGGTCTTCCACAAACACATGTACATGACACGGGCGTATACAAGGCAGAAATACATGTCTCTAAATATTGTTTCTATATCATACATGCGCAGGTATCCAGAAAGACACAGATATTAATGTGTATATAATGGTTTCTCAAAATAGGAGAACCCAACAATCATCCTTTCTTTGTCATTTCTACTACAGTAAACCAACCCAAACTGCAACAAATCCATATGTCGAACCCCTTAATTAGTAATAAACCAACCATAATTCTATTAAAAAACACATTTATACTATAGTAAACCACCCACAACTCTATGAAAACCCATGTGTTTTCACCCCAGCTCCCAGCTCCCTAGTGCCACCTCCTGCTTCAGGCTGAATGGGCCGGTCACCGAAGACCTGCAGTCAGCAGTTTGGAGGCCAATGTGGAGTTGAAACAGCGCAGCCAGTGCTAGCACATTTGGAGTAGCGCGGGGGTACCGTGGCATGTTACCCCCAACGCTATTGTAATGGTTCATAGTAGGAATTAATATAGAGGATAATCACCAACAATGATGGTTGATCAATGGAAAAAACACGGAATACAGGGGGGTCTTGATACATTGATGGTCGGAATCATCTCTATCATCGTTTAGGTGGTGTTTTTTGAGTAATAACCATTAGAGCAAAGTGGTCATGGCAACAATGATTGGAAAAGTACGATTATATCATAGCAGAAATAACAAGCACTTGTATTAGCATGATGAGAATAAAAATGCAATAGTGGTAACAACGACTATAGTCTTTGATGACACAAGCTGGCACGGCTCAAAAGCGAAGAATTACAAAGACATGATCTGGGTCGGTGGTTTCAACCCCTATGAAAAATATCAGTCAAACAAACATTTGCGATAATCAGACGGGAAAATCAGCAAAATGTCAATCAAACCACCAGCCAGTGATGCCAACCGCCAACCCAGCTGTTTTTGAAGCTTCTCAGCTATGGAGGTAAGCCCCTGCCATTGGGCGATGATTGGAACCCACCAAGCTTCAGGCACATGAAACCCAGCCATGGCCGGGCTGCAACGTCTACGCATCCAGTACGAAATATGCATATTTTTATTCTACATGTACACTTAGAAAAAATGTAGAGAGGTATGAGTGAACATCATATACAACCATTAAGGAAATATCATGTGCCATCAGTGATTTGAGTACATCATGAGTAAACATGTTTGATGTTTACATGGCATTCTAATCTAAAGCTAATCTATCTCATCTAATCTGCATCTGACCTATCAACCCATCCCTCAGTGCTCCACCCCACGGGGCGGCCCCCGCAACGGCGCGCCTGCGCCCCACGGGGCAAGACGTCGAACTCTCGGCGTTGACAGGTCCTGCCGTGGTCCAGCAGCATGCTCTGCTCTTGAAGGCGAACCTGATGGCGCAACGGGAGGTGAGGTGGTGAGGGATGCCAAGGTGGTGGGGATTGGTTGTGGTCGGTCGGTTGGTTGGTTGGTTGGGAGGTGAGTTTGGGGAGTCAGGTGATGGTTGAGGTTGGCTAATGGTTGGTGAATGAATGATGAATGGATGATTGATGGATGGTTGTGGTTGGTCAATGCATGGTCCATGGATGGCTATGTTGAGGCAAGTTGAGGAGTTACAGGTTGAGATAAAGATTGGTCAGTTGATGATTTAGCATTCAGGATGGTTCAGGGCGAATTCTGCTTGGTGATTAGCGCCGATAGCAGGGCCAACATGCTTCAAAGTGGCTAACAACAATCATCATACTAAATTGCTTGGTGAACGTATTCTGTACAAGTACAAGAGTTGGACTTGACCCCTAGGGTGACCACATAGGTGGGCAGAGTCGAGCCATCAACAGTTGTAGGTTCACCGAACTGAGTACAGGCGCGCACTGTAGCCCTGGCACGTGGCGATTGCCAAAGATGACCTATCGTTTCTGGTTCACCAGGCTGACCGCCATTTTGGAGGGCCAGCATTTTGCAGAACTTGATCTGGCACCTGCATCTCCATATGGTGGTTTCTCTCCATATGGTGGTTTCTACATAGCTGGGGGTACCCCGGGTTGTCATCAAGTTTACTACTGTAATCATTTCTAATATATAAACCATCCATAACTTAGGGGGGTTCCCCTATGACTTGAGACCCCTATCAAGCTTTCTGGAACCAATTTTTTCCCGGGAAAAGTTGGTACCACCCGCCTTCACAAAGCCAGCGAAGGCTGATCCTGTCAGGGACCCCTTGCCATCCCCCGAAACGTATAGATTCCCAACCATGGGAGGATAGGGAAGGGCGATGACCCATGAAGAACTGTGAATTCGCTGCATCCAAGAGACACTGTAGAAGCGAAAGCCCACGTCTTCATCGTCCAAGGCTGGCAAGTCCAACGACAGTGGGCATCCCAGGTTCTTCAATGCCTGAGCATAGACACTCGTGGACTGCGGGGTGCTGTTTTGCCTTGCTCAGCGCTGGAGTAGTGCAAATGTTCCATGCTTGATATCGTCTGCTTGTCAATGGTTGGTAATAAATCGTTCAACCATTACAATTCTCAACCATTAATACATATACATTCAAGCAGTATAATTCCCAACCTGGTTGGGAATATCGTACTACCATGAATGGTCGCTTTTTGATGAACGATACTCCCAACCCCTATTTTCAACCATGAATCACCATGATCAACCACTACTTTCCGATGATTTACCTGTTGTGAACCAATTCTTTCTCAAAATAGGGGTACCCCAAGAATGGTTGGCTGATAACTAGAAATGGTTCGGAAAGGATGATAACTGGGAGGTCCCCTTATACCTTGAGAAACCGCCATGGAATTGCTACAAATTTTTGGGATCACTGCAATGCTGTTGCAACCTAAACCCGCAGGGTGCAGGTCCCTTGGCTGAAGCAACCCATGGCATTGCATCCCCAAGCCTATCCAACGAGCAAAACATCTACCGTCTGGCAGTCCCTAACCTGGCTGCGCTAAAAATCACCAGTTAAGGTAAACCAGCTCGAAATCGTGGCTTCAGATCTGAAACCGATGAGCTGTGACAATTGTGTTCCGAGGTCGAGAACACGCAACCATTTTCTCACTCTCTCAACTGGTTGCAGCCACTTCCATGGTGGCTGAGTTCCTTGGGAAACGTCACTTGTGTGGCCGACGTTTGCGGGTGCATCCCCCATGCTTGGGTAAGCTAAACCCCCATGTCTTTATCAGTCCTGCAGTCCCTCTCAAATGCTGAGATGTAGATCCCTAATCTGTAAAAAACATCGCTATATCAAAAAATTGTTCACAATACTAATCCTACTCTTGTTTGATAATCAAACACTTTCAACCATAGTTATCACAGTACTCTTATTTGATCATCCTTACTAATCATTGTCACTAACTCCACAACTAATGGTAACCATCACTAGCCAGTAATCAGTGCTAATCATCATTAGTACTAATCATCATTTGTACTAATCATCATAAGTACTAATCATCATGAGTACCATGGTACCACTAGATCATCCTACTGTTGCTTGATCATCCTACTAGATACTCCTACTAACCAGTAATCAGTACTCATCATCATTACTAGTTGATAGTAGGATGATCATTACTAGTTGATGATCATTACTAGTTGATGATCCATCACTTATCATCACTAGTAATGATCATCCTAACATCCTCCATCTCCCAGTCTCCTTGTCCCACTCCCTGGGTCCGCCTCCATGAGCTGTGCGCGCGCCTCCTAGCGGGGCGGATCGCTGCGAACGAACATCGGGGGCCCGCGGCGTTGGCTTCCCCAGTGATCGGTGGTTGACGGCTAGTCATCACTGGGATCATGTGAATTTTTCATGGGGGTTTTCACCATTTGAATAGTGAATGGGGAAGAATGAAAAATGGTTTCATTAGTTCTTCAAGCATTTGTTAGTGGTCTACAAGTGGGAAGTATCAAGAAATGGTTGGCGGTTGAACCAGCCCTGTGAAATAACTAGGGAAAAAAATGTCAACCAATGAAACATTTGTTGATAGTGGAGAAAATAAAAAATCAATGGAGCCCCCAACCAGATTTGGTGCCTTTAACGAGCAGTTAACCTTGGTGGCTCATGAATCCTTTTCTGATACCTTAAATTTGTACTGAGTGTAATCCATCAATTCATCTAATCCTAAAACCACTAAAAATATAAGTCCGTGGCTGCAACCGATCCAGCAACATCATGGATATTGGGTGTAGGCCCTTACCACTCATGGTTGGTGCCTGGTTAATTTGTGGTTGATTGATTGACAAGTAATGAACCATCGTCCATTTTGGAGTATGATGATACTTCAGAAGGGCAATGATGGTTACCGTCTAGCAAGCTGGCGATCGCAGGAAAATCATCACTGGAGTACACCACCTACAGGTGGAATCTGCCGGAGGGTATGATGTACTACATGATCGGGAATATATTGGATATAGTACGATGTTTCCCTGATCTCAATTGATTCACTCCAACAAATCATGGATGCTTCAACAACTCTGACACTCCAAGTTTACTCAGAAACTGCAGAATCTAGACCAAAATCAATCAACCTCCAGGGTGTCCTTTGTGGTTTCTCAGCCCTGTGGTGAACCTTGGACCAGCGCCACTTGCCTCGAGAAAAATGGCCAGATTCGTCTTCATATCGGGCCGATCACCTTCACACAGCTCTAGCTGGACCTTGCAGTTGGAATCGGTGGTTGAACCAGCCCTGATTCGTCGAGCCACCAACCGAGACCCATGATGAAACATGTGGTTTGTAGTGGCTAGTAGTGGTTAGTAGTGGCTAGTAGTGGTTAGTAGTGGCTAGTAGTGGCTAGTAGTGGTTAGTAGTGGCTACTAGCAATGATTGATAGTGGTTGGTGATCGCCTAGCTGCTAGTAATGGTAGTGGTTTGTAGTGGCTCAGGGTGGCTAATGATGCTTGGTGATGATCAAGAGTTCATGGTTGATACTGGAATGGTTTCTATGACAACTCTGGATGAAGCGAGCCACCCAACTGGTTGATTTTTATACGGGGTATCCCCAGCCAACTGGTTTCCCATCAAAATGGGATCCTCCCAGCAAAGAAACCTAAGCCTTGTCATATAATTCTGGGTGACCATTAGGAGGGAAAACGCCATATGTTTAAAACCACCAGACAGTTGGTAAAAGTTATGAGTGGTTTTACATCTGTCACGTGCCCATTCAGACTACATATTACTGATTACATCAGTAGTTATCTAGTTTTACATCTGATTAGGGAAATTTATTGCCCTTTTTAGGGAAAACTTGTGACACTGTTCTTGGAGGCGTTCTGGATGACCTTTTTTTGTGTGGTCGATCATTGTGGCTCGCCACACGTTTCACCACCCCAAATATCTCAGCATCCTTGGAACGCGTGCAAACAGTGCAAAATAAATCACCAGCAATCAATATGGACCTCGTATGATTGAATCATAATCCACCATCAAACATTCTCCGGTATTGTCAACAACATATTTTTTGGTTGCCATCTAAAACCGTAACCATCGTCAAAATAACCATTACCAAGCATCATTGACTATCATCAACCACTAAGCATCACTAACCATTCGCAACCATTACTTGTCTTTCTCAACCACTACTAGACAGCAAAATAGCAACCGCACAAGGCGGTGGCAGAAGTTTCCAGGATAAGGAGCCTACAGGAAGACAGAACTGCTGGAAATGAGCTGATGTTGATGATGATGTTGATGATGATGATGATGATGAGGATGATGATGATGATGATGATGATGATGAGGATGATGATGATGATGATGATGATGATGATGATGATGATAATAACAATGATGATGATCTTCCTGATGATGATCTTGCTCAGTTCCTCGTGGGGCCTTCGAAAACGTCGCAAACCTGGCACTTTTTGATAATTTTGAGCCAGGAGAGTTTGCCGCACAAGTGTCGTGAACTCCTTTGCTTTCACGATTTTGACTTGCAAATGCGCGTTTTGCTACAGTGACCTGCAATGTTTGCACATCTCATCTGCCAAAAGAGTCGCGAACAAAAGAGTTTTTTAAACAATTGTGAGTTTAAATTGCGCGTTTCGCCACAGCAAGGTGCACTTTTTGTTGATCCCTGTCCTGACTGACCTCTGCACCCGCCCGCTTGACGAGCCTTCCTTTTCGAGCATCCGGGATCACAAACCATTGAAAAACACAGCATTTGGCACACTTTCTCCCATTCACGCATACACGCGCATACACATCTGTGGTATTGATCGAACACACTGACTGCTCCAATTTTCCAAAAACGAGATATTTGACTTCCAAACTTCCTTCGATAAGATTTATGATCAACCATTCTCGACTACTGGTGACTATAATCAGGCATTGTGAACGAATAAACCTCACTCTCAACGACAATTCATCACTACTAACTACCCTCAACCAATGATTAGTCAGCATTCACCACCATCAACCAACACTAACCATCCTCAACCCCCTGTTGGTCACCGTTCACCACCATGAACTCACATCATTCCTCTAAGCGCTCCCCACGCACAGTACCAAGCACCGACCTTGGACCTGGCTCAGGAGGAGTGAAAGATCAGAATGGAAATCAATTCAGAACGGTTCTTCGCCATGGTTCTTAACCAATGGTAATGGTTATTTAGCCATGGTTCTTAACCAGTAATGGTTATTAAATATCAGTTATGGTTATATTGATAATATCAGTTTATGACCGTTATTAGCAATGGTTATTAACCAATGGTAATTAGTTATTAATCACTATATTAATAATGGTTTCTAATATCAGTTGTTGACCACCGCTGATAGATAACCAATAATGGTTCTGAACCAATGGTAATATCAGTTGTTGACGGTTACTAAATATCATTTATGGGTATACTCATAGTGGCTATGAGTTATTAACCACAAATAATGGTTATTAATAATACTTATTCATTGTAATGGTTACCAAGAATGGTTTTCAATAATGGTTATTCATGGTAATGCACAAAAGTAGTGATTCATGGTAATAGTAGTCAAATATTAATAACAATAATAATAATCACAACAATACTAATAATAACAATAATATCCGTTATTCATCAGCTACTAATATCACTTATTTATGGTACTACATATCAGCTATGGTTATATACATAGCGGCTATGAGTTCTTCACCACAGTTATCATCCTTTACAGTGGTTTTTATTGAGAAACCTTGGGATGTTCTGTGGTTAGTAGTTGTTGAAGTAGTTGTTGACTACATGTAACAGTCATGAGTAGTAATATCAGGTACTAAATATGAATGTCAGTTTTTAATAGTAGAGGGGTAACCCCCCAGTTCATGGTGGCTATCAGTTATTAACGACAAATACTGGTTAATCATAGCTAATACTTAATGATGAATAGTGTCAATGCATATGTAGACTGGAATGCACTCTGAGGAAAAGTATTGTCGCAGATGTACCCCCAATGATTCGGATGGGCATCATACTACAAACAGGAA
This sequence comes from Symbiodinium kawagutii, assembly GCA_009767595.1. NCBI lineage: Eukaryota > Dinophyceae > Suessiales > Symbiodiniaceae > Symbiodinium > Symbiodinium kawagutii. Next base: position 159,107 of record VSDK01025238.1, read on the forward strand.
GACTACAAAGCGATGCTACGCCCTTCATCCTCTTCCAACGACAGAGCGCCGATTCACAATAGGGGATCCAGGGCCTGGTGGATTGAAGAACCGAAAGTAACCAGTGATAGTAAGTATTTTCACATGGAGGCAAGTGCGAAAGCTGCGAAAACCAGTGATCATAGCTATTGTTTGATCATCATTCAAACTTAATGACACACCTTTGATAGGCATCAAGCATTGATGAACCCTTACCCCCTACCGTTTTGACCAACCACTGACTATCAATGATCAACCGCCACAAGACAACTATATTACTATATTATCAACTCACCATCAACTAGCCATCAATCAACCGTTCTTGATATCAATGAACAAACCATCAACCAACCATCAACCAACCACCAACCAACCACCAACCAACCAACGGTGAACTACAGTAACCATGAGATATTAGTAGACCAACCCATGAACCAAGTACCCACCAGACCCCTTCCACTGCTCTTTCGGGCCTGGCAACTATGAAAGAGTTGATACGCGACAAAGCGTGTGCCATCACCACGCTGGCATGCCCTGACCGCGAAGGATGGCTGCCCGGCAGGCTAGGTATATGTGGTGAAGGGATGTTACAGTTGGCACTGGTTCACAGTAGTTAATGGCTGATAATGCACAGGATCACCGGGTACCTCTCGTCTCATGAGCTTCATTCACGGCGTTGCGGCGATCCTTCTTATGTCCATGCCACCAGCACCGATCCATTCTTTGTTAACTTGATCACGGAAACACGCACATGTGCCCGTTTCTTGATGCAGAATTATGAGGTGCTTGACTTTTGGCAGATCAGATACTTCGTAACTGAAGTTTTTTCCTTCCAAAGGTCCTGCTGTCTTCGTTGGCACTGCAAAATAGTTATACACGGTTGAACATTCCAGGTGCTAATCTGTAACAGATCTATGGGAGGCTTGCCCATGGTTGATCGACATGCTGTTTTGGGGAGGAAATCAGGCATTTCTACTTCAAAAATCCTGAAAGGTAGGAGTACATTGCTATCCGCTACCGGTATCCCTTACAGGTCTTGGATGTCTTGGCATCCTGTTCCTTTGCAAAATATCGATCAAAATATCTTTGTAAAACAATCGCTTGAACTTTCTAAAGGAGATTCTTGAAGAATTCTCAAAAGAAAGAGATCTCCTTAAAGAAGTAAACGAGATCTCCTTAATTCACAATCTCTTGAAGTTTCTAAAGGAGATCTCCATAATAAACTCCCGGAAATTTCCAACAAAAAACCTTGGTCAAAGGCCTGCATGCAGATCCCCTGGCCCCCACTGGGTCTGCCGGGCTGGACGCAGGCGACTTCGCCGTTGCGGAACAGGCCCTGCTCCGCGCATGCCTGGCAATACCTGGGGCCGTGCGGCTGTGACTTCGCCACATCTGTGGCCTCAAGAGGCATCGCCAGCACTGCTCGAATGCTTGAGATCATGTTTTCTATTCATTACCGCCATATTTGGGAGCTGGCAGAAGCACCCCTTTCCATCACAACATGTTTGAACTAGACCAGCATAGCACCTATGACACTGAGTGCGATAGTTCTTCACGAATCTTTGTGACAGAAGTCAGAATACTGGTGGATCCATGGGTAGGTTCACGTATAGATTAATGATTCATAGCAACGATTCATAGATCACATATATACCATCAAGCACTACTGATTGAATGGTTTTCGCTGATTGAACAGTGATCGATTATTCACATTCCAATCAATACTGATGATTAATAGATCCGATCCATGATGCAGGTACCTTACGGTGGTGGCTTCTCAAAACAAGGGGAACCCCACCAAATCATCCAACTTATCAACCAAGAACAGCAATAATCCATCCATTTCTGGGGTTCCCAAGCTGGCTTGAGAAACACCCACCTACAGTCATTCAATTCATTGCCATGTCCACCTTCCTAGGCCTGTCAGGCACCTGGCACTGAGGCACTCTGGGTTCCCAAGCGCTTCGATTTTGGAATTCGCTGATCGGGAGACCTCGCCAAGCATGCGAAGCAGCATGCCAAGTCAACAGTGAATGATGGTTGATCGTGATGCCTTGGTGATGGGTGAATGATGCTTGGTGATGCTCCATGTTGGTCATGGGTGAATGATGCAGATGCTCCGTGCTGCTTAAGGATGCCTACTGATGAATACTCATGATAGTCAATGGTTCGCGGTGAATGACGCTTCCTGATTCATGATGCCAAGGGTCCTTGATACAAGCTCCTGCAGACTACAAAAAATACAAGCAGCTCTTTCCTGCCCAACATGATGTAATGCCAAGTGCTCTTGATCATGCTCCCTCTCATGCCAAGTGTTCAGAACGAAAAACTCACTAAAGAAAACAATCTTCAAAAAATGCAAAATTAAATCAACGACTCAAAAACTAAAAAACAAAACATGATCCACAGCCGTAGCTCTCTCCCACTGGTTCTGACATGTTGTCTATCCCACAGCCGTAGCTCACCACTGCTTGTGACCTGTTCCCATCCGTTGGGTGCTCCGGGTTCCCCGGTTCCGGGTTCCCCCGACCGCATGCGGTGGCAGGCCGTGCTGCAGCGCCCTCTCCATGCTTTGCCCCGTGAGCTCCGCTGCACTGCGCCGGGTCTGCCTGGAAGCAGCGAAGCTGCGGACCCTGGGGATGTCAGGTAGGCGTTGGTAGATCCTATCCATTGAAAGGTGGAGATAAATGGCCATAGGATGGGGATATATGGTGGTGTGGCCATAGGATGGTTGGGTATATGATGGGATATATGGTGGTGAATATGCTGGCTGATGGCATATGATGGTCAGGTATTGTGGTGAATAAGTTGGTTCAAAAGTATGTCTATGTGGCTTTTTGATGGGGAAACCTTGAGATTTTCTGTGGTTGAATATCTGTACGATAAAGGGGTATGTGGTGGTTGATGGTGAAATATGGTATATGGTGGTTTCCGTGACAGATTCTCATGGTGGTTGACATGGTGACTATGGTTTTTAGATGAAAACCTTGGGATTTTCGATGGTGAGCTATGGTAAGAGTATATCTATCTGTAATGGCGGTTTCATAGGGGATTCTAATATTACGGCAAGACTCCATGGTTTGCCCGGATGCACAAGACCTGCCCAGAAGTTAGTCTTGTCAACTGTTCAAAACCCTGCGCAGGCCCGCTGTTTTGAAACTCTGAAAATCAAGAAACCATAAGCCCTAAGCCCTAAAACGCTAAAACCCTAAACCTGAAACCCCAAACCCTAAAACCCTAAAACCCTAAACCCTAAAACCTAAACCCTAAAACCCAAAACCCTAAATCACTGCGCAAAGCCGGTGTTTCTCACTGATTCTTGGAGCAATGTTCAATTGGTAGGAGGGCAAACCACGGCGTCTGCGCGTAATATTACATAAGAGAGAACAATCACCAACAATAATGATTAAACAACTACTACATGGTGATTTCTCAAGCATTAGGGTACCCTCAAAATGGTTGGTTTATTGTCAAATGATGAATATGAAGGATGATTTGGGGATACTCCTGCTTTGAGAACACCCCATATCTATACATTCATAGTCATGTATTTATGTGAGTTTATGTGTTTATGTATCTATTTCCCTGTGTGTTTCTGTAGATGTTTATATTTGCATACATTATCCATGCGAGCATCATGCAAGTGTGCATGTGGAGTACATGTGTATTCATATAGATGAATATAAATATAGATATATAGGTTCATTCGTGGATCTTAATGCTTTATCGTCTGTACAAGATAGACATCATGGAGACCCTGGTCCTTCACCAATGAACTCGGCCGCCATCCTCACGCCCATGCGGTGCACCATATCCTCCCTACCCGTGGCACTGGCGCCTGCACAAGTTTGCAGAGACGGCCAGCAATGTCAACTCAGAAGGCTCCATGAGAAACACCGCAGCGTTGCAGTCCTAGCAATGGCGCTTGGTCGAAGATGGTCAGGAATGGCTGGATATGATATGCTCTATAGATGTTAGTAGGTCACCTACTGTAGGTGTTAATAGATGATGATAGATGCTGCTAGGTGTCAACAGGTGTTAGTAGGTGTCAGGAGGTGTTAGTAGGTGTGAATAGGTGTTAATTGTTGATAGTTCCTGTTATCTAGGAACATGGTCAATAATAAATGCTAATGGATGCTGATAGTTAATAGATACTCCCTTTTATCTAGGAACAGGGTCCATAGATTTTAGAATCGATTTCGTGGATATGGACCATAATTGCTCGATGACAGTCCCTGGCTCGGACTGGTGATGTGGATATGCACCCCCGCTGCTTGTAAATGGCTGCATTTGGTACAATCATAGGAGTTACAACCTACCTTCTCGGGTCCAATACCCTGGTTACATCCCAAAAACACCAGCTGCACATGTAAGCAGGTGCCCCTCAAGCGCGCCATCAAACTCAAAGAAGGAATAGTCATCTATGTGAATCTCCAAGCTTCGTGGTGTTCCCAACTTATGCCATGCCACCCATGTGGCGAAATGATCTGCTATGAAAACAACAATTTTGGTCCTTCATCCAGTCATGAGAAGGACTAAGAACTGTTCTCAAAAACCTTGGGATCCATCACTTCATTTGTCAAAAACCTTGGGATTTGGGATCCATCACTTTGTCAAAAGCCTTGCCCTTCAGAGCTTTGCTACCATCTCAGCCCCGCATCTAAGGGGCTGTAGGGATACCCCTGGCTCCTGGCCCGGTCCCAACCAACAGCCAGTTGGTTCATCAACGAGCTCCCGTCCTTCAATATCTCACTGTCGACCAAGCGAACCACATCAGCTCTCTCAGATACTACGCACATCCCGAGCCACGCGATCGGACACCCAGCCGAGGGTCAAGGGATGTAGGCTCAACTGATGAACCGTTGCTGTACAGCTGGTTTTTTAATTGGCATTTCTCCTCAAATCTGAGTGAAGCTATCAAGGGATGGAGTTGTTCTCCTAGTCGGCTTCGTGTTATCAAGGAATTATCGTTAATCAACTATGCTGGTGATCATTCACAAGTTGTGACCCTTACCAACCGCAAGGTGACTATCGAAATGCACCTCAAAAATGACCATCCCTGTGAGGCGATAAGGTAGATGGCAATGAAGATGGCAACTGAAAACTGCCAAGGACTCGTCGAACATGGCAGCGTGTTGATGGAAAGTTCAGGTATAGAAAGGTGTGCATCTACCATGTATACATCTGTTTCATGAATGTCCAAAATCATTGTCCTGGGTCGTGGAGGCTTATTAGCAACTGCATATCGATGATTGCTAGGTGACAAGTAGCATTGATTCACGTCTACAGACTGTTGATCTGTTGATTCGACGGTGTTTTTGTTTCTGGAGGCGCCCTGCAGGTACCATGATGATCTGTAAAAGCTGGTGACTAGTGACGCTTCAGGGTGGCCACTATGGGTACACCGTTGTAAATCCATATATAAACATCATTCAAACACTGCTGGTCACTCTTATCAAACATAGCGAAAGGTTAGTGAACATCACCAAAGCATCCTATGAGTATTGACCCTATCATGAAGCATCATTCAACATTCCCAATCGCCATCATAAACAATGATTGACCATCAAAAGACCGTCATTCTCCACTCGTAGCCATTGAAAATGCATCAATTGCTTGGACTGTCACACTGTTCATTCACAACCACTACCAACCATCCCTGACTATTAACCATCATTTGCCATTACTAAGTATCCATCATCCATCATCATTAATCATCATTAATCATCATTAATCATCATAAGATATCATGATCCATCATTATACATCGTAAATCATCATTATCCATCACTACCCATCATGTATCCACCATTAATCACAAATCATATCTATATCATATACCCATCAACTAATCATGTATCCATCATTAATGTTGACCATGATCATCAATTAATCATATCTATATCCATCATTCCTATCATAAATCATATCTAGACATCCAGTCTATATCCATCACCAGTCATGAATCATAAGCGTTTCTGTGGACCATGATCTTCACCAAAAAAGCAGAAGTTTCGTGTACGACTTGACCCTCACGCCGTACTTGGCGAGCTGGGCCCGGCGGGCTGAAAATCGGCGTTGCGGTTACCGCAAGGCCGGGGGGCGCCAGGGCAACTGAGCCTTTCATGAAAATCTGATGTTCGGATGAGTTTCATGTGATGAGTTTCATGAGTTCACCTGAACTGAAAATCTTTCAAAAAATTGTTCATTGATGATGATGAGATTTCGTTAGAGATAGAATTTCGCTACGAATGAGGTAAGTGCAAACCCACCATTGGTTTGTTGTTTACCCCCGCGGCACAATCTGCGGTCTCTTCACCGCCCCGCGAAAGTGGTATTGGTGAGCTACGAGCCAATGAGCGGCGACGCAGCTGGAGATGGCACGGATGGAGGAACTACGTGTGTTGAACCGTGGTGAAACTGTGCCTGAACTTCATAGAAACCGTGGAGGAACGATGGAACTATGGTGCTATACTATGTTTAAACTATCGTCAAACTAGGCTTAGGCGATCAAACTAGAGTGAACTATGGTTCGCCTTTGGAGAAGCCATGGTTGAACTTTGCTTATTAAGAATGGTTTGTGATTCATAGTGGTCAATCATGAGCCATACGTGTGGTCAAATAAGCATCAAGAATGGCTGATGATGGTAGAGGAAAACATCAATGGTGGTCACCATTTCCGGCACAAGTCAAGCGTGGGCTTGAAAGTCATGGTAGTTCATCCAACGACATCAGGCAGCTTTGCTTATGCACTAAATAGTGGTCTGAGTACGGGCAATTCCCTGCAACCAAAGTTTGTTGAGTTGGGATATTCAATTCAAAATAGTTCGGACAATAGATTTTCCCTCTGAGTAGTTGAGTGTCCAAAGATCAACCCGAAAGATTACAGTAGTAATCAATAACTTATGTAATAGTTACAAAAATTCCCTGCTTAAAGATGATCAAGAGTTAACTTACATAGTAGTTATGCAGCTTGTAATAGTTATAAATAATTCTCACCAAAGATTGAAAAAGGTCCATTCTTTGTGATACAACTCGGGTGTCCGCAGTTGGTCTTGCCCAAAAAAACTAGAGGCAAACTAACCATTGACAAATCGATTGAAACAAAAAATCGTTGACACTAACAGATTTGTCAGATGATTGTCAAATGATTGAATGTCACACTGTCACATGATTGAAACAAAAAAGCACTTGATTCAAAGTCAGAGGCTGCAACCACACAATTGAAAATCACTAAAGTCAAAAACAAATCGACACGGGAACGATCCCTGGAACACCAACTTGCTGAGATAGCCATGGTCAGCAACACGAGGTCTCTGGTGCCCGAGCAAACAGAGTTGCTGTTGCTGTTGCTGTCATTGCTGTTGTTCCATGCGCAACCGTCGTTGGGTAATATCATCAATAAGCAACCAATCACCATGACCTCGGCAACTGAAACAAGAATCACCCTTGCAACACTTGGGCTGATCCACCCTAAACTACGTACAAACGATGAATTTCCCACTCTAAACTAGTTACAAACGATGAATTTCCCACCCTAAACTAGATACAAATGATGATAATTCATCTATCTCAGTCACAAATGATGAATTTCCCAAGCCTAAAGCGGTCGAATCCTTCCACGTCAGCTCACCAACACTGCTGTCGATCCCGACCACACAAGGCAGCACGGGCAGGTTCGTGAGCATCGTCTTCATGAAGTATTTGCCCCTGGTGCCAAGTGCCCGTGTCCCAGTGGTGGTAGCATGTACCTGCCATGCTTAGTAGCTACCCTACGTGGGTTATACCATCAGAAATAGGTTACTGACCATGGTTACCAAGCAACTAAGTGGGATGATCATCCAAGCACCACCCCAAAATCGCTGGATTTCTCGGAACGATCAAATCTGGTCCTGGATCAAGTGGGTGCCATCTATGGGACGAACATGCCAAAAGTTGATGCGAAGCAACCAATCTACTGCTTGCACAGCAAACAACCAACAAGACTGGCTCATGGAAGGAAGGATGTGAAGCATGCAAAGGGATTGATACCAACAACGGCCATTGTTGAGCCGTCGTTGGGTCAATGCATTTTGGCTGTTGCTTCCCTGCATTCCCAGTAGCCGGCGGTTTTCACGAGACCACAACCATTGACGTGTACACGCATGCAAGCTAGTACTTACTGACCCTTCACATGTATCCCGGACAGTGCTTTTCTTGGTGCTCTTGTCTATGGGACCTGCCAAATCTTTGCTTGAAGCATCACTCATCTACTACAGGGAGCTCTGTTCCTTGATCACGATGCCTCCCATTGCAAGACACCAATGGTGCTGAGCTATTAGCAAAAACACACAGGTTTACTTTTTTCCAGCAACAGACTTGCCAACCAGTCTCCAAATCTACAAAAATTTCCCACCCAAACGTGTTTTCCAAGCACCTTCACATCCAACGAACCTTGCTGCTCATCCCTGGCTGTTCACCTCCCTAGGAGCCGCCCAGCCAAGCGAGCCGAGCGCCTTCACGTATTCATAACTGGTGAAGAGTGCTATGTGCGCTGGCACGCAGCCTGGCGCTTGTCGTAAGCTGCAAGCCCAACTAACGAAGGATCCACCCAACCAGAGAACTGACCAACTAACCAACTGACTAACTAACTAACTAACTGACTGACTGACTGACTGACTGACTGACTAACTAACTAACTAAGTAACTAAGTAACTAAGTAACTAAGTAACAAAGTAACAAAGTAACTAACCAACCAACTCACCAACCTACCAACCGACCTACCTACCAGACCATGATTTCGTTGCTTTGAACAGAGGCTGGTTGCCCCTTTTCACGAGAGCCAACAGACGGGCTATATCATCAACCAGAGGGACGTAGCAACATAGAGATGTCACCACGAACAACAGGGATGCAATAACAAACAAGATGACAGCAGTGGTGCACGGCAAACCATGCAATTTTTGGGAAGTCAGCCCTTTGACAGTACCAATGAGGACCCCACCAGGTACACAAATAATATGTGAAACTGGCAAAGACATAGACCAAGCTTGATTGTCTCCAGCCTGACTAGCAACTAGTCATGTAGGCATTTTCCCAAAAAGGATGCTTTTCCAATTTGGAACAGTGTTCACACATTTGGCAGCGTAGCTCCATAGGAAACAAAACCCACTGGGTTCACGCGTCCGTCAGGTGCCAGCAATTTTTTTTCCACCAGGTCAGGCATTTCCATGACCCATGACCCATGAAAACAGGTGAGGAAATATGTGTTAATATACCCGTCTACATATTACATACAGCAGGGTGTATATAATACATATGTATAGTCTAAACACAAATATCTACATTCTACGTTCGTACTTGCAGAATTTCCAGGTATTCTGAACAACAACATCAACGGTGTCTGGACCGCACGATCCAAGACTCTGAGGACCCCTCCAGTCGAATCTATCAAACTACCACAAGTCCTTCCAGTTGGCTCGTCGAGAGCCTGTTGAGACTAGCACCCAGCTCCAACAACTACCCGGTTGAGACTACCACTACCAGCACCAGCCATAACTCTTGTACCAGCATCTACTACCACTACCACTACTACCAGCATCTACAAGCCAATTATCCCAGTCAGCCAACTAGTCCGTCCACTAACTTCTTCATCCAACTGGATCCTCGGTTCTCATCCACAGCCTGGTCCTTGGCGCTGCACACCGCTCCCCAGCCGCCTATGACGATGGATGAAGCGCCCCGCATGAAGCCACGTCCTCCGCTCTCCTGGCGGCTCATGGGTGGAAGCCATGCACCGAAGATTGCACAGATTCCTAGCAATGTATGGCGATCCAGTAATGAGTTGGAACATGGTTAGTTAGTCATTCTAAGGGTTAGTTAATGATGATGATTGAGTGAGTTATGATCCATTGGCTATGATTCATGAGAATCCGTTAGTGAGTGAGAATCCTACCTACTAATGAAAATGGTTAATGATTCTAGGGATTCTAATGGTTAGTTAGTGATCCATCAACTCATTAATATTGGTTACCTAGAAAATATCTGTGTGATCGTTTCTTGCAGTGCCATGCTAGCCTGCATGTCCAGTCGGTGTAGGTCAACCGGAATGTGTTGGGCAAATCATGTTTGCCATTACCGGCTGATCATACAACAAGAAGACTCATTTCGATTGCGAAATGCTCATCGCTGCTGTTGAAGTGTGGTCGCCTCCATTCTTGTCCTTGTTGTTGCTATTGTTGCAGGACTGTTCACAACTGTTTCCAACGAGTAGCAACCAACAAATGTTCAGCTAATAGTGGCAACCATTGAGCTAAACTATTAGCTGGCCAAGCGAAATCAGATTGTGATCCACAGCCCCTAATATTGGCAGCCATGCTTGACCTGTCTCACTTTTGCACCTCCCAAGTGAAACTTGCCATTGCAAAAGGTCAGAATCGTCGTACCCCAACACCAAGAAGCATCCATTCCTACCTACGTAAACCTATATAAAAGCACATACGAACCAAAGAAACCATATGTAAACCTACATAACCATCATAAACCAAGGTAAACCTGCATAAGCCTATACATCCCTACCTCCATAAACTATAAAATCTACTTTAAAACCATATCTAAACCTACATGAACCTATACAATTCCTAACTATCTAAACCTAAGCCATATAAATAGAACCATAAATAAAACCATAGAAACCATATATATATATACCCTATATAAACCATCTATTCCCCATAGTTCTACCTATCTATTCTCCATACCCAACACACCACCATCCCTACCCACTACTGTTGCGTCACCGTTGCTTCTCCTCCACGATGCTTTGCACCACGCTCGAGAGGGTCAGTGCACCTCCGGGCCTTAAAGCCTAGGCGAAAGGAGCAAGGGTCGGATGAATGGTTGGTGAATGTTTAAGAATGGTTCAGAATGGTGGGTGAATGGTTGGCTACTGGTTGGTTAATGGATGATTAATGGTTAAGAAATGGCAAAGAATTCAACTATAGTTGGTTCATAGTGGTCGCTAACCATTGTCAACCCACTAACTGTGACTAATGGTTGGTTAGGTAATGATCGCTTAAGAATGGTTGACCAACTAAGTGTGTTGGGGACAACAACTATAGTTGGCTCAGAACCGTTGATCTAGTAGTCGATGTAATGATTTAGAATGGTAAATCGTGGAGAGGAATGGTTGGTTAATAGTGGGTTCATGGTTGAGAATAGTGGAGTCATGGTGAGTTAATGATTCATTAATGCTTAACTTAGATTGACAAGTTGAGATATGTTGAGATATAACTAGTGGTTGACCATCACTAGTGGATTCATTTTGGATTCCTGGTGAATTCATGGTTTAGTATAGTGGATTAATGGTGGATTGATAGTGATGAATTGGTGGAAAATGATTGATAATGATGATTCGTAAAAGGTTTTTGTGGTTGAAATGATGGGTGATAATTCTCGATCCGTGGCAAATATTGGTAATGATTGGTGATGGTTGCTGATGTATGGGGCAATTGGATATTGGATCTCATGGTTGATGATTTGCTCGAAACCGCAGGAAGTGTTGCTACGACTTCGGTAACAGCCAACGATGAGCAGGAAAGCAAGCATCCATTCTAGGCACAGAGCAGCAGCTATGTTGGAACTTGCCAGTTCATGTGCGATGGCGCGATCCAACCGGTAGGAGAACTTGGCCGATCGTTAGCTCTGTGACGAGCAAAAATCGAGCATAGGCTGCCACTGACAGGAGTAATTTGGCTTGACCACAGGCATGGCAATGATGTCCAAGTGGATCAAGATTTCGTGGAATTGCTCCAAGACTAAAATTTCTTTACCACACTATATAGTAGCTGCTTACCCATTATTGACCACGATTAACCACTGCAAGCCATTATCAACCATTATGATTTCTCAATCTCACAGCTCACAATTCTAGTGTGTCCATTGTTGCAACCAGACATTGGTGCTTGCCGGTCACAAGTCAGCAAATCTCCAGCCTCTGGATGGTCCTATCCAACCGAAGAGTCTTGATATTGTCACAGTGGTTGATCATGAACTTGATATACCTTGGCATACCTTGATATACCTTGAAATCTATACCTTGGCATACCATCATCAACTAGGCTTTATACCATGATCCTAACGTTGCTATGAAATTGCATTCCAGCTATTGTTCTTGGTTAATATACCCTGCTAGAAGTCACCGTTGGTTGATCCTGACCTCGATACCAAGACTTTGACGAACTCACAACTCCACTGCTGTCAATCCCTGCGCGCCTGCATGTGTGTCTTCACAGTGTCTAAGGGGTACATGCCGATGTGTTCCATGACCCCAGCCTCAGCAGCGAAGCGAAAACGCCCCGTGCTGAGGATGATCAGAGTCCCCATGGTTTAACCAGCCATGATGAGCTGCGAAGACTCGATTTGGCCTGTTAGGTCCATGTTTAATGACCGTTGGTTGGCCAGTTTCATGATCACTGGTTGATAACCAGTCCTTCATTTTTTACGGGAAACTCGGGTTGATCCGCGCCGCTAGCATTGAGCTGGCTCATGACAATGAAGAACCAAGACCACTTGTCTACAGTGGGTCTTAGTGACGCTTGATGGCCGAAAGCTTCCCGTGTTGTGACAACATTAGACATGTAGCCTTTATTGTTCACCCTTGGCAGCCACACCCCAGTGCGCAAGCTTCATAAATCATTAGCAGCTGCCCTCTCACCAAGTGCATAAGCCAGCTCCAACCATCTTCAACTGTCCCCAGTGGCCCGAAAATTGAGGATTTTGGGGTCTATATAGCTGGACACTGATATCAACTGCTGGCAGGATTTGTGGCAACAACTCCTTGGTGTTTCCTCTCATCTCGTTGATCCGTTTCCCGTGCTATTGACAGCCAAGATACTAGTTTGGATAAACATACATGAAATGATGCGTTGTATCATTGATGGGCCGGTGTATTGCGTGTATGTTTTGTATGTTTTGAAAACATACTATCGTGATTGGATGGAACTGCATTTTAGCCTTACGGGCTGTTCCAGTCTATCTATCATCGCATATTACGACTTTCATCATATATTGCAGTCTATCAACATATCTCCATGCTGATTATGCTGTCACTGATGTCCATTTTAGGCAATGAATCATTTGTGTTTTATACTTTATATCGTCCTTGAGATCCTGCAAAAAGGATCCCGCCTATCAAAAAAATCCCGCCGGGTCGGAAACCGTACCCGTGGCCATTGCGATTTTGCATATGAACGAGTTGTGGCTGACGTGGTAAAAAGCAGTTATTTGAGAGGTTTTTTCGAAGGAAACCACAGAAATTGGGCTGTGTTTTGCATTACGACATGGTTTTCATGGGTCAAAACGCACATCAGGACGTCAAAATCACATTAAAAATTTCTGCCTTTTTTTCACGAATTGTCGTTTTACCATAGTTTCGTAGCCACGAAGCGGGCCGCTTCGATTATGTCATGTCTTGGCACACATTCTGTTGTTTTTAGTTTTTCGTCAAGTTTCCAGATGAGGACTGGGGACTGCTATACTCATCA